>OZ012688.1:10088336-10108336 GCA_963942565.1 Maea johnstoni | reverse complement strand
ACACATATGTCTCATAACTGCACGTGCTTGAACAAAGGCCAGGCTAGCTTCTTAGGTCACGCCTCTGAACTTTCATGCATTTTTCATTCATAGCCATTGTTCTCTATATCCGGGTCAACTCCAGTCAAGCCTAGAGTACCCCATACCTATTTACTTTTAAACTCTACAGGAAAAAGCTAGTACTGCTAAATGTGTGTATACATATATATATATATATACATATATATGTATACATATATATATATACATATTATATTATATATATATATATATTATATATATATATATATATATATATATATATATATATATATATATACATATATTTATATAAATAAATTATATATATATATATAATATATATATATATATATATACATATATATATTTATATATATATATATTATATATATATATATATATATATATATATATATATATATATATATATATATATAATATATATATACATGTATATATGTATATATATAAATACATATATATTATATATATATATATATATATATATATATATATATATATATATATATATAATATATATATATATATATATATATATGTATATATATATATATATATATATATATATATATATATATATAATATATATATATATATATATATATATATATATATATATATATATATATAATATTTTGGTGTCTTCTCTGAGCAATACAATGGACCAACTGCCAGTGGGCCGTCATTGTTTTCATGAGATAGAAATAGGATTATGGAATACATGTACAAAAGACATAAGATTATTTCAGAACCAATGATTAATTGCTGCTGCTAATAGTATGACGTCATGATCCACCCTATCAGTGCCCCAATCCACTAATCCTCCCACTATCAGTTTCCATGGAGGAAAAATACAGTATATGTGTAATCAACCGAATAACCTATGTTCTGACTTGGAAACTAAATACAGTTTTCTAGGATATTGCTACCAAAGTAGATACGTTAGTCCTGTGTTCTGATTTTTCTTTTTTATTACGAGTAATTGATAAATAGATAAGCTGCAATTATGCTATAATTTACTCTACTCGAATACAGTAGAACCTGTGAGTGTCAGCTTAAACTCCTCTTGAAGTGGAACATCCTCATATATGAACACTTACTGGGACCTAGTGAAGTTGATATGTTCTATTTAAAATGAGAACCTCAGTAAACTGAACACCTTCGTAAGCTGAATGCATTTGTATAGTAGTAGTAGTAGTAGTAGTAGTAGTAGTAGTAGTAGTAGTAGTAGAATAGTAGTAGTAGTAGTAGTAGTAGTAGTAGTAGTAGTAGTACTAATAGTAGTAGTAGCAGCAGCAGCAGCAGGCAGTAGTAGTTAGTAGTAGTGGGTAGTAGTAGTAGTAGTTGTAGTATAGTACATGCATACTTGACGGTAATATTTGCATTGCAGTAGTAGTAGTAGTAGTAGTAGTAGTATAGTACATGTGTATTGTATTGTAGTAGTAGTATAGAACATGCTTACGTACATATTTACATACATACATTACACTGTTAAAATGAAAAGATGTTAATGTTAATATTTTGCGAAATTGCGAAATCTGGGTGGTAGCGAATTCCAGATGCGTGAAATATACATCAGTTAAGTGCGGCGATGCATAATTGCGAAATCAAGTCGTCATGTATATTCAATAAAAGAATTCGTGCAATCTTAAAATGTAGTCATTTTGTGCTTTACATTATCAGATCCCAAGAGTTTTTTAAAAGCCCATTGAAGTCAGGTACGTACACCTATCCACGTACCTTACCTAGACCATAGCACCTGGACGACGGAGAATTTACTGCCGTGACCCTACGAGTGGAGGCCTTGACCTTCTCGGGAAAGGTCACGTGTAAGGCTCTTCGCGCTTGTCTGCTCCAGATAGGTGAAGTCTGCCGGCCACGTCACGTGGGTCACCGATGGTCATTGGGCAACCACCAGAACTGCCTTTTTTAGAGACGCAATCAGAATACACCGTTATCTCATAAATACAGGTCATTTTTTATTGGGTGTCCGAATTTCTTTGTTAAACTCACCTGTGGAGCCTGTCAATGATGTTGTGTATGTTTTGTTGTTTAAGTTTTACAAGAAAATACAGAATTCTGTTCGTTCTTTTTTATGCCCTGTCTTTCCATCTTACAATAGTTGTAACATTTTCGACTTATTGTTTGATCAACGCCTCTATCATGAACAGCCATAGTTCTTTTAAAGATGTTACTTGTTGTAGTTTGCTTAAAAAAGTATGATAGATTTTATATATCATCTGCATACTGAAATAGGTACATGTTTTCAGTTTGCTCGGAGTTTACTCTTAGTAAAGATAAAATCATAATGATAAACTTACTTTTGCGATTCACACCCTGCATCACATAGTTATTGATTTTTAACCTATTCACACCCCGGACACACACGGAAATACCGTAATAAAAAGAAATATTTCGAGAAGCATTTCTCTGAAAGTTCTTATATCAGTTATGTTCCATACCCTACACCCCACCATGACCTTTAAAAATACTCACAAATTTTCGGAGCCAAACATTTTGTGTTATCCAAATGTCAATAAGATCGGTATTATGGATGTACTCTGCTAGGAAAGTGTTAAAGGTTAACCCACCGCAATCACTGCTTCTGGGATAAAGATTTCCTTTGTTTTCAAAATACTGAGAGCAGAGATGCAAAATAACATGATAGTAGGGGCAATATGTTGAGGAACATTTCTGTATGATTGTTTATATGTTGAGCTTATATTTATATATATATATATATATATATATATATATATATATATATATATATATATATATATATATATATATATATATATGTATATATACATATATATATATATATACATATATATATATATGAATGTATGTATATATATATATATGTATATATATATATATATATATATATATATATATATATATATATATATATATATATATATATAGATATATATATATAGATAGATAGATATATATGGATATATAAAGCTTAACAATATAATAATTTACCAATTTCATATTCAATATTCTGAAATGTTTATAGTTGTTAGACATTTTTGAATCAAAGGGGTTATGTATTGTTGACGAATTCTGCAAGAAAAGAGCTAAATGTGGTTCCAGAGTAGAGAGTTTCTGTTAGTTTTCCAAACAATTACTGAAAACACAATTATCTTCATATAAAACAATATTTGAAGAAGTATTTCATTGAAAATTGTTTTGCTGTTTTATTTTACAATTCTTTTTCAAATAATTTCAAATGTTTCCAATTTTCCAATATATGTTCTAATCTACCATACAATGGTTGTACTCCAGATGCACGCGTGCACATGGGTTATGTAGTTGAATGCTTCTGCAGGGAGAGTGTTAAATGTGGTTCCACCGCAATCACTGCCTCTAGGATGGAGATTTTCTTTTAGTTTTCCAAACAATAACAGAGGATTTGTTGTTGTTATGGTAACCTCGCGGTATTAAGACAATCCTGATTAAGCCCTGGAAGCCGCCAGCTAGCACATCAGCGGTTCGCATTGTATGCCGCTCACAAAGCAGGGCCGGGCATTTGGGCAATTCTCTATCGAGCCACGACCCCACCTCTGCCCCCACAAATCCCCTTGTTGCTGGCCCCGGGGGAGAAACGGCGTGGGCAACCTAACTCAGCCGCGGCTGGGTTCACTTGTTCCTTCATTTGGCCCAAGCTGGCCTGAGGTTTGGGGACAAAGGGGGCGGTCTGCTGCGGTGGTTTTGATGTCAGTTGCAGCCCACCGTTAGCAGAAGGCGGGGTTGTGTTATCTCGCTATTCGTAATTCCCCAGTGTTCAAATCCCCTCCCCCGGGATTCCACAGACCATTTGTTGCCTGTCTGATCCCCAGGTGCGCTGTCCCAAACACGAACTTTTGTCCCCGGATTCCACAGACCATTTGTTGCCTGTCTGATCCCCAGGTGCGCTGTCCCAAACACGAACTTTTGTCCCCGTCCCCCGGGGAGGGGCCGGCCGGGGGCAGGTGGGGAACAGGTCCTCAACAAGTGGTGTAGGTCCTTGTCTCAAATTTGTCCAGGTCCGTTTTAGTCCCGTTCGTCTCACATTTGGATACAGCCAGTCCACATCCTCAGACCCGTCACCAATTGAGTTCCCTATTGAAACGAGACTACTGATACCTATCCTTATCTAAGTATATACACGGTATCCTCATATGACTCTATAGAGTGGCCCGGACACGTGTATTTTATCGTTTAATTCGATTAAAGCCTCATTGTCATCAATTAATTAATTGCAAAAGTCACCCCATCTGCCCAGTGTCTCGAGACCACTCCATCCTAACAATTTAAATGATTAGCGCTGAAATTTCAGCTGAAGCAATTGTAGCCGTCGCTTCGCCATTGATAGGAGCACTTACGAGCGAGTCGGAGTGAAATATAAGCTAGCAACTGGAGTAACTGGAGAAAAACCGACGACCCCGCAAGGAGTCGTAAGTGTCCATTGTTGGATGGCCAGCAGTCACGTGACACTATTAGATATGACCGGTCAGCGCTGACCACCTGTGACACCTGGGGTAGATATAGCATAAAGTGACCAATTTGCATCGCTCAGGACAATGCACAATTGGATGGGTCACTCCGCTCCTTTTGCCAGCTAATCAAATCTATTGCATTTCATTAGGAAATTGAATTAAGAGTCTGAGATATGTAGGGAAATGGTATAAACATCTGTGGCCCGCAAGGCAACAGTGAACAACGTCTTGAAAGAAAGTGGCCGACATTCGCCAATTAGATTAATGTTCATTCAGTTTGTCTTAAATCAATACTGAGGCTGGTGCCCACATGTTGCTACATGCGGTCCTCCTCCCTCCTGCTCCTGCTGCTGTAGCGATGATCCGGGCTAAATAAACCCAATTATTATTCCTCTTCTTCTTTACCGGGTTCTTCTTATAAAGAATATCCTCGAATGAATCGAAAGGACAAATGGATCGATTGGAATTCTCTCTCTCGTATATATATATATATATATATATATATATATATATATATATATATATATATATATATATATATATATATATATATATATATATATATATATATATATATATATATAAATGCACGTGTGTATTATATATGTATGTATATATATATATATATATATATATATATATATATATATATATATATATATATATATATATATATATATATATATATATATATATATACATATTTGTATATATATATATATATATATATATATATATATATATATATATATATATATATATATATATATATACATATATATATATATATATATATATATATATATATATATATATATATATATATATATATATATATATATGTATATATATATATATATATATATATATATATATAAGGAACGTTTGCATAATCAATTTTCGTCTCTCGATTTATCTGAAATTTTAAAGAAGACGAGATTCTAGTTAAATGAATATACATATCTCTCTCTCGTATATATATATATGTATATATATATATATATATATATATATATATATATATATATATATATATATATATATATATATATATATATATATATATATATATATATATATACATATATATATATATATATATATATATATATATATATATATATATATATATATATATATATATATATATATATATATATATATATATATATATATATATATATATATATATATATATATATATATATATACATGTGTGTGTGTCCACAAATACTCGGATTCACTAAGAAAATATCAAAACGCCATCATTAATTAGTCACCTTTTAAAAAAGAAGCAATGTCTACAATCGACTTCAAATGAATTTACGATACTTATTTCATGAGAGTCGCCGACGAAGTTATTTGAGCTCGTTTGAAAACTTAAATCAATAACTACACACATATTTGAATTACTGATTGGAACGTTTGATTTTCACTGACGAGAGCTTAATTCAAAGGCAGATCGAATTAGCTTTTCACCACATTTAACTAGAATCTCGTCTTCTTTAAAATTTCAGATAAATCGAGAGACGAAAATTGATTATGCAAACGTTCCTTATTATCAAACTGTATGAAAATCTCTAAGCATATGGGATGTAATTCAATGTTCCTAGACCAGATGTATACAAAAAGCTATTTATATTGGGGAAGCACGTGGTCTTCAAATACAATATCCAGACAAAAAGCTGTAATATTGGGGAATTACGTAGTCTTCCAAAGGCCAAGACAAAAGGTCTATACAAAAAAGCTATATGCATCTTGGGGAATCAGGCAGTTTTCCAATAAAAGATCAAGACAAAAAGCTATATCCATATTGGCAAATCGCATAACATTCTTACTAAATGTCTTAATAAAAAACTATGCATATTGAAGAATCACAGTCTTCCAAAACAGCACTAGACAAAATGACTTGTAGTATTTACATTTGAAGTATCAAGTGGTATTTCTAAAACATACCCAGGCAAAAAAGTACAGTGGAACCCATCGAAGTGATCACGACCCCTGAATTGACCACCCATCTAAGTTGACCAGTTGTGGCCCGTCCAAAAGATGGTCATTTTAGATTGGATCTACTGAATAATATACATATAGGAAATGGTGCAGTACTTCTAAAAAGAGGCCTTGAAAAAGGCACATGCCTATGGAAATCATAAAGTCTTGCTGTAAACAGATCTAGACAACGGTCTGTGCACGTGGGGAATCCTAGATCTTTCTTAACCTTTTCAATGTTCGCATCTGCCAAAAGCAGCCTCACATTTGAAATAATATTTCGCAGACAAAAGCAAGGTCATGAAAATAATTGATGGAGACATGTCAATAAGAACATTACATACAACTCTCTTTCAAATATTTCATCAAACAATTTTGAAATACAAAGTTATTGTCAAAAGTATCATAGATCCCGACGACAATTTCTGGAAGAACACAAGTATCAATGGGTTGAAAAGCTGAAAAGAACCATGAAAAGCTAATTGCATATTGCGGAAATATCATCCTTTTTAACATACAAAGACAATACGTCCTATGCATATGGGGAGTTACCCGGATCATCACAGATGATGTTAACGTCTTATCACTCATGCCTTAAACGCTGTGTCCGGAGGCACATTAGGGTCTTGATTTATTTCCTTTGTATTCAATTCTTATTCAAATCATGCAAGGAAATCGCGAGAGGGGCGTGGCGGAACTAGAAAAAGTGAAAACAGAGGTATTTCCAAATTGCAAAACGAGCGCACGCCACTTGAAAAATGCGAGGATTTTAATGGTAAAAAGCATCCTGCTTTAGTCGGGCTTCTTTGATTTGTTTGCGTTTTATTCTCAGCTGCTACTTAATCCAACTCGTGCTTGTTCACTTTGTCCATCCCCAAGCCTTTGTTGGGGCGGGGGCTGGACAATTGGGATCTCTATAGCAACATATATCACAACTATGCCAGAAATTGTACTTTAATCAATCTCTTTGTCAAGCCAATGAATGGCAGAAAAATCAGCAAGGTGTACTTTAAAATGTATTGTGTTTATCAAAGTGAAAGGCCAAAACCTTTTAATTGATAGTTACTTCTCATTTCACTCTTCAGGTTGCCTAAATTGGTAGTTACATTTGATAATAGATCACAACACAGTTTTGTATTGTTACTGGTGCGTATTGTTACTGGTGCGAACTTAGCATACATACAAGTCTGTATGCATGGTACGGTTCTACTACATGTACGTGTGAAGAATTCAATTTTATGTGGTTTAGGTGCAAATTACATCCGGATTCATCTTTTTGGTATCACTAGCTGCCTTATTTTGTTTTAGTAACAGACAGGGGATGGGTATCATCTTTGACAGGTGGTAAGATGAGAAAGGTAGGTGCTTAGGAGAACATATATGAATTCATACACAAAACGATCACCTTAAAATATGCATTTTGAAATAAAAACACGGATTTGAAAGAAAACAAAAATATTGCGCCAATTATCAAATTCTAGTGCAATTTCTGTGTGAAAGGATTTCATGGTAGTTAAGGCTAGAGAATGCAAAGGGACAATGCGGATGATAATGAACAGGGTGGTCTGTGGCAGGCTGAGGCTGTGGGCAGCTGCACGGAATAGCGGAGAGTAAGAGCAGGACTAGTGGCCCAGGGTCTCCGTGCTGTGTTTGGCCGTAGAGAGGTTACGGGCGGGCGGACAGGTGATTTACGCCACGCCCCCCTGCCCTGACCTTCTCACCTGTATAATTAACCCCGCCAAAACTGATGAACTTTTTTGCACCGTATATGAGCTGGCCATTATGATGAGCTATCCAGGCTGAAGCGGGCCTAGTGGCACGGATGATGCGATTGAGCTCGCTCGCTGGGCCGTGCGTGGGGGAGAGGGGGAGGCGGACTCCACAGACCCTCCCCGTGCTAACCATCCTGCTGATGTGAATGGATATGATCCTAATTGCAAGATTATTTTAACCCTACTAACGAGATCCCTAACAAGCACTGAGCACTCGCTCTCCCATTCACACAAAGAGAAGTTAATCCCAGCCATCCATTCCTACTAGAGTAAGACGCTATGGCCAATACAAGCATCTACATAGAGGGAGCTCAGTCAAAGGAGGGGTCCTTTCTCAATTATCTTAATTGAATTTGACAGACACGTCAAATCTTCCAAATTTGTATTGTCTGATAAAACTGTGTCGTACAACAAGATTTTGAGATATGATAACAAGATGAAGGTATCAAATGGCATTTGGGCACCCTGTGATATCGTTACTTGCTTCAAATAGCTTTAAGTAATTGACATGATACACCTGTGTATAGCATGTTTATGAATATGTATGTATGTATGAATGTATGTATAATATATGTATGTATGTACATACGTACGTATGTGTATGTATGTGTATGTACGTATACATGTATGAACGTACGTATGTATGCGTGTGTATGTATGTATGTATGTATGTATGTTTGCACGTTTCCACGTTTAAGTGTTTATGTTGGTGTATGTATGGTTGCATATGTATTTCTTTTAAACAGGTGTTTGTATGTAGAAAGGTATCATATCATCTTTCAAATCCATCAAGTTTGGCAATTCTTTCCCCACATATATATTTTCCATAAATGAAGAAACTACTGCGATATTACCTGCAGCATCGTGATGAAGTTCTTTTGTAATGTAGATAAACATACCAACTGTCCTCCCCTGAAATTGATATCAGCCAGATTGATCTCATCTAGATTAAAGTTTTAATTTTCATTTTCAGACATGACAGCAGTGGTTCACCCATCACCTGTCGCTGGCTGGGCTTCCTACGTGCCATTCTTTTCAAGCACCTTCTTTGAGGTGAATATCCATTGTTTTTCATTATTGAAATTAAGGATAATGGCACAATTAACCATCTGCATTGGCTGTGTGTTTAAAGGTGAATTGACGCTTTTGTTGAGTTTTTCTAGGTTGAATGAACGCAATTCACCCATACATATCGAATTCACCCATACAAAATACTCTAATAAAGGGAGGCCTAGCCACAATTTTGACGAATATTTTTTTTGTCGAAATCTCTCAAAATACGAAATATAGAAACAATATAATCAAGTGGAGCAACTGGTTCAGTTGCTTTAAAAAGTTGAGATTAGTTATATTTTTTGTTATTATCTTTGTAAGGGTATTTAACCTATAAGTTGTATGTGTTTATTGATATCTGAATATATATATATATATATATATATATATATTATATATATATATATATATATATATATATATATACATACATATATATATATATATATATAGTTCTTATATTTTGTTATAGCTATAAAAGCCCTAAGTTTGTTTCAAATTACACACTAACTTTTTGTCTCGTATTTGAAATCTAATCACGAATTCTCACCGTTAATTTACAGTCAGCTACCTTAAAATCTTCACTTTAAAATATAGGGCAAAAAGTAATATTGTTGAATTAACAAAATCGTAATTCACAGGATTAATGTTATTAATAATGTGATGTTGAATTATTGTTCTCCTAAAATAGCATTATTCCGTGACTCACTTCTCTCTTCCCCCATTCATCTTCTCTCCTACTCACGTGTTATTAAATTTGGGCTAAAAGTATAAATCAGTTTTTTGACAAAAAAGCACGACTCGGTCTACATAGCAAGTGGATTATTGAATTAGCGTGAAGCACCCACGTGGTAGTTGCTGACACATGGCCGACCTGTTGACACCGGCACAACTGGTCGGTGCAAAAGGTGCACGTGACCTCCAATAGTGAGGTCAAAGGTCATCTGGCGCCTCTGACACATCCGCCACCACAAAACATGTGTTCGGCCCGTACATTTACATAAATAAAATACATCATTTGACTTCTTTGCCCTGTCGTTTGCCAGGTGACTGATCACAAACTGCTAGTCCAACGTGATCCCTTTCCCCATGTTGAATCTACAATACAAAGAGCACACTCGCTATCACTTGCGAAACATTAATCATTTTTCCTAGAGGTTGTGATAGGTTCTTTACAAGTAATTTTAAAGCCAGGATTTCTCAGGACACACGCTTCGGTTTAAAGGTTACTCTTCCTGATTCCTCGGCACAAAGTGTGTGTCCTCACTGGATGTCGATTTCAATTCAGAAATTCGTTTGTCGTATCTGTTTTTCTGGCATATCAAACAGAAGCCGTGACTAATCAGTTGCTAATCGTGGCGTAAAACGTAGTACCCATCGAAAACCGCCGACTAGCCACATTTATAGGTGTGTCATCTATATGCCTCGAGCAGGATTTGAACATGGAAACTTTACGTTGTTTAAAACCGGTAGAAAGTGGAGGTATCGCTTGTTAAGGGGTTTCAACATAGAACACATTCACATCCCAGGGTTCGGACGCATTTCTTCAAGACCGGTCATCCGGACAAAACTTGTACTGTAAAGCAAGGGATGAATCATATATACATTTTACTATTTTCTTATAATCTTCAAGTCATTATGCATTCTAAACATGTCAAGCCATGCCGATGTCCACTATAGTATACATGCAATCCGGGAAATATCCGGACGACCGGAATCCGCCGAGAAATAAAGTATCCATGAGATTTTTTTTTGGAACTAGAATAGTGAAAGTCTTATAAAAGTCGATGGAATGCTGTTCAGAAAAGAGCAAAATGCTGGCGAATATCGTACATTTTAGCTGAAGTGACCAATTTGCTGACCTCTGGTCTCAGCAGTGCGGGCACCTACAGATGACCAACTATAAATATATCAATTTATTTTCTTAATCAAGAAATCATATTTGAAACTAGAGTAGTGATAGTTTTATATAAGTCAATATAATGCTTTCCAAAAAAGAGCAAAATGCAAGTGAAAATTGCACATTTTAGTTAAGTGACCTAATTTCTGACCCCTGTTCTAAGCAGTGCGAGTACCTACAGTTGTCCACCTATAATCGTCAATTTATTTGCTACCTAAATAAGTCATATTTAGAACGAAAATACTGAAAAGTATACATAAGTCAATGTAACGCTGTTCAAAAAGGAGTAAAATGCATGCGACAATCGTCATTTTAGCTAAGTGGCGTAATTCCCGTTCTTACCAGAGCGGGTACCTACAGTTGTCCAAGTACATATATTAATCTATTTGCTACCTAAATGAGTCAGTTAGAACAAGAATAATGAAAGTTTTAGATAAGTCGATATAATGCTGTTCAAAATGCAGGTGAAAATCGTACATTGTAGCTAAGTCACCTACTTTTTGACCCCTGTTCTCAGCATAGCGGGCACCTAACGTTGGTCAACTACAAATGTCAATTTATTTGCTACCTGAATAAGTCATATTTAGAATTAGAATAGTGGTGGACTCTTTTATTGTGATTTAATGATGCTGAAATATTAGCAAAATACACGTGATAATTGGTATATACTATCTAAATGACCTACTTCTTGACCCCTGTTCTCAGCAATAAAGGTACCTATGGATGTTCAAATACAAACATATATCTATTTGCTATCTAAATTGAGCCTATGTAACTTTATGGGTCTGTAAGTCTCGTAGATTTCAATATCTGCATCAACCAAAACCGGAGAAAGCCCAAATTTTCCATTTTATATACAATGGAGGTGGCAAAAATGGGTCAATATCCCAAATTGTCCAAGGGTGCCAGCCTGACACCCGGCAGATTCTTTAAGTGGGTACCCTTGGCTACCAGAATCAGTTGGAAAAAAAACTATATCTAAAAAAAAAGGTTCAGCCCAAAATCCAGCTTTTTGTGACGGACTAATAGTTATAGTTGTTAAGATATATTGCTGCATAGACATATACTTCATTGAAACTTATTACATTTGGTGTAATTTTTTTATTACATTTGTGGTTGATATTACATTTGGTGTAAATTTTTTATTACATTTGTGGTTGACTGTCCGTACGGTCAGTTATTACATTTGGTGTAAATTTTTTATTACATTTGTGGTTGATATTACATTTGATGTAAATTTTCTATTACATTTACGGTTGATATTACATTTGGTGTAAATTTTTTATTACATTTGTGGTTGGTATTACATTTGGTGTAAATTTTTTATTACATTTGTGGTTGGTATTACATTTGGTGTAAGTTATTACATTTGGTGTTGTTACACACGTGAATGTACGAAAATAACGGGATTGGTGTGTTCCTGTATTTAATCATTTCACAGAGCCATTACAACGACGATTACAGTTTTTACATTCTTATAACAATTAAGGCTCATTAAACTAAATCAAAATTTATCCTGATAATTGTTTGAATTATCACCAATTGAGCATTCCTTAACAGCCACTTAAATGGTAACTGAAATCACTTTCATCGAAGTTAGATGAACCATCAGACAGCATAATGGGTTTCTATGTAAATCTTATCTTTAAGTGATGTACCACGTAAATGTCTTTCCGAACTGCAGCAAATACTACTCTTTAAGTTTTTTGCTGGCTCTTTGTAAAACCATAATTTATTCTCAAGTTGTTTTTCGAGCAGAACTGTTTTTGGTTAATTTACACATGAATGTACGAATGTGTCCATAGGTATATATATATATATATATATATATATATATATATATATATATATATATATATATATATATATATATATATATATATATATATACCCATATACATGTGTGTATTTAATTTTCAAAAACCGACTTTGTGCAACTGATTGCAAGAATAACGATACCAAATTTACCGTTTTCGATGTCTGTTTCTGCCATTTAAGTCTTAATCATAGCTAGCGAATTATTAAACGTGGAGGAAACTGTACTACCTTGGCAAAACCACTGGCTCTCCCCAATTCCAGGCAACTGCAAACAGGGTGTGTTGGTTTTTTAAAACACGTGTATGAGATAGCACCTATTTTGTTAGAACGCTTTCCTGGGATCACAACTTCGACTTTCTGCTACTGAACAACAGATGAAAACCTCAGTTGGTTTCAAAAACTCGTATTTTACATATCCATCAATTAGTATAGTCTATAGGTGTTTAGATCTCGCAGGTGTTAATTTAGAACTAAATAATACTTCAAAGTAAAATAATCAACTCTGGCCTTTGTGGATAAATCTCATGGCATGGAACAATCTGTTGATTAAAGACGAGGATACTAGTTCAGTGGCTGTTAGTTTAACCACCACTTTTTCTGATCTTTTGAATCTTTTGTTGGCACCAGCATTTGTTTCGTCCCAAATTAATCCCCACTAGTAGTAGGTGTCCTATTTCTTTATTAAATCGCGTGTTCTGCCTGTGTAGGTTTTAATTGTTGTATTTTCTAGTTGTAATTGCAAAGACCTGCTATCATCTGCCCCGCCATCTAGGGTTCTCTTGGGAAATCCCAATCTGTTGCCCCAAAAGAGCCGCCATGTTTTCTGCGCGAGGCCTATTTGCCCATCAATCGTCGGCACGTGCGCGCACGCGCCTCGCGTGCCCCGGATAATCGCGCGTGCTAACCAGGCGCTAGTCAAAACAATCTTGGAAGACATCCAACTTGCGCTGTTCTAGCAGTAAACAGACCTACGTCTTTACATAGCGTCAGGGAGGCCCAGTGCTCCGAGTGGCTGATGTCGAAATGTTGAAGAAAGTCCACAGATTTGTTAATATAGTCACCCGCTGACAGTGTTGACATAAGCTAGATATTACAATATCAAGTCCAATTGAGATGGTTGGCTAGCGGATTAGGACTCGTTGCCAGATGTCTAGTTTCTGAGCTTTGTGAAAGGCAGATGCCTGCAGGGTGGCGGGCGTCGGGTGGGCATGTTGGGTTGTGTGGGTATAGGGTATTAGCATTGTTTCGGCCCAACTGTAGCCCTTCCGCTTGAACGCAAGTAGAGCACATGTGCAACCCATACCCATATTTCACCCTGCAACCCGTGCTCTAAAGCGGGGATGGCGCAACTAACAATGAGGAAGATATTGAAATGAACCCACCTGAACACAAACACACCCTAACCCATACATTCGATTCTACCTGTTGTGTGTGTGTTATTGAATTTTCGCTCCCATCGAGTGTGGTATTTCATGCGTTTACGCTCTATTACTGAGGATGCGCGTTTTCCTTTGATTTCAGACAGGTGAAGATTCACGCTCGACAGAACGGGTTCTTCTAAAGCCTACTGGCCCTAATTGGCGGCGGTGCGGTTGCCATTGTTCTCGGCGGCCCGGGAGGAATGGCGGACTATTGGAACAACTGGTGCTACCTGGGATTATCCACCTGTTTCGCACCTGTCCGGGCATCAATACAATACTTCTACCTGTAACTGGTATTTCAAAGACATAAACAATGGTCTGTGCACACATTGGGTGCTATGAAACGCCACTTCACAGCCCGGTCCGCTAGAGCAAAGTTTACTCAGGGTACTGGTTGAAAGCTGTATATATATGCGATCTATAAAGATAAGGCATGAAGCAACACACGTGGCAAACCTATATATTCCCTATTCCCAATCCATTATTCAAAACCCAAACAATGCAGCCGGCCTCTGTGCTGCGGCTACTGAAAATCACAGCCCATGAGATTTGCCCGCACGCTTCTCTGTGGTAGGGTATTTCAGCTTTCACGTGCCCAAACCAAGCATGACGCTGTTTTCTTGTATTCTCGACAGTTATAGCTGTTATCTGTCATAACAATGATCATAATGTTTCGAGTGTGAAACCAGCGAGTTTCATCTCTATTCATAAGGTACGTGATGTCGCGGACGCAGACTAATTTACTTTATGACCTTTGAAAAGGTCGTTAAAAGATAGTGACTGTCGCTCACAATCAGTAAAAATGCTATTGTTGTTTTTATTGTGAAAAATTAATGCAAGTTTTTCACTGTCTTGTCATCTGCTACCTATGTTTCTGTTTCATGACAATTATCATCATCATGAGTAATTGCACAGTACACATATATGGTGTACGAAACATTGTTTATAGTCACCAAAATATCTTTTGACATGATATCATGACACTGTGCTACTGGACATTGCAGTAAATGCGCATGTGCGGCCGTAATCCGTTGTTGTTATTTTTGGTAATTGTTTTTTTGTTAAGTTGTATTTGGAATTTCGGAATTTAGTTTTTCGTCGCCTGTTTATCAGATTGCGGTTAATTCGAGACTAGCCAGTTGTAAGTGTTGGGGGATACCAGAGTACCCGGCGAAAACAACCGACTAACCGCAGGTCATTGGCATCTTTCTCACTTTTCCAGGCCGGAATATTCAAACCCTGGCAGAGACAGGGAGCATTGGATGGCAACGTCTTAACCTACTCGGTCACTTGTAATAGGCATTTGTAATAGTATTAGGCCTAAAAAAGAAACTGTTTGTTTCCTGTAACGATCCGAAAAAAATAGGGTAGGTACGTCGGTAAAATAAAATTGCATTATTTTTTTGGTCGAAAATGTGTGTTTTATTCATGTTTTACGATTATTAGGAGTTGGGAGGGCGGTAAAAACTTTAGGGTAGGGATTTTTTGAATAAAAACTTGTTAGGGTAGGGTTACAGGAAACAAACAACCTTTTTTAGGCCTTACATGTAGTACGAAGTGATAATTGTTTTGTTTGGTAGCTTTTGGTTATGATGACTATGACCTTGGCGATGATAATCTTGTGATCATTGTGATGAGTTTAGGGAGAGGGACCAAAGTAATTAAAGCTATATTTGCACGATGATTAGGTGATAAGTAGTTGTTGATCATGTGCGGATTGTACTTGTACGGAACAAAGACTTCTGCACTGCCATTTTTTTGTAAAAATGCGGATGTGCCATTTTTGGAGTTTTTCAAATAGCTTGTAGAAGTCCATGTAAACCAATGATAATAATAATAATAACAATAATGATAATGAAAATAATGATAATAATAATAATAATAATAATAATAATAATAATAACAACAACAATTAGATATTAATGGTAATAACAATTTCTTTTATCCTACGTTATGTAGTAAGGCACCGACCATTTAATTTCCTGGGGGTCATGTAGATTGTTCAAAGACAGATTATATTCTTTTCAAATCTTCAGAGATTAATTCTTATCAGAATTTCTGAGACAGACCATTTTTTCTCAAATTCTCAGAGACGTCAAATTTTTATTTTCCCCCTAAATGTCCATGCCCCAGATATCAAATGGTCGATGAAAAGGTTTTTGAAGAAGTTTTCAGCGATGCCTGTATTCCGGATGCAAAAAGGTTCATGCAGGTAAGTGTCTACATTGCCTGGACCTATCATGTGCTGCACTTGACAACAGAAAAAAAACTCATTAGCAACAGAACCGAACACATTTGCACTTGAGAACAAGCGCACTCTTTTGAGAGAAATTATCCTGACTCCTGATGAGCAGGAGTCGTGTGCAATGTGATGTATAATGTGCGGCAGCTCAATTTGTGACAATCTTTGCGTGTTTTTGATTTCCTTCGACAAACTCTTGGTTGAATACAAACCACTTTGTGTGTTCGTACATAACTGCTGACATTGTTGGCGGGGTAGTTTGAGGCGGGCATGACAGGGATGCGTGGGGCGGGAAGGAAATGGACCTGATGGCGATGTTGACAAAACAGCCACGGGGAAATGAAGTCTGGTATCGATATTCCCACACCATTTCCACAGAACAATATAGAGCGAGCAACTTTACACACAACTTCACACATCTGATTGTCATAGTTCTGTTGGTTTTGCATTCGGGGCGTCAATGAATAGCGGGTACCCCACCATATCAGGCACATACCCTAGGTGATCATACCCACCCTCTTGGGTATCACATCCTACCCTTCCGTATACCCCAACCTGTTATACATTTCCTGTACTTTTCGGGGTGTTTTCAGCAAGACATGTTCAACCAACACATGTCTCAGACACAGATTTTAGCGAACAAACACTTTTTGTGACGCATCGATATATTTTACATTTTCGATCCGGGTTGCCATGGAAACGTTAATAAGTAATCTGTGTGAGACAAAGCACCAGTCGTCCTCTAAGGAGTTGAGGAGTGTAGGGACAATGGCCTGGGAGGTGTCGTTGGTTGAACAGATGACTCCTCAAATCAGGCGTAAAGTAAAATCTAAATGTTTGTTTTCTACTTTTGAGTAGTTAGGACACTCGGTGGGAGGGCCCCACTTGAAGACAATAGACCTTGACGACTGTTCCTCGCACACTCCAGGCTATGGATAATGCGATTATTAACCCAATCACGTCTGGGGATCTCGTTGCCAAATGTCGTCTGCCTCTTGGACACTTTCGATAATAACTTTGCAATTGGTCATAATTTCAGAGGAGATTTGAAAGAGAGTTGTTCTTTTTTGGATCGCATCAATATTTATTCTTTAAATAGTTTGCAAAATTGTTTTGGTCAAAGGATATAACCAAGATAGGATGCTGTGGGTGCTTAAAGCAAGGTCGTGTTAAAAGAATGATAGACACGCCTCAAATCATAAATTTAGATAGTTAGGGTCGTATTCATTACAACTAGAATATGTGTATAATCGTTTCATGTCAATGTTTTTCTTTTATATATTTCTAAGGTTTAACCAAATACAAACAACTAATATAGTAATAACAGATATATCGCTAAGTTTGATCTGTAATGAAATTGTTTTGAAATGCGAGTGTGACACCGACAATGTATACGATGTCGTTGCAGTTTTATACAGTGTTTATATATACAACCTCAAATGCCAGTGACGAGCGCCATCTAGTGGCTTCCCCGGAAACTAACGTACTATCTATCATTGCATTTTCCAACTATTTATCCCGTAGCGCTGCCGTATGAAGCCTTAGTTAGCCGGCGTTTGCTGCTAGCAGTGCAGAATTGATGAGCTTACTGCAGACAGAGTCCAACAGGCGAGATTTAATGAGGTTATCAGCGAGATTCAGACCTCAATCACGTGTAAGTTGCTTTTTAATCCACGTGTCCCCGTCCAGTAGCCGGCGGCTCTTTACAATGGATTCCTTCGGTCACCCCAATGTTGTACATAATACCAAAATAATTACAAATTGCTTAGCACGTTAGCATTCGTGACTGGCGTAATGTTTTCTTTAATTGCGCGGCTGTACGGTCTTTCCGCTTGACTCCACATGTAATCAGTTTCGCATCATGAAACCGATTCCTGCATCAACTGCCTAGCATGAAATCAGCAGCGCCCTAGGAAATCACTTGCACGAAGATGAAATATACACCATAAAGGGAAAACGCAAGATGTCGGTAGTTATAAACAGAGCATAAATCCAATTAAACAAAACAAACGACCACGGCATTGTCATCAGTGCAGGGAATTGCCAGAACGCGTAAAATCAATGTATTTCCATTTCACTTATGCCTTGCAGGCCGTCAAAGACTGTGTGAATTTTCAACCATAGGCACATTTGTTGCCCGCTATCCATTGTTCGCGCTACCTGCTATTAGCAAACAAAGGCAACTGGTTCTCCGCCTGTAATATAGATATTCTATACGCTGGAAAAGAGGCTTTCTCTTTCAAGGGACCTTCGCCACACGGCTACTCTCCTGGGCTAATCGATATGTTATAGTTTTCCCTCCTCAAGATCATAATGTATCAATCATTTGATGGTAGTTGAAGTACCATTCTTGTTGCTTCGGTGCTAGAGTGAGTTTTTTTATGAGTTGCTATCAATTCCACGTACGTTCTGCTTTCGATGATTAGTCTATCAATTCTACAAGTTCAGTCCATTTAAAAGAAAATACAGAGTGAATTCAACAATTGAGAAAATAGGTTGATGTCAGTATGTAAATAGTTAGTATTGATTGCCACGTATTGTGTTTCCTATCACCCCAGCACGCCATATTTACTAAAGAACAATACAACCAGACTTTCTTAACACTTCATACACTACCGGGCTAGTTTCCATTGTCAATGGCTTTGTTTTAGAATGTATTACTTACGCACGAGATTTCTCGAGATCTCATGATTGCATCTGGTCCTCAGGTGGTCCTCTTCAGCTACCTGTGGGTCTGGAGGCAGAATGAAGTAGAAGCTGTTGCTGAAATAAAATGCACAAAAGGTCTCCCCAGTGCATACACTTATGAACAGTAAGTTCAATTCGAATTTTTGTATATATATATATATATATATATATATATATATATATATGTATGTATGTATGTATGTATGTATGTATGTATGTATGTATGTATGTATGTATGTATGTATGTATGTATGTATGTATGTATGTATGTATGTATGCATGCACGCATGTATATATATATAATATATATATATATATATATATATATATATATATATAAATATATATATATATATATATATATATATATATATATATATATATATATATATATATGTATATATATATATATATATATATATATATATATATATATATATATATATATATATATGTGTATGTATATATATATATATATATATATATATATATATATATATATATATATATATATATATATATATATATATATATATATGTATGGATATGTGCGTGTGTATGTATGTATGTATGTAAGTATGTATG
>OZ012688.1:10082846-10088136 GCA_963942565.1 Maea johnstoni | reverse complement strand
GGCATATACTTGTATGTAGCTATAATGCAGCTTGTATATATCTTTGTATGTAAAGTAGGTATGCTTTTGGTAGGTGTGCCAGTAATTTTATGTGGATGCATATTTTTAATCAGATGTACATGTAGGAAGCATGGAGATGCATGAATGTAAGGTGTAACTATCTACTGAGTAATCATAAAGCTGTTTTAAGATACCGACTTTCTCTAGATAGACGACGATAAGGTACATAAGTGATGAATAGAGCGCACCTGAGGAAAGTCTTTCTGCGTGGGTTGATATGTTATTTCACTTAGCAGCACGAATTGCTTGCCAGCCAAGTCATCTATAACTAATTATTAACAGTATGCCTAAGTGTAGGTACAAACATATTTGTTTTCTGAAAGCACCCCCAAGGTATGTATTCAGTATGGGTTAATTATCCCAGGGTCTGTAGAGTAGTACGTATAGGTTCATACCCTGAACTTAGTGCAATACTAACCAGAATTATACTAAATACTTCGACAATTGAAAAGAGACATTTAATAGTTCTGTCTCTTCTTTTAATACCCTTGGGAATGGGAAGTAATATACCACCACTCCAAATTGCATGTATGAGCAGAAAAAGCTTTTAGTCAGTTGAGTTGAATCAGTAACTCAATCCATCGGCCTTAGGCTTCATTAACCTAGAGAGAAAAACATGGTATCTTGAGCCTCAAATCATTCAGCACAACAGTCTCCATATAAATAAATAACTACATTTCCAGCAGAATAAGCCACGGAGCCAGGATGCGCATAGAGCACTTATCGTCGAAGGCAATATATATACATACAAACATATATATGTAAGTACATATATATATGTATATATATATATATATATATATATATATATATATATATATATATATATATGTATATATATACATATATATATATATATATATATATATATATATATATATATACATATTTATATATATATATATATATATATATATATATATATATATATATATATATATATATGTATATATATATATATACCAGTATATATATATGTATATATATATATATATATATATATATATATATATATATATATATATATATATATATATATATATATATATATATATATATATATATATATATATACCAGTATATATATATATATATATATATATATATATATATATATATATATATATATATATATATATATATATATATATATATATATATATATATATATATATATATATATATATATACCAGTATATATATATATATATATATATATATATATATATATATATATATATATATATATATATATTTATATATATATATATATATATATATATATATATATATATATATATATATATATATATATATTTATATATGTATATATATATATACGTGTGTGTGAGTGTTCTACATATAATATTCATATTAAGCATATGTTCGTTCATAAGGTATCACTTGGTGACATTCATTGTCGTATTCTTTCAATGGCTTAACATTTATCCGGGTATTCATACTTACAAACTCGTGTCATTGTAACATCCCAATGGTGCAGGTGTTTGATTTACAAAAGTCTAGATGATGACACTCGTGTGACATGAGTTCCCAACAAGTGTTGTTGGAACTGGCATGTAGTCTTCGAAACTGTTGCAAATGTCAGATTATTTCCATCTTTCAAAGAGAACAAAAGTGTTTGATCATTTCTTTACATTGCCACACAATGGCAACAGGGCCACATGCAGCGCGTTGAACGTGCGAACCCGTGGGCGATTGATCGCACATTAAACAGTATTCAACAGTAGGATTATGTATAGCATCGACCACTTTCTATTGAGGCCACTGCCCTGAATGAAGGTGACACCTACGACTACCCACTGTGTCCTTCGATTCTAGCCTAGACACCTACTTTCAACAATAGATGTCAATAAATCGATACATCGCACAATAACATATGCCACAAAAGATGCCTGACAATATATCATATATGGCTACTCATGCAGTATCATGTTGTTCCCGAAATGTTGATTGATTACATAATGCCAGAGAAGTGGCTTACTCTAACAACAGGTCTAGGCTTTGTTTACTGTGCGCATGTTTAACTGTTGCATGTAGTGCTGTATATATAGGCAGCCGGGTGTAAACAAGAACCAAAGAGTCAACAATTGCCAGGTGTTCCAAAGAAAGGCAATGTTTCTCTCTTGCACAGGTAATGGCAGTACGCCATTTCCGTGGAACTGACAAAGAAAATTACCTTCATGATGGATTTGATGATACACAAGTGTTGTTTTTTAATGAATAAAATAATACCGATGCTGTTCGTGAATAAAATGCATTTATCAAGTGCATTAGTGAGAATGTTTTTTGTTTTGATATATGCTGTTTGTTATTGGAAAACAGAACAGCTTCATCTATACCATTGGTTTAACCTGCTTTTTTCTCAGATTTCTCTTAGAAAATTTGGGAACATTCTGGTTTCCACATAGCGCAGAAGTATTAATTGGTATGTGTATATATAGCCAGTACTCTTTGCAATGACCCTTCTTCGCCATTGTATATTGTACGTCGTCATGTTCGAAATACCAGACACATGTAATAAACGGCATCGATACCTCATAATCCTAAGATCATCCTTATACGTGTATGTATGTATGTACGGTGCGTGCGTATGTATGTATGTATGTATGCATGTATGTGTGTGTAGTGTTGTATGTATGTATGTGTATGTAAGTACGTATGTATGTGTGCTGTATGTATGTATATATGTTTTTATGTATGAATGTATGTATATATGCATGTATGTATGTATGTATACTTATGTATGTAAGTGTGTATGTATGTATGTATGTATGTATATTTATGTATGTATGTATCACTATGTATGTATGTATGTATATATGTATGTATTTATGTAGAATGTATGTAAGGACTAAGGACAATTTCGTGGGATCAAAACACGCGAATGTTCAATATTTCTTCTATTCTACAATTCGGGGAAAGATGCTACAAGGGATAAAAAAAAATTCCAATGTCCACATATGCAGGTTCCACTGTAAAAAGTTGTGGCCATGGTGGAGATTTGTAAGCAACAGACTATTCGCAATGTGTTCCAAAACCTAGTCCTGTTATGCTTCCAGCCTTAATTTGGAATTTCGTTTATCTTCACTTTTTCTGCCATATTCTCACATGCCTTGGGTGGGATTCGAACCCGCGCAGTGGTGAGAGACAGCTAGTAGTCAGTGGCAACAATTTAGACCACACAGACATCAGGACAGTTGACCATCCTTACATTGGCCTAAAACCGTGAGTTTATGGTAATTGTAAGATGTGAACATTTGTCAAGGCCTACACCTTTTTTCCCATAATCAGATCAACTATGTCTATGTCTTCACTGTGTTCGCAACTCCCATCGCCTGACTCAAGCAGGGAAGTTTTTTATTACAAAATTTGAACCTACTAGAAATTACCTAGAATGTGATACCCTTCCTTCTGAATTTAACATTCCTTCTCATCTGTGAAACTTGATGGTGCCCTATCCACTTTGCTTTGTTTTTCCAGTTTATTGCCCCGAAAATCCAATACCCTGCTGGGAGGTTGCATTTGTGATACTTACTTTATTCCCCCTCATAAGACCTTTCACACAATGTGTATTTAATATAGGCTGAATTATAAAATAAAGATTGTGTAGAGGAAAAACTGAGTTAAAGAAATTAATGCTTTGAGATCTACTTGACAAGTGTCATCTGTACCTATCGTACTTTTGAAAATAACTTCGGAACGAAGCATTAATTCACCAACTATTTGAAGGAGAGTTGTAGGTAGAGTTTTAATGAATAACTCTCCTTGAAATATGTCCTAAATATTGCTTTTGTTGGAGTGATATCACCAAAATAGTCAGGCAGTTTTGGCTGATACAGGCAAGAATGGGTTAAAACACGTGGTCCAGTATGTTCTACAGTATTAAGGCACATGTAGTGCTCCATTCCATTAGAGGAAGCAGCAGCAGCAGCCGGTGGACTGAGTTTCCTCTAATGACCTTCAGTTTTGATTGGCTAGCTCCACTTCACTGAGATCTGTGTTAACCCATTAGCACTCAGACTTTCTCCAGAAAGTATCGTCTGCTTCTCTCATATTTTTGAAAATAACTTTTGAATAAAGCAAAAATTCAAAAATAATTTGAGGGAGAGTTGTTGTTTGGCATCTGATAAACATTTCCTCTTCAAATGTTTTCAAGAAAATGCTTTTGTAAGTAAAATATATTCAAAATCATCAGGCCTCTTTTGGCCGCTCTGAGTATTAATGGGTTAAAGCCACCTCACTGTAGAGCGGCCTCCGCACTGCTCACTTGGCTGCCTCCTCCGCCCCGGCCCCGGCCCCTCAGGGTCCCACCTGTGAGAGACGCCAGGTGCGCTACCTGTTCACAGTTATTGATGTACAGGTAACGAGATGATTGCATCTCGTCAGCCATGCACAATAGTCCATAATTAATGCCAATCCTTGTTGTTCTTATTATCTCTGTTGGTCTTTACCATTAGGAGCAGAATCTATTAGGCGCTGGTTCTTCTAGGCTCTGTGCGCATGCCATGCTGCTAGGGAAAACTGCTGCTGCTGCTGTTACTACTACTGCTGCTGCTGTTACTACTGCTGCTGCTGCTACTACTACTGCTGCTACTACTGCTACTGCTGCTGCTGCTACTACTACTGCTGCTGCTGTTACTACTGCTGCTGCTACTTCTACTACTACTGCTGCTGCTACTGCTGCTACTGCTGCTGCTGATGCTGCTACTGCTGCTGCTACTACTACTACTACTGCTGCTGCTGCTGCTACTACTGCTGCTACTATTACTACTACTACTACTACTACTACTACTACTACTACTACTACTACTACTACTACTACTGCTACTACTACTGCTGCTGCTGCTGCTACTACTGCAAATGCTGCTGCTACTGCAAATGGTGCTACGCTTCCACCGCCGCTTCTTCACTTACAACAGCAACAACAACAACAACTTCTACTACTACTACTACTACTACTACTACTACTACTACTACTACGTGTGTAGTCATTCAGTATATCTTACTGGACATACCTCCTAGGTAATTACTACAAAGCCAATCTGACAGAAAGGGTATCATTTAAGAAAAGTACAATTTATCTATGGTCTGTATGTCTGATATATGCGCGTAGGCGGTTAGGCAAAGTTACACCAAATCCACACGCTCTACATCCCGCTCTATATATGCAATATAGCTAAGCTAGTGCGATCGAATGGAAGGGTGGGGA
>OZ012688.1:10060346-10077846 GCA_963942565.1 Maea johnstoni | reverse complement strand
AGACAACAGAACTCGTGTTCAGATAGCTCTCAATGGATCAGAGATCCGGGAAACCACTGCCTTACCCTAATAAATCTGACCGTGTCCCCAGATGGTGGCACGGTACTTTCATAAATCCCAGATACTCCTCTTTCATTTGAGACCAAGAAAAAGGAGCTACTCGATGGGGTAATTAAACTCTCATTTTAGAGCTTTTTGAGGATTTGGCCGCTGGACTATAAGTCACTGGAGACATTCTTACATGCCTTGTACTGCATTCGAACCTGGACAGCAATCAGTCAGTGACAAAAGGTTAGACCACTCGGCAATCGAATAAGACACATTGTTAAATTGGCTACTTGTTCTGACCCAATTAAACTATTTATAATTATCCATAAATATAGCCAATCTTTGAGTGGTTGCCGTTCTACCAGATACTTAGTGTAGTATATTTGTAGGAACTTCACTGTAATTGTTAAACAATAGAATATCATGCACTAAATAACTATTTATTTATCAGTTGAAGCTCTCTGTTTGAAATGAAAATTACAGCATTATAGCCTATAGATTTAGATGGAGACATTACAGTTACTATCTAGATCATATTACAATATACACGTGTGTGATGTATCCGTACTATAGGCATTAGTAACAGACAGTTGCCAGCAAATCAATATGACAACTGGAGATAATTCATCATAATAGTATACAATTGACACACTTGACACATATATCTAAATTGATGATCTTAATGAGGAATGAATTCCTACTTAGTTACCATATAATTATGAATTAAATAGTCAAGTATAGAACTAAATTATACTATATGGATACGGATATATATATATATATATATATATATATATATATATATATATATATATATATATATATATATATATATATATATATATATATATGTACATATACATATATATATATATATATATATATATATATATATATATATATATATATATATATATATATATATATATACACACACACACACACACACATATATATATATATATATATATATATATATATATATATATATATATATATATATATATATATATATATATATGTATGTATGTGTATATATATATATATATATATATATATATATATATATATATATATATATATATATATATATATATATATATATATATATATATATATATATATATATATATATATATATATATAGAGAGAGAGAGAGAGAGAGAGAGAGAGAGAGAGAGAGAGAGAGAGAGAGAGAGAGAGAGAGATTATTAGACCAAGTTCACGCATGTATAGATCACCAATCACCAATCAGCCTGAACTTTGGCATAACAGAGGTTATGAACGGATACGGAAAAAATGGTCAAAAGACCATCCTGTTCTTCCACGTGTTTCCTCTTTGTTGTCGATTGTATATGATGTAATGTGTACTTTGCTTTGTGTCGCTTCCCCTGAGAGGGTAGATGTATTGATATTGCTGTATACCCTGCCCAGGTAGTTTTGGTCTGTAAACAAAAGCATGTTGTGACTATATGGGGCATTGCTTGCACAGGGAATTCGCCCATGGAAAAATCCTGATGAACTTCGACCATTTTTGCCCAGCAGTGCTAGGTCCTATGACGTAAATACTGTTATTTTCTGGCGTCATTTTCAATGGCGTTTGTTTATGTGTAAAAGCAGAAGTGATAGCCCCAAGGGACGGTTTTGTAAGGTATGGCCTATAGGTAAGCTGAATGGATTTACCTTCATAACAGCTTGTTTTCTCATATATAATCGCATGGTATAAACGGTGAAGCGAACTAGCTCTGCACGCATTGGCTTAAACTAAATTGCATATTCTACAGTAATTGTTTCTATATCGGCTTGCAACTATGTACTTTGGTTAAAATTAATATAAAGTCATAAACAGTTCACCATCAATGGACAATGTGCACCAATAGTGGGCCAATATTAGAATCTGGCATTTTCATTTTACAAAAAATCGTGTTGCAATAATAAGTCAAATGATAGGTAATGGGTATAAATAGTAAAATACTAGTAATGATATCTATTGACATATCATCATATTAGTTCGATTAAAAAAGGTAATATACTTTATTCTATAATGGTAGATATTGGTAATAAAACTAAATATGGTTTAAGTTATAGGTGTACAGAACAATAGTGAGTCACATCTAAAGCTAACACAGCGCCCCCTGGATTTCTAGTACTGCCTATTCACCCAGAGAACATGACGACATTCAGCAACCCTGCCGAGCAGAGTATTCATAATTGCAGATCTGTTGGATGACATCATTTGTAACTTTATCATTGAAGTATTAGGGAATTGCAGGTTACATTTTGCAGGCACACAACCAAGCAGCACGGTTCGTGTTCTTTGCTTCAGTTTCACCCATTGCCAGCAATGGAAAAAAGATTGCAAGAGGCCTCTTGGACGCAGCAATCATCAGTGTGTACATTTTCCATTGTGATTAACGCGGATCCATCAACTCGCTGACAATCGGAATAAAACTAACTGTGTATACTGCCTGAGAGGAGTGGCACGAATGTATTCCTCTCACAGACTGGAGTGGATTGTGAACTGCTTCAGTAGGCCCCTCTGCTTTGATATAGTAATAGATTGGCCTATCAATTGGTTTGGAGTAACATGTTGCTGGCCCGAGGATCATCCTGTAGTCCTAATGACATATCCAAACAGACCCTCTAGTCTCGTCTCAGAAACAACCTTAACCTGTTTTCGTCTGGATCGCACGCAATTCTCAACAAAACTCTCCAAATCGAGTAAAATTTGAAAAATATTTGAAGAGGGATTGTTAAACATAACGGGAGCAACAAATTCGAGTTAAATATTTCTCAAAATATTGTGTTGTTTTCATGATATTGCTGTGTATGTTAGGCCATGTTTGCACTCCAAGTGTATACTGGTAATGGGTTTATGTTTGCAAAGCACGACAGCAGCAACTTATAACACTGGGCCTCAAAGATGTTTGTGGAATTCATTATCTAAAACACGCACTACTTTGGCACTGTGGATCTGCTTAGAGCAGAGCCAAATCTACCGAGAAAATGGCCATATAAAAGTATAACTTCAATAAATTACCCAAAGACTTACCCACATGATTAAAATATTATAGAGTTTTCAAGTAGAGCAGAGTCAAATCTACCGAGAAAATGGCCATATAAAAGTATAACTTCAGTAAAATACCCAAAGACTTACCCGCATGATCCAATTATGTTATAGTTTTCAAGTAGAGCAGAGTCAAATCTACCGAGAAAATGGCCATATAAAAGTATAACTTCAGTAAAATACCCAAAGCCTACCCGCATGATTCAATTATGTTATAGTTTTCAAGTAGAGCAGAGCGAAATCTACCTAGAAAAGGGCCATGTAAAGATTTTACATTGCAACATGTATGCCTTCAGTTGAATACCAAATGACCTACCCACACGATTATCCAATGATATTATGGTTTTCAAGTAGCAGAGTATGATGTTAGCTTTTGAGTATTTACTAACTTTCCATCCCTACATTTTGCTCTATATTTAGGTAAGTAAGGCTTTTATCGTAGTATTTTTGTATTGTATGCATAGTCTAATGCAATGCTAAGTACTACTTGCATAACCCAATCCTAATAAACAATGCTAAAAATAGAACAATTCAAGGACGACCCAAAGTAAAAAAAACACAAAAAGTATATTTGTGCATTTTGTGCATAAGGTTTGTCAATATTCCTCCTAAAATAGTAGGTTTCGCAGAGGAATGTTTCATATCCTTTTATATGATACTCACATGTCAAAATGTTATGCTTTTGATGACAAAGATTGTATATTTCCGTTCTAGAATTCAACAGGGGAACATGATGTGAATGAAACATTGATATCACAAGCCATGATGACATACTCATGGAATCTGATTGGGAGATGAACCCGTTTATGGACGACATTTATTGCTATTTGTTTATAATAAACAACATAACTGTATATAAGAATAAAAATAAACTATCTGACAAGCATTGATTTGTATTCTCATTTTGATATGAATTTGGAATTTTTTCCATTCTATATTTCTGCCATTTGATGCTAATTGACTATTTCGCCGACAAACGTTAGATATTGGTTTAGTATATACAACCTAGGGGAATAAGGCTGGGTGATCTAGTGTACAGTGAGTCCTGGACTTCTATCTCAGCCTTAAGCATGTGAGAAAGTTGCCATTTTCCTGAGAAAAGTCGGTCGTCTTCATCCGACACTTCGGATATTTCCATTTTTGTAATACTAGTATTAGCTTATCAGATTTGGCCTCTAATGGCAAACGAGTCTCAATGTTGCAAAATCCTTCTCCCTTTCCACAGATATTAATCAAAGTGTGTGAAAAATATAATGGCCATGTATGTTATCCGAATAGATACTAAAATTCAACATAAAGAGTGTTTTTTACCAGGGTTTTAAAGATTTCCACACCCTCATCTGTCTTGATGTTGTCTGCAAGCTCATTTTAAAGGTGTGACGCATAGGCATGTAAGGCCATGTCACAAAACATTTTCAGTGTGTGGTATCAATTAGCGTTGTTGCTATCAGTATCTGTCCACTTACCAATGCCCTGGGTCTTCACACATTCTGCCCTCTGGTGACATTCATGAGTAACCTCCCCTAGACACCTGTAGCGGGTCTCGCGAGAGTTGGCGCCGCGTGCGCGAGAGTTTGCCGTGGGGAGGGCTGAGCGAATGAGTCACAGGTATGGTAACCTGACTCCTCTTGCCAACGCTAATTCCCTTTGTTTCTCTCTATTAAGCTCCTGGCTCCGAGTCTTTAGAAGGATGTAATTGCAGGCAGGGCAATACTCTCGTGGTTTGCTTGAACGGCTTTTCATTCCAGTTCTTTTGGATGTTGCTTGGGTTTTCCCTCAAGTTCCCGTATAATCATCACGCTAAATCAATCAATTTGACATGGAGAGCTAGGGGCACCGAATGGGGGCAATTCTACTAGGAGAATTCTGGATCTTTCATTTAAACTCTTCTTCTGAATTACTCAGTGGTTACTTGATAAGAATAAAGAACATCTATAAGGCAAAACAACGCATTACTTCAAGATAATGGAATCAATTTAATTCCATTATTATTCTTAAAACTTGAAAGTACTTGAAAGTGTGATCATGAAGAACACATATATCCGTTGAATCCAAATTCTAATTCCAAATGAAAATGCCAAAGACGAAGTGATACATATTATCAGAAAAAAGAAAATATACCCTTTTGGTAGGAATATACTACGCCTAAATCAAGTTAACCTTTGAATGATATTTCAAAAACATATCTTTTTTCAGTTTCTCGAGAAAACATCAATTTTTTTCGAAAGAACTTTCAAAATTGACCATGACAGGATGGTTGAATTTAACTTTGGACAAATATGGCCGGTGTGAAAGAAGTATGTGTATTACATTTTTGCATATTTTCATGCGAATATATATTTAGGGACAATGCTAAGATATTACTTACAAATAACATTCATTTTCTAAAGGTCGTTTTCTGATGTCTCCTTTGGAAAAGGGGATGTTCAAATTTGAAGGTGTCTCATTTTGAACATCGATTTTCTTGATTATGGTCTCGTTGCAGATCTTTATATCTATTTATCTGTTTACATGTTGTTAAGCTCTATGGTTTGTAGAAAATATATATGAGTAACAGGTAAATCAGGAATATAACCGGTTTTGAAAATAGAATAAAGCCACACTATGGTGTGATAGCCTTAATATCAATGCCATTATCACAAAAGCTGTTTGTGTACTGCACGCACAAAATAATTCCCTATACTTCATGCGCTAAAAGCAATGAATCATTCTGTAGCTACTCCAATTTCTATTTTCCCAAACAGTAAACTGAATTTCCTTTCTTGTTTATGAATTTATTGGTGAGGTGACGACAATTCATGTGACATATTGAATCTAATGTCTGCCTGTTGAAAACATGGCATGTGATGAATATGAAATATTAGATATTGATGACCCTCCAAACATGCACTGCGTTTGATCCTCGCAATCCCTATCTCAATTACTCTATCAATCACAACTACTTGTTACAGAGTTATGTAAATCAACCTGTTTGTACTGTACAGTCCTCTGTTAAGTTTATGCTAAAATGCTGTTACATGTAGGAGCGAATCCAGGGCTTTGGCGCTATTGATAACGGGACACCATATTTATTTTTTTCGAGTACTTCCGTAGGTATTAGCATTATATCGTTCTCTCGTGATTCACTCAGCTAAGAAGGCAAACGTGATCTCCTGATTATTGGGGTGCATTTGTATGAAAGATGAGGATTCTATTTAATGAAATATTCATAGAAATATGAAAACGCCTCGGCTCTCGCTGCAGTATGCCTTACAACAGGTTCTAGCCTAACTGACTGACTGTCAGTGCATTTCTTGGTCTATTCTTCAGTGCAATTAATCCGTTTATGCTCGCAGCGGTGGACAATCTTGGTGCAATCTTTCAAACGAAAGCTTTATTTGAATGCGGTTTGAAGGAGAAATGTTAATCAGAACCCTACCAACAACTCTCCGTCAAATATTTTGTGAAATCTTCCCAAATTCCTTTGTTATTGCTAAAAGTGTTATAAATCCAGACGAACATTTTATAGAAACTCGATCATGGAAGAGTTAAAGCTTACTCAGGCTATGGTAGTGTCACCACTTAGCTATTTAGCGAATGTAAATGTTTAACCCATTCACGCCATAAAAGAGTTTTATGGTGATGTCTTTCTAACAAAAGTAAATCTTGGAAAGCACTCACCATACTGCACTAGTAATACTTTCTAGAAATATATATATATATATACTTTTTAGGTCAGATATATGTCAAAATTCTCAAACAGATGATTTTTATTGCATCTATAAGCACATATGTGTCCTCGTATTGTATATCAACGACACGTAATCACATACTCCTCAAGGTTAAATACAGTACAATAAAAAGACAATATAAATGTTGATAGCCTGTGACAGCAAATGAATGGGAAAATATACCAATAGCCATTTTCAAAGTGCCCTAAAGAATCATATACCATATTCCACCTCTCATTGAGGTTAGATAAAGCATTTAAACTTGTGGATGGCGTTCTTGTATAGAACAACTGCCGAAAATACAATATCCTATGGTAGTCTATATTGCTGCATGCTGACCTTTACTATAGAAAGGTGCGCTTTGCTCAATAGAAATAATATCAAATGCACACGTGTCGAATTGCATCTAAATCATCAATTAAACACCAGTTCAGTTACCCGCGTGCGTATGACACAAAATCACTCTTGTCATTTCAACAGATGATTTGCTCGAGAATTGAATGGCATCGTTTTTAGCAAAACATATCAGTTGCAATTATCGAGTCAATCGGTACGCTCCGATGCCCAAACTAAAGGCGCTACCCTGCACAAAATCAGGGTACTGATGAACCAGCCCTAATAAGGCGATTATCATTGTCTGCAGCCGGGGCCACAACGTCATTGCCCCGGAAGTTATCAGCTAACCATATGCTCAGACATGCGTGGCAGGTATTGTCTTGAAAGGGAAATACCGGTTTACTTTTAAGGGTGGATAATATCTTCCCAATTATCGCTCAGGTGGAACAAATTACATACGTGTGGCATATGTTTTTCTGCGGTGGGAACGTCGAATTATACCTGTAACAACATTGTTCTTGCTAATCACACGGGCAAAAGATCAAGAGAAAGGCGACCCAATTGAGTAACAGTTCCCAAGCCTTCACATTTGGCTTGGAACAATAGGCTTTGAACTAACTGTTGCGTTTTGACATTTCAAACTCATATGCTTAAAGCATGTTTCCGTGTCACGTAAGGCACCTCACCTTTTCAAGGTGTTCATATTTTAGTGCTGTGCGCCGCGTGTTTACTGGTCCGTATCTCCCTACTCTGCCTGAGCCAGATGAGAACCTGTTGAAACAGCAAGAAGCTTGTGAATTATTCACCCAGTATAACCCAGTCTCTCATGCAGCCACTCAACTTGGCCAGGTTCTTTTAAGATGTTGGGTATATTCGTTGGTATACAATTTCAAACTTCCCTAGATAAAACCTACTCACTGTAGGAAATGGTTTATAGAATATGCATGTATGTATGTATGTATGTATGCATGTATGTATGAATGTACGTACGTATGTACGTATATTTATGTATGCATATATGTAATGTATGTATGCATGTAAGATTGTACCTATAAATGTATACATCGTGTATATGCATATGTACGTATGTAGTGCGATATAAGCATGCGAGAAAGTAGCCGATGACTTTGAATTAGTCGGTGGTTTTCTCCGGGTACTCCTGTGCCTCCACCATCGTCAACTAGCTAGTCATACAGTATAGTAAGATATTACAAACTAGTTCAAAATGAGTCAAATATACGTTTTTAACTAGAAATTGTTTGATATGTGAGCTATGGGTCGTGGACAGAAAGGTATCAGTACTTAGCTGCTGTCAGGGGTTTCCCAGGCCGGAAAAGGAATGCGCATGCCATTTGTGGGATAACAAACATTTGCTTTAAGACTCTCAATCACTTATGCCACGTGGCTTTGTTATGATACCACTCGTACCGGCAATTCATTAGCAATTCATACATATGCAAATACATGCTTATCATAACCATCTACTTCACACAACAAAAGAACCGGTCTTGATTGCTTTGCGCTACCTGACACAAAAGAAATGAAAAGTCGTGGTAATATACCTAGGAGTATACTTGCATACAGGTATTCCATTGTACCGTATACATACACTATTTACTCAAGAATTGCAATTTTCCGTTTGTCCACCCGGACAATGCATGGGTGTTTCCCTGCAAATATGCGTGGACGCGCCCCAAATGGTAGCTGCTGAATAATTTAGACTTTCTCCAATTCATTATCCGGTTGACGGAAGGTTTGTCAACTCGTCTTGAGAGGTGGGTTTGTTTCGAGTGTGGGAAGGGAGCAACATGTTGCGCCTATCGGAAATCGTTGCAGCAGAACAAGGCGGAATTGACTTGTAGCACTATTGACACGGCGGCTGGTGCTCGAGTGGCTGCTACAATAGAAACTCTCAGAGTCCGTCATCGTCGAGGCCTAGTGGTAAGACACAAGGCTCTCATACGTGAGATCTCAGTTCCAGTCTATATTCCAGTCTCTCTCTCTCTCTCTCTCTCTCTCTCTCTCTCTCTCTCTCTCTCTCTCTCTCTCTCTCTCTCTCTCTCTCTCTCTCTCTCTCTCTCTCTCTCTCTCTCTCGCTATATATATATATATATATATATATATATATATATATATATATATATATATATATATATATATATATATATATATATTTATATGCACACATATATGTATATATTCATATATATATATATATATATATATATATATATATATATATATATATATATATATATATATATATATATATATATATATATATATATATATATATATATATATACACATATATATATATATATATATATATATATATATATATATATATATATATATATATATATATATATACATATTTATATATTTATATATATATATATATATATATATATATATATATATATATATATATATATATATATATATATATATATATATATATATATATATATATATATATATGTATATATAAATAGATAGATAGATAGATAGATAAATAGATAGAACATTTTACCATTTCAGTTATGGGTTTTTGTCATGGTTGTGCCTTTTCACTAGAAAGGTCCATCAAGAAGTTTCTAAAAAGTCGATTTTACACGAAAGCTTTTGTATTGTATTGTACATTTATTGACTGCACTTAAAAATGTACAAAATCATACAGTATACATATAGCGTTTTGCCCTCAGCGGGTAAACAGGAAAATAACATCAAACTTAAGAATATTACATCAAACTTACATATGTAAACAGCGGTTAGTACTTAAATGCAATACAAACATAATATACTGGTTACCAAGACTTTAACTACACATTTTAAAACTATACATTTACTGTTTAACATTTACTTATACTAAGCGTGTTTTGATGAATGTTGTGTTTTGCTTTCTGCCAATAAAAGATATATTCCGTGAGGAATGTATTGGGTGTTGATATTTCTATATAGATATAGTCTAGTTCACGTTAACGGCGACAGGTGGCCATAACATCCATCAGCTCTAATATAGTTCCCTTAAAATGCAAACTCGTAAAATTTTAGAATCCTTGATAAACGTGAGATGTAGAGTGCTCGGTAGAATTCTATATCACAGGTAGCAAATATTTACCGACAGTCAGGTGTACATGAATATTCAACAAATGTCCACGCTATGAAATATTAATCATCTTGAAAATTCTACGCGAAGGTGCAAGTTGCCAGTCTTTATTTTCCTGTGGCGCTGACACAAAGGGACGGAGTTCCTGGCGAGCTTTTCGTCAGTGTTTGGAGTGTGTGGCGAGTGCTTGTGAGGGATCGATGAGGAAGGTGTGTTCTGTCTCACGATAGGCATTGTATCCTGTCATTCTCTAGTCATACAATCACTAGCTGGTCATGATACTGGGTTCAAATCAAACTCAAGGCACGTGAGAAAGGTGTCAGTGTAATGTCATGTAATGTAATATTTATTGACCATATACTCGAATATGAAATTACAAATACATATAAGAAAGAGAAGAAATAGACTATGAGAGAGAGAGAGAGAGAGAGAGAGAGAGAGAGAGAGAGAGAGAGAGAGAGAGAGAGAGAGAGAGAGAGATTGTGTTGGGGCTAGTTGATGGAAAGGTGCCAGTGACATAGTGATAGTCGGTGGTTTTCCCTACAAACATACTTCGGATTCTGCTCAAGGCATGTGCGAAAGGTGCCAGTGACATAGGATACTTGGTGGTTTTTCCCACAAATTCACTTCGAATTGGGCCTCAAGGCATGTGCGAAAGGTGCCAGTGACAGAGTGATAGTCGGTGGTTTTCCCCACAAACTCACTTCGAATTCTGCTCAAGGCATGTAAGAAAGGTGCCAGTGACATAGTGATAGTCGGTGGTTTTCCCTAAAAACTTACTTCGAATTCTGCTCAAGGCATGTGCGAAAGGTACCAGTGACATAGGGATAGTTTGTGGGTTTCCCCTTCAAACTCGGTTCGAATTCTGCTCAAGGCATGTGCGAAAGGCCAGTGACATAGTGATAGTCGGTGGTTTTCCCTTACAACTCGGTTCGAATCCTTCTCAAGGCATGTGCGAAAGGTGCCAGTGACGTAGGGATACATGTAGTTGGTGGTGTTTCCCAAATACTCGGCCCGAATCCTGCTGGGGCATGCGAGGAGTTGCTAGTGACTCGTGTTTTCTTGTGTTTCCGGTGATGCCTTCTTCGAATATCAGTTGAATAGCAACGACATAGCCTTAAAATGACAGAAAAAGTGATGATAATTGAAACTCTTAACCCTACAAGACAACTAGTGACGTTGCATGAGATAGGGACAGTTAATCGCCTCCTCATACCTCCACGCCCTTCTTCATGGCTGAGTTTTTCTTGACTGGAGAAAGTATTCATTCGAAACTCACTAAGCCTCAGCACCACCAACATAGTAGAACTGTTTGGCTACTATTCTTCAGGTTTGAAAAAGTGTTTTGTTTATGTTTGGCTACTATTCTTCAGGTTTGAAAAAGTGTTTTGTTTATGTTTGGCTACTATTCTTTATTTTTGAAAAAGTGTTTTGTTTATGTTTGGCTACTATTCTTTAGGTTTGAAAAAGTGTTTTGTTTATGTTTGGCTACTATTCTTTAGGTTTGAAAAAGTGTTTTGTTTATGTTTGGCTACTATTCTTTAGGTTTGAAAAAGTGTTTTGTTTATGTTTGGCTACTATTCTTTAGGTTTGAAAAAGTGTTTTGTTTATGTTTGGCTACTATTCTTTAGGTTTGAAAAAGTGTTTTGTTTATGTTTGGCTACTATTCTTTAGGTTTGAAAAAGTGTCTTGTTTATGTTTGGCTACTATTCCTTAGGTTTGAAAAAGTGTTTTGTTTATGTTTGGTTACTATTCTTTAGGTTTGAAAGAGTTTTTTGTTTATGTTTGGCTACTATTCTTTAGGTTTGAAAAAGTTTTTTGTTTATGTTTGGCTACTATTCATTAGGTTTGAAAGAGTGTTTTGTTTATGTTTGACTACTATTCTTTAGGTTTGAAAGAGTTTTTTGTTTATGTTTGGTTACTATTCTTTAGGTTTGAAAGAGTTTTTTGTTTATGTTTGGCTACTATTCATTAGGTTTGAAAACGTGTTTTGTTTATGTTTGGCTACTATTCTCTAGGTTTGAAAAAGTGTTTTGTTTATGTTTGGCTACTATTCTTTAGGTTTGAAAAAGTGTTTTGTTTATGTTTGGCTACTATTCTTTAGGTTTGAAAAAGTGTTTTGTTTATGTTTGGCTACTATTCTTTAGGTTTGAAAAAGTGTTTTGTTTATGTTTGGCTACTATTCTTTAGGTTTGAAAGAGTGTTTTGTTTATGTTTGGCTACTATTCTTTAGGTTTGAAAAGATGTTTTGTTTATGTTTGGCTACTATCCTTTAGGTTTAAAAAGTTTTTTATTAATGTTTGGCTACTATTCTTTAGGTTTGAAAAAGTGTTTTGTTTATTGCATAGCGATCAATCTAATACAAAAAGGTGAAATTTGTTTGATTTTCATACATAGATAATATAGGACTATTAGTCTCCTGCAAACTCATTAACTTGCAAAGATACTGATAGCGAGAAAATGCTATTCAACTGGTGAATATTTCCAAGATACACGCTGATATCACAAACATACACACATTCACTCACATACATACATACATATATATATATATATATATATATATATATATATATATATATATATATATATATATATATATATATATATATATATATATATATATATATATATATACATACATACATACAGTGCATACATAAATACATACATATTTTACTTATTGGGTTTCATGTCTAGGACATCTGCGTAAACGTAAATCCTTCTTGGAGGAATATTTAGATTAATCAGGTTCCCTGTGTACCCTTGATACGGGGTGCGATGGTGTACGCCCTCTGCGCATGCGCACTCACATACACACCTATCATCAACTACGGGGTCCTCTCTGAGGCCCCTTCAAGTCACGGACATGACAAACGCATTATCATACACGCATCGTGTGTGCGCAACATTACCCAAACACGGTATGTACTGGAGCAAATTAAATGGCCAATTCTCACGACGTTCTCGCGGCCCTCGAGATTTGATGACGCGGTGCATGCCGGGATAGCTGTCCCCAGCAGCTGCAGTGCCTACACGCAGGCTTCCTCTGACTCACTTACCCTTAGGGAAATTTTCATGAAGTGTTTAAAATTAAAATTGTAATCCAGTGAAATGCGGCTATGTAGCCAACAGATGACGGATGAGTAAAAGAGGCTCGACGCACCTGCGCTACAAGTGAGTTTAATGATGACAGGGATTACAAACCCTCCACCAGGGAGCGCTTCAAGATAAGATCTGTTTGAGGCAGAACTGGATCAATTTCTCAAATAGGAAAAATGATCCCGGGGGTCCGTAATGAAATATTCGCCTCCGGGCTGGAATCCCCTTAGCTATAACGACAATCTACCCAAGTTCTAGATTTCAAAAAGCCTGACTGTTTATCTTATCAAACAGCAGTTGTACTTCATTTTCAACATTAACAGCTTATCATATTCTATTATTTCAAACTAAATCACTATTTTCAGGAAACACCTACATTTAGAGTGGTTTTGATTTTTAAAGTTTAGAAATATTTCTGAAACATCTCCTTATTAGTCCTTTAAAGAGTCAAGTCAAGGAAGAAATGATAATGAAGTAAACATATTTTCCCCTATGAATATAAAAAAAATACCAAAATGAAGAAATGAATGGACTTTAAAAGGATTTCGAATATGAACGTTGTAGTCGTGGATAGGATACATGTATATATCATGTTTATATCATCACCAAATGTCTCCTGAGATAGCATTTGAGTTTGAGGCTGCCAGTGACTTGGGGTTAGGCGGTGGTTTTCCCTTATTTCCCGGGTTCCTGTAATATTAACAACTGGCTATTCACGATTAGTCTCATGTGGTCTAACAAATGACGATAAATAGGTATATATAGGTATATATATATATATATATATATATATATATATATATATATATATATATATATATATATATATATATATATATATATATATATATATATATATATATATAGAGAGAGAGAGAGAGAGAGAGAGAGAGAGAGAGAGAGAGAGAGAGAGAGAGAGAGAGAGAATCTTTATTTCAAGTCGATAATTATTGAGTAAACACGAGCTGCCAGGGATCTTGGCCGACTGCAAAATAACAATTGAAGTATAACATACAGAGTGTAACAGCAATATGAATGATACATAGAGCAAAAGCAGTAGAATTTTGCAAATGGACTATGCTTTTCCTAGCACAGGGAATGTTTAGCACAAACGTATAGGCCAGTACAATAAGGTTTGGATCTATACCCACACGTGTCTATACCTCACCAGTCAGCCCTCGGTATACAAAGCAACTGAAATGAAATGACGAAAGTAAATGCACCTGCATACTGCGAAAACAAATGCCCAACATGATATAATAAATATCTAATAAATAATTTGCTTAGATTCGCTTTGTAAACAGAACAGCTGAAAGCTTGCCATATGGATTTCCCTCAAACAATGGAAAGTTTAGCCTTTAACCAGACATTTAAGTTCATTAGACCTATTCCGACACCTGTTAGATAAAAACTGGAGTAAATACAACAGCGCTAGTATAGACTCCGCTGCATACCCATCAATTGTTTATTAATCTCATACATTTGTTATGATGGTTCCTTGTTTGTTATGGCGGGTACAACAGGTGTCAGATGTAAACAATTGCGCGCGGGCTGGTGGGATTCGATTGTCGTTGGCTCGGAATACAGATGCTAATGTCACAAGCATGATTCATTAACACATGCTGCACTTATGACGTCTGGGGGATTAAAAATGCTTCCTATACGCAGAAGTTTTTAATATACGACACCGGTTCTTGTCAGCGAAGCATGTTCATGGTTATTTTTTAGCATTTCCACTTTTTGATTGCAACAAATACACCCACGGGTGCAGGTAGGAATATACATATTTCAATACATACATGCATACAACCATAGACGCGCATAGACACAGCCATACTAACAAACATTCATACATACATACATACATACATAAATACATACATACATACGTACAGACAAATAGACATACATTTATGTATGTATGTATTTATGTCTGTATGTATGTATGCATTTAAGCATGGATAAATGCATGTACTTATGAGTATGTATATATAGCAAGCTATTCAACACTATTGGACGATCGGAGGATCGCGAAGTTCGTTCGCTTTTCTGCTGCTTTGTTTTGCAGTGGTTCATACTTTGACATAAAGATGGCGCCACACTCAATGTCAATGTTTGTCATGACTGCAGAGGATAACACACTCTAACACAGAGGGACGAAATGCTTGCAATATCGGTATTAAGGGGAAAAAGGTTCAATTAAGATAATGAGCATTTCAAAAATCGTTCTAATGACTATATACATAGGCGATGGTAGCCTTTGCAGTCAGTCCTAGCCTATATTTCTAGGCTGTTATATGTATTTTCTGTTAGCACCAAATATTCCAGACGAGGTGGCCATAGTGGTCCATTTAGTTTACACTTATCTCACCTAAAACCTCTAGAGATCTGAGGATCAGGTGGTGCCATCTATCTACCATACCTGGTACTACACCACACTGCTTGGTCAGCACAGACGGGAATGTCAACTTTTTAGGGACTAGGAACCTAGTCTACAGTCAGTCCCTACATAGGGTGTGTTTTGGTACTCTCTACTTTACCTGATGTAAACACAGTATTATTTCATCCTCAGCTGTAAAGATGATTTATAGGGACTTCTCCTGTAAAAATCGAACTGTGGATGAGGAAGAATGAGATTGTCAATTTGTTCTTTAACCCATTGACACTCAGAGTTTCTCTAGAAGGTATCGTCTGCTACTTTCATACTTTCAAAAATAACTTGTGAATAAAGCAAAAGTTCACAATATATTTGAAGGAGAGTTGTTGTTTGGCTTCTAATCAACATTTCTCCTTCAAATGTTCTCAAGAAAATGCTTTTTTGAGTAAAATATTCCCAAAATCGTCAGGCCTCTTTTGGCTGCTCTGAGTGTAAATGGGTTAAGGATACTCAGGATGCTTCATCATGTGTATTTACTGGTTGATCAAGATTTATACCTATGAGGCAGTAACCCTTCCAATGCTGAGGCTACTTTCGTCCAAAGCACAAGGAAGCAAAGGTTTCTGAAAACCATCTAAACCCTGTCATGTTGGTATTCATTGGATAGCTCTCACTGAGTACTTTCAGATGAGTACCCATGTGGCAGGGTTTCAGACATTTTTCAGGGTTTTTTGGCAAAATTTTGTAATGGCCAAATTAGCCACCAGCAGAATAAGGGTTGAGACAGCGTACACTTCATTTCCATTTATATTTCATACACATAGGTATATGCTCACCTCTTTCAATCTCCAACGTCTTTACTGTGTATGCTATGGTAAAAAAATGAGTTGAAGGGTCTCGTTCCATCCACTCCTCATGCACTCTATGACTTTAACTAACCAAGTAAATGCGGGAAATTGAAACATTTACAGCAACTGGAAGCATAGCTATCATTCCTTTAATCAGCAAAGTGCGCTTATAAGTATTACTATGTTATGACTTGTACGACCGTGGATTCTAGTACATACATTCACACGTACGTACGCACACCTACATGCAAACATACGTACATACATACATACACACACATACACATTCATACATACATACACACACGCGAACATACATACACACATGTATGTATATATACGTACATACACACACATACATACAATGTACATACACACATACATACACACACATACATACAAACATACACACACACACACATACATACATACACACATACATATATACATACATACATACATACATATTCAGCCGAACCAAGGGGTGTGCAAGAAACACTGAACATGGTTTGTTCAACTCTCTGTCGCCTGTTGTTCGTTTCTAATCCCTGCCCCAAAACGTAATTATGCCATACATAATTGAAAGGAAATTTTGTCATCTGCCCGCAATGGAGTGCAGCTGTTGTGCTGTGATGCAGGGATACAGGAGAGGCTAGGTCCGGACTCTGCAGAACGGGGACTCCTGGGACGTCAGTCGCTAGAGTTATGATCTGAAATGACATGGTGTGTCCCTGTGGACGCAGAGCAGGAACTTGTTGTGTAGTGGGGCACTGGAGAGATCTCTGGCTACAGATGGGGGACAGCTGTCAGAAACTACTGCCTCTACTAGGCACCATACACCTGTTAAGCTGGCCTAGACCTTGACAAAGAATTCTCTCTCTCTCTCTCTCTCTCTCTCTC
>OZ012688.1:10012132-10054632 GCA_963942565.1 Maea johnstoni | reverse complement strand
GAATGTTTCATATCCTTTTATATGATAATCACATGTCAAAATATTATGCTTTTGATGACAAAGATTGTATATTTACGTTCTAGAATTCAACAGGGGAACATTATGTGAATGAAATATTGATATCACAAGCCATAATGACATACTCATGGAATCTGATTTGGAGACAACCCCGTGTATTGGCGACACTAACTGTTTTTTTTTACAGGCATTATAAACAACATATCTATATATTCGAATAAAAAAAAAACTATCGAACAATCATAGATTTATATTTTCATTTTGATATGAATTTGGATATTTTTTCCATTTAATATTTCTGCCTTTTGATGCTAATTGACCATTTCGCCGATATACGTTAGATATTGGTTTAGTATATACAACCTAGGGGAATAAGGCTGGGTGATCTAGTGTACAGTGAGTCGAGTTCAAGTGATGACTCACCACTGCACAGTGCCTGGACTTTTATCTCAGCCTTAAGCATGTGAGAAAGTTGCCAGTTTCCAGAGAAAAGTCGGTCGTCTTTACTCGACACTTCGGTTTCTTCCATTTTTGTAATACTTGTATTAGCTTGTCAGATTTGGCCTCCAATTTCAAACGAGTCTCAATGGTGCAAAATCCTCCTCCCTTTCCACATATATTGAATTAAAGTGTGTGAAAAATATAATGGCCATGTATATTGTCCGAATAGATACTAAATTCAACATGAAGAGTGTTTTTTAACAGGGTTTTAAAGACTTACACACCCTTATCCGTCTTGATGTTGTCTGCAAGCTCATTTTAAAGGTGTGACGCATAGGCATGTAAGGCCATGTCACAAAACATTTCCAGTGTGTGGTATCAATTAGCGTTGTTGCTATCAGTATCTGTCCACTTACCAGTGCCCTGGGTTTTCACACATTCTGCCCTCTGGTGACATTCGTGAGTAACCTCCCCTAGACACCTGTAGCGGGTCCTCGCGAGAGTTGGCGCCGCGTGCGCGAGAGTTTGCCGTGGGAGGGCTGAGCGGATGAGTCACAGGTATGGTAACCTGACTCCTCTTGCCCAACGCTAATTCCCTTTGTTCTCTCTATTAAGCTCCTGGCTCCGAGTCTTTAGAAGGATGTAATTGCAGGCAGGGCAATACTCTCGTGGTTTGCTTGAACGGCTTTTCATTCCAGTTCTTTTGGATGTTGCTTGGGTTTTCCCTCAGTTCCCGTATAATCATCACGCTAAATCAATCAATTTGACATGGAGAGCTAGGGGCACCGAATGGGGGCAGTTCTACTAGGAGAATTCTGGATCTTTCATTTAAACTCATATTCTGAATAACTCAGTGGCTACGTTATAAGAATAAAGAACATTTATTAGTAAAACAACGCATTACTTTAAGATAATGGAATCAATTTAATTCCATTATTATTCTTAAAACTTGAAAGTACTTGAAAGAGTGATCATGAAAACCAAATTTATCCGTTGAATCCAAATTCTAATTCCAAATGAAAATACCAAAGATCAAGTGATATATATCATCAGAATCAAAGAAAATATACCCTTTTGGTAGGAATATACTACGCCTAAATCCAGTTAATCCTTGAATGATTTTTCAAAAACATAGATATCATTTTTTTTCAGTTTCATGAGAAAACATCAATTGTTTTCCAAGGAATTTTCAAAATTGATAATGGCAAAATGGTTCAATTGAACTTTGGACAAATATGGCCGGCGTGAATGAAGGATATATATTACATTGAATTTCTTGCATATTTTCATGCGAATATATATTTAGGGACAATGCTGGGACATTACTTGCAAACAACATTCATTTTCTGAACATAACGGTCGTTTTCTGAATATACTTCTGTCTCCTTTGAAAAAGGGGATGTTCCAATTTTGAACTCTTTTTACTTTTGAAAAATATTTTGTCTCATTTTGATTTACCGATTTTCTCGATTAATGTCTCTTTGCAGATCTTTATATCTATTTATCTGTTTACATGTTGTTCAGCTCCATGGTTTGTAGAAAATATATATGAGTAACAAGTAAATCAGGAATATAACCGTTTGGAAAATAAAATAAAGCCACACTATGGTGCGAGAGCCTTAATATCAATGTCATTATCACAAAAGCTGTTTGTGTACTGCACGCACAAAATAATTCCCCATACTTCTCGCGCTAAAAGCAATGAATCATTCTGTAGCTACTCCAATTTCTATTTTCCCAAACAGTAAACTGAATTTCCTTTCTTGTTTATGAATTTATTAGTGAGGTGACGACAATTCATGTGACATATTGAATCTAATGTCTGCCTGTTGAAAACATGGCATGTGATGAATATGAAATATTAGATATTGATGACCCTCCAAATATGCACTGCGTTTGATCCTCACAATCCCTATCTCAATTACTCTATCAATCACAACTACTTGTTACAGAGTTATGTAAATCAACCTGTTTGTACTGTACAGTCGTCTGTTAAGTTTATGCTAAAATGCTGTTACATGTAGGAGCGAATCCAGGGCTTTGGCGCTATTGATAACAGGACACCATATTTATTTTTTCGAGTACTTCCGTAGGTATTAGCATTATATCGTTATCTCGTGATTCACTCAGCTAAGAAGGCAAACGTGATCTCCTGATTATTGGGGTGCATTTGTATGAAAGATGAGGATTCTATTTAATGAAATATTCATAGAAATATGAAACGTCTCGGCTTTCGCCGCAGTATGCCTTACAACAGGTTCCTAGCCCGCTAACTGACTGACTGGCAGTGCATTTCTTGGTCTTTTCTCCAGTGCAATTAATCCGTTAATGCTCGCAGTGGTGGACAATTTTGGTGCAATCTTTCAAACGAAAGCTTAATTGGAATAAGATTTGAAGGAGAAATGTTAATCAGGACCCTACCAACAACTCTCCGTCAAATATTTTGTGAAATCTTCCAAATTCCTTTGTTATTGCTAAAAGTGTTATAGATCCAGACGAGCATTTTATAGAAACTCGATCATGGAAGAGTTGAAGCTTACTAAGGCTATGGTAGTGTCACCGCCTAGCTATTTAGCGAATGTAAATGTTTAACCCATTCACGCCATTGAAGAGTTTTATGGTGATGTCTTTCTAACAAAAGTAAATCTTGGAAAGCACTCACCATACTACACTAGTAATACTTTCTAGAAATATATATATATATACTTTTTAGGTTAGATATATTTTAAAATTCTCAAACAGATGATTTTATTGCATCTATAAGTACATATGCGTCCTCGTATTGTATATCAACCACACTTAATCACATACATTGTACTCCTCAAGCATGTATGAGGCTAAATACAGTACAATAAAAAGACAATATAAATATTGATAGCCTGTGACAGCAAATGAATGGAAAAATATATCAATAGCCATTTTCAAAGTGCCCTAGAGAATAATATACCATATTCCACCTTCTCATTTAGGTTAGATAAAGCATTTAAACGTTTGATGGCGTTCTTGTATAGAACAACTGCCGAAGATACAATATCCTATGGTAGTCTATATTGCTGCATGCTGACCTTTACTATAGAAAGGTGCGCTTTGCTCAATAGAAATAATATCAAATGCACACGTGTCGAATTGCATCTAAATCATCAATTAAACACCAGTTCAGTTACCCGCGTGCGTATGACACAAAATCTTCATTCTTGTCATTTCAACAGATGATTTGCTCGAGAATTGAATGGCATCGTTTTAGCAAAACATATCAGTAGCAATTATTGTCAATCGGTACGCTCCGATGCCCAAACTAAAGGCGCTACCCTGCACAAATCAGGGTACTGATGAACCAGCCCTAATAAGGTGATTATCATTGTCTGCAGCCGGGGCCACAACGTCATTGCCCCGGAAGTTAGCAGCTAACCATGTGCTCAGACATGCGTGGCCGGTATTGTCTTGAAGGGGAAATACCAGTTTACTTTTAAGGGTGGATAATATCTTCCCAATTATCGCTCAGGTGGAACAAATTACATACGTGTGGCATATGTTTTTCTGCGGTGGGAACGTCGAATTATACCTGTAACAACATTGTTCTTGCTAATCACACGGGCAAAAGATCAAGAGAAAGGCGACCCAATTGAGTAACAGTTCCCAAGCCTTCACCTTTGGCAAGGAACAATAGGCTTTGAACTAACTGTTGCGTTTTGACATTTCAAACTCATATGCTTAAAGCATGTTTCCGCGTCACGTAAGGCACCTCACCTTTTCAAGGTGTTCATATTTTAGTGCTGTACGCCGCGTGTTTACTGGTCCGTATCTCCCTACTCTGCCCGAGCCAGCTGAGAACCTGGTTGAAACAGGCAAGAAGCTTGTGAATTATTCACCCAGTATAACCCAGTCTCTCATGCAGCCACTCAACTTGGCCAGGTTCTTTTAAGATGTTGGGTATATTTGTTGGTATACAATTTCAAACTTCCCTAGATAAAACCTACTCGCTTGAGCAAATGGTTTATAGGATATGTATGTAAGTATGTATGTATGTATGTATGTATGTATGTATGTACGTATGTACGTATGCATGTACGTACGTACGTACGTATGTATGTATGCATACATGTAATGTATGTATGCATGTATGAATGTACCTATAAATGTATACATCGTGTATATGCATATATACGTATGTAGTGCGATATAAGCATGCGAGAAAGTAGCCGATGACTTTGAATTAGTCGGTGGTTTTCTCCGGGTACTCCTGTGCCTCCACACTAGCTAGTCATACAGTATAGTAAGATATTGCAAACTAGTTCAAAATGAGTCAAATATACGTTTTTAACTAGAAATTGCTTGATATGTGAGCTATAGGTCGTGGACAGAAAGGTATTAGTACTTAGCTGATGTCAGGGGTTTCCCATGCCGGAAAAGGAATGCGCATGCCATTTGTGGGATAACAAACATTTGCTTTAAGACTCTCAATCACTTATGCCACGTGGCTTTGTTATGATACCACTCGTACCGACAATTCATTAGCAATTCATACATATGCAAATACATGCTTATCATAACCATCTACTTCACACAACAAAAGAACCAGTCTTGATTGCTTTGCGCTACCTGACACAAAAGAAATGAAAAGTCGTGGTAATATACCTAGGAGTATACTTGCATACAGGTATTCCATTGTACCGTATATATACACTATTTACTCAAGAATTGCAATTTTCCGTTTGTCCACCCGAACAATGCATGGGTGTTTCCCTGCAAATATGCGTGGACGCGCCCCAAATGGTAGCTGCTGAATAATTTAGACTTTCTCCAATTCATTTATCCGGTTGACGGAAGGTTTGTCAACTCGTCTTGAGAGGTGGGTTTGTTTCGAGTGTGGGAAGGGAGCAACATGTTGCGCCTATCGGAAATCGTTGCAGCAGAACAAGGCGGAATTGACTTGTAGCACTATTGACACGGCGGCTGGTGCTCGAGTGGCTGCTACAATAGAAACTCTCAGAGTCCGTCATTGTCGAGGCCTAGTGGTAAGATACAAGCTCTCATACGTGAGATCTCAGTTCCAGTCTATATTCCAGTCTCTCTCTCTCTCTCTCTCTCTCTCTCTCTCTCTCTCTCTCTCTCTCTCTCCTCTCTCTCTCTCTCTCTCTCTCTCTCTCTCTCTCTGACTATATATATATATATATATATATATATAATATATATATATATATATATATATATATATATATATATATATATATTTATATACACACATATATGTGTATATATGTATATATATAATATATATATATATATATATATATATATATATATAATATATATATATATATATATATATATATATATATATATATATATACTAGTATATATATATATATTATAATATATATATATATATATATATATATATATATATATATATATATATATATATATATATATATAATTTAAACATTTCAGTTATGGGTTTTTGTCATGGTTGTGCCTTTTCACTAGAAAGGTCCCATCAAGAAGTTTCTAAAAAGTCGATTTTACACGAAAGCTTTTGTATTGTATTGTACATTTATTGACTGCACTTAAAAAATGTACAAAATCATACAGTATACATATAGCGTTTTGCCCTCAGTGGGTAAACAGGACAATAACATCAAACTTAAGAATATTACATCAAACGTACATTTATAAACAGCGGTTAGTACTTCTTAAAACTAGTCATTTACTGTTTAACATTTACTTATACTTAACATGTTTTGATGAATGTTGTGTTTTGCTTTCTGCCAATAAAAGACATATTATGTGAGGAATTTAAGGGGTGTTGATATTTCAATATAGATATAGTCTAGTTCACGTTAACGGCGACAGGTGGCCATAACATCCCATCAGCTCTAATATAGTTCCCTTAAAATGCAAACTCGCAAAATTTTAGAAACCTTGATAAACGAGAGCTACAGAGTGCTTGGTAGAATTCTCTATCACAGGTAGCAAATATTTACCGACAGTCAGGTGTACATGAATATTCAACAAATGTCCACGCTATGAAATATTAATCATCTTGAAAATTCTACGCGAAGGTGCAAGTTGCCAGTCTTTATTTTCCTGTGGCGCTGACACAAAGGGACGGAGTTCCTGGCGAGCTTTTCGTCGGTATTGGAGTGTGTGGCGAGTGCTTGGTGAGGGATCGATGGGGAAGGTGTGTTCTGTCTCACGATAGGCATTGTATCCTGTCATTCGCTAGCCATACAATCACTAGCTGGTCATGATACTGGGTTCAAATCAAACTCAAGGCACGTGAGAAAGGTGACAGTGTGATGTAATGTAATTTAATGTTTATTGACCATATACTCGAATATGAAATTACAAATACATATAAGAAAGAGAAGAAATAGACTATGAGAGAGAGAGAGAGAGAGAGAGAGAGAGAGAGAGAGAGAGAGAGAGAGAGTCAGTCACTGTGTCGGGGCTAGTTGATGGAAAAGTGCCTGTGACATAGTGATAGTCGGTGGTTTTCCCCTACAAACTCGGTTCAAATCCTGCTCAAGGCATGTGCGAAAGGTGCCAGTGACATAGTGATAGTCGGTGGTTTTCCCCTACAAACTTGGTTCGAATCTTGCTCAAGGGGCATGTGCGAAAGGTGCCAGTGACATAGTGATAGTCGGTGGTTTTCCCACAAATTCACTTCGAATTGGGCCTCAAGGCATGTGAGAAAGGTACCAGTGACATAGTGATAGTCGGTGGTTTTCCCCTACAAACTTGGTTCGAATCTTGCTCAAGGGGCATGTGCGAAAGGTGCCAATGACATAGGGATACTTGGTGGTTTTCCCCACAAACTCGGTTCGAATCCTTTTGGGGCATGCGAGAAGTTGCTAGTGATTCGTGGGTGTTTTCTGAGGTTTCCGGTGATGCCTTCTTCGATTACCAGTTAAATAGCAACGATATATCCTTAAAATGACAGAAAAAGTGATGATAGTTGAAACTCTTAACCCTACAAGACAACTAGTGACTTTGCATGAGATAACTCGACCAGGGACAGTTAATCGCCTCCTCATACCTCCACGCCCTTCTTTGAAGGAGAAAGTATTCATTCGAAACTCACTAAACCTCAGCACCACCAACATAGTAGAACTGTTTGGCTACTATTCTTTAGGTTTGAAAAAGTGTTTTGTTTATGTTTGGCTACTATTCTTTAGGTTTGAAAAAGTGTTTTGTTTACGTTTGGCTACTATTCTTTAGGTTTGAAAAAGTGTTTTGCTTATGTTTGGCTACTATTCTTTAGGTTTGAAAAAGTGTTTTGCTTATGTTTGGCTACTATTCTTTAGATTTGAAAAAGTGTTTTGTTTATGTTTGGCTACTATTCTTTAGGTTTGAAAAAGTGTTTTGTTTACGTTTGGCTACTATTCTTTAGGTTTGAAAAAGTGTTTTGCTTATGTTTGGCTACTATTCTTTAGGTTTGAAAAAGTGTTTTGTTTATTCTTTAGGTTTGAAAAAGTGTTTTGTTTATGTTTGGCTACTATTCTTTAGGTTTGAAAAAGTGTTTCGTTTATGTTTGGCTACTATTCTTTAGGTTTGAAAAAGTGTTTTGTTTATGTTTGGCTACTATTCTTTAGGTTTGAAAAAGTGTTTATGTTTGGCTACTATTCTTTAGGCTTGAAAAAGTGTTTTTGTTTATGTTTTGCTACTATTCTTTAGGTTTGAAAAAGTGTTTTGTTTATGTTTTGCTACTATTCTTTAGGCTTGAAAAAGTGTTTTGTTTATGTTTGGCTACTATTCTTTAGGTTTGAAAAAGTGTTTTGTTTATGTTTGGCTACTATTCTTCAGGCTTGAAAAAGTGTTTTGTTTATGTTTGGCTTCTATTCTTTAGGTTTGAAAAAGTGTTTTGTTTATGTTTGGCTACTATTCTTTAGGTTTGAAAAAGTGTTTTGTTTATATTTGGCTACTATTCTTTAGGTTTGAAAAAGTTTTTTGTTTATTGCATAGCGATCAATCTAATACAAAAAGGTGAAATTTGTTTGATTTTCATACATAATATAGGACTTTTAGTCTCCTGCAAAATCATAAACTTGCAAAGATGTAAATTGTTGATAGCGTGAAAATGCTATTCAACTGGTGAATATTTTCAAGATACACGCTGATATCACAAACACACACACATTCACTCACATACATACATACATATATACATACATACATTCATAGATACATACACACATACATACACACATACAGTTTATACATACATACATACATACATACATACATACATACATACATATTTTACTTATTGGGTTTCATGTCTAGGACAACTGCGTAAACGCAAATCCTTCTTGGAGGATTATTTAGATTAATCAGGTTACCTGTGTACCCTTGAAACGGGTACCCGTGGGTGCTATGGTGTACGCCCTCTGCGCATGCGCACTCACATACACACCTATCATCAACTACGGGGTCCTCTCTGAGGCCCCTTCAAGTCACGGACATGACAAACGCATTATCATACACGCATCGTGTGTGCGCAACATTACACAAACACGGTATGTACTGGAGCAAATTAAATGGCCAATTCTCACGACGTTCTCGCGGCCCTCGAGATTTGAAGACGCGGTGCATGCCGGGATAGCTGTCCCCGGCAGCTGCAGTGCCTACACACAGGCTTCCTCTGACTCACTTACCCTTAGGGAAATTTTCATGAAGTGTTTAAAATTAAAATTGTAATCCAGTGAAATGCGGCTATGTAGCCAACAGATGACGGATGAGAAAAAGAGGCACGACGCACCTGCGCTACAAGTGAGTTTAATGATGACAGGGATTACAAACCCTCCACCAGGGAGCGCTTCAAGATAAGATCTGTTTGAGGCAGAACTGGATCAATTTCTCAAATAGGAAAAATGTTCCCGTGGGTCCGTAATGAAATATTCGCCTCCGGGCTGGAATCCCCTTAGCTATAACGACAATCTAACCAAGTTCTAGTTTTTTAAAAAGCCTCACTGTGTATCTTATCAAACAGCAGTTGTACTTCATTTTCAACATTAACAGCTTATCATATTCTATTAGTTCAAACGTAATCAATATTTTAAAGAAACACCTACATTTAGAGTGGTTTTGATTTTTAAAGTTTAGAAATATTTCTGAAACATCTCCTTATTAGTCCTTTAAAGAGTCAAGTCAAGGAAGAAATGATACTGAAGTAAACATATTTTCCCCTATGAATATAAACAAATACCAAAATGAAGAAATGAATGTACTTTAAAAGGATTTCGAATATGAACGTTGTAGTCGTGGTTAGGATACATGTATATATCATGTTTATATCATCACCAAATGTCTCCTAATATAGCATTTGAGTTTGAGGCTGCCAGTGACTTGGGGTTAGGCGGTGGTTTTCCCTTATTTCCCGGGTTCCTGTAATATTAACAACTGGCTATTCACGATTAGTCTCATGTGGTCTAACAAATGACGATAAATAGGTATATATAGGTATATATATATATATATATATATATATATATATATATATATATATATATATATATATATAGAGAGAGAGAGAGAGAGAGAGAGAGAGAGAGAGAGAGAGAGAGAATCTTTATTTCAAGTCGATAATTATTGAGTAAACACGAGCTGCCAGGGACCTTGGCCGACTACAAAATAACAATTGAAGTATAACGTACAGGGTGTAATAGCAACATAAATGATAAATAGAGCAAAAGCAGTAGGATTTTGCAAATGGACTTACTATGCTTTTCATAGCACAGGGAATATTTAGCACGAACTATAGGCCAGTACAATAAGATTTGGATCTATACCCACACGTGTCTATACCTCACCAGTCAGCCCTCGGTATACAAAGCAACTAAAATGAAATGACGAAAGCAAATGCACCTGCATACTGCGAAAACAAATGCCCAACATGATATAATAAATATCTAATAAATAATTTGCTTAGATTCGCTTTGTAAACAGAACAGCTGAAAGCTTGCCATATGGATTTCCCTCAAACAATGGAAAGTTTAGCCTTTAACCAGACATTTAAGTTCATTAGACCTCTTCCGACACCTGTTAGATAAAAACTGGGGTAAATACAACAGCGCTAGTATAGACTCCGCTGCATACCCATCAATTGTTTATTAATCTCATACATTTGTTATGATGGTTCCTTGTTTGTTATGGCTGGTACAACAGGTGTTAGATGTAAACAATTGCGCGCGGGCTGGTGGGATTCGATTGTCGTTGGCTCGGAATACAGATGCTAATGTCACAAGCATGATTCATTAACACATGCTGCACTTATGACGTCTGGGGGATTAAAAATGCTTCCTATACGCAGAAGTTTTTAATATACGACACCGGTTCTTGTCAGCGAAGCATGTTCATGGTTATTTTTTAGCATTTCCACTTTTTGATTGCCACAAATACACCCACTTGTGCAGGTAGAAATATGCATATTTCAATAGATACATGCATACAACCATAGACGCAGCCATACTAACAAACATTCATGCATACATACATACATACAAACATACATACATACGTACAGACAAATAGATAGACAGATATACATGTATGTATGTATGTATGTATGCATTTAAGCATGGATAAATGCATGTACTTATGAGTATGTATATATAGCAAGCTATTCAACACTATTGGACGGTCGGAGGATCGCGGAGTTCGTTCGCTTTTCTGCTGCTTTGTTTTGCAGTGGTTCATACTTTGACATAAAGATGGCGCCACACTCAATGTCAATGTTTGTAATAACCGTAGAAGATAACACACTCTAACACAGAGGGACGAAATGCTTGCAATATCGGTAAGGGGATAAAGGTCCAATTAAGATAATTAGCATTTAAAAAGATCGTTTTAAGGACTATATACATAGGAGGTGGTAGCCTTTGCAGTCAGTCCTAGCCTAGATTTCTAGGCTGTTATATGTATTTTCTGTTAGCACCAAATATTCTAGACGAGGTGGCCATAGTGGTCCATTTAGTTTACACTTATCTCGCCTAAAACCTCTAGAGATCTGAGGATCAGGTGGTGCCATCTATCTACCATACCTGGTACTACACCACACTGCTTGGTCAGCACAGAAGGGAATGTCAACTTTTAAGGGACTAGGAACCTAGTCTACAGTCAGTCCCTACATAGGGTGTGTTTTGGTACTCTCTACTTGACCTGATAAAAATGTAAAAATCGAACTGTGGATGAGGAAGAATGAGATTATCAATTCTTTAAGGATACTCAGGATACTTCATCATGTTTATTTACTGGTTGATCAAGATTTAATCCTATGAGGCATTAACCCTTCCAATGCTGAGGCTACTTTCGGCCAAAGCACAAGGAAGCAATGGTTTCTGAAAACCATCTAAACCCTGTCATGTTGGTATTCTTTGGATAGCTCTCAGAGTTCTTTCAGATGATTACCCATGTGGCAGGGTTTCAGACATTTTTCAGTTTTTTTGCAAAAATTTGTAATGGCCAAATTAGCCACCAGCAGCATAAGGGTTAAGACAACGTACACTTCATTTCCATTTAGATTTCATACACATAGGTATATGCTCACCTCTTTCAATCTACAACGTCTTTACTGCCCAGTGGGCACTATAACATTCATGGAACATTCCAGTAATGTTTGGGCGAACATTCAAAAATGATCCCCCAATAGTTCAGAATGAAAATTGTATGAATGTTCAGGTGAGAATGTTCATAGAATGTTCAGAGCTGAATGCTGAATGAACCATTTTCATTCTGAATGTTGTGAGAACATTGGAAGCTGTCTGTGCAGTTGAAGCACTCGGTAACAGTCCAGTCTTCAAGAAATAGGAAATATCTCAATTTGATGTTTATATAATGTCAAATCTGAACATTTCAGGAATGTTCAGACATGAAGCTTGCGGGAATGTTCATTTTTGGTGCATGACATTTCAATCAAAATTGAACATTCATATGACATCAAATAAGAACATTCCAGGAATGTTATGACCTGAACAGTACTGAAATGTTCATAATTGGTCCAGAATATTCTGACCAAAATTGAACATTCATATAACATTCAGGTAATATTTGTGCTCACTGGGTGTGTATACGCTATGATAAAAAAAAGGTGAGTTGAATGGTCTCGTTCAATCCATTCCTGTATGCAACATGCACTCTATGACTTTAACTAACCAAGTAAATGCGGGGAAATTGAAACATTTACAGCAACTGGAAGCATAGCTATCATTCCTTTAATCAGCAAAGTGTGCTTATAAGTATTACTATGTTATGATGACCTGTACAACCGTGGATTCTAGTACATACATTCACACGTACGTACGCACACATACATGCAAACATACGTACATACACAAACACACATTCATACATACATACGTACATACATACACACACATGTATGTATATATACGTACATACACACACAAACATACAATGTACATGCACACATACAAACACACATACATACATAAATACATACATACATGCATACATACATATTACATACGTACATACATGCATACATACATACATATTACATACATACATACATACATACATACATACACATTCAGTCCAACCAAGGGGTGTGCAAGAAACACTGAACATGGTTTATTCAACTCTCTGTCGCCTGTTGTTCGTTTCTAATCCCTGCCCCAAAACGTAATTATGCCATACATAATTGAAAGGAAATTTTGTCATCTGCCCGCAATGGAGTGCAGCTGTTGTGCTGTGATGCAGGGATACAGGAGAGGCTAGGTCCGGACCCTGCAGAATGGGGACTCCTGGGACGTCAGTCGCGAGAGTTATGATCTGAAATGACATAGTGTGTCCCTGTGGACGCAGAGCAGGAACTTGTTGTGTAGTGGGGCACTGGAGAGATCTCTGCCTACAGATGGGGGACAGCTGTCAGAAACTACTGCCTCTACTAGGCATCATACACCTGTTAAGCTGGCCTTGACCTTGACAAAGAATTCTCTCTCTATCTGTCTGTCTGTCTGTATATATATATATATATATATATATATATATATATATATATATATATATATATATATATATATATATATATATATATATATATATATATATATATATATATATATATATAGAGAGAGAGAGAGAGAGAGAGAGAGAGAGAGAGAGAGAGAGAGAGAGAGCTGACACAATTCTTTGTCACGGTCTAGGTCATAATACAGGTGTATGATGCCCAGTTCGAGTCTCCACTTGATCTAGTTAGCCCAGTCGCCATGCATATGTATGGCGTTATAAGGTCTGTCTAGGGTGGATTTGAATCAAGTTGATTTTGTAAAGAGACGATCCAGTGCTTCTACCTCAAATCAAACTTATATTTCTTACTAATTGCCACTTCACCAGCTAAATTATGAGATCAGAAGGAGTACTACAGTATCACCAACATGATGAACTGAAAAGCAACGCAAAATGTCACTAACTATGATATTTTGCCCTACAATAGAGGAAATCCAAATAAAAACGAGAGAAATTACAAAAAAGGAGTAAGAAAGTATTTAACTTATCTTAAGATTTCGTTTATCTCATCTCTTTATCTCATGTCTTTTTGAAACACAAATGTGCCATTCATAATTCTCGAGGCTTATTCGAAAACAGCCATTTTGTCTATTAACACAAGATTGTATCGATCCCAGCCTAATAAAGTAATCACTTCTAATTACTAAAGTCATTGCAATTTCTGGAAGGAGTCCAACTCGGTGATTGGCCCTTCCTGAAACGTAAACATATGTTTTAGCAAATAGAGTCTAACAAGTCTTACATCTCCCTCCCATAAATCAAAGACTCGATTCATTAAACAATAGCTAATCAGAGAAGCCTCTCTTCATTAGTTCTCAACACAGCAGTCAACATGCTGCTCTCCTCAACTCATACGTTCATGTTGTTTAGGGTGCTAAGCTTTGAAGTCTCTCTTGGATATAAAATACAATGTAGATTAGTGTTACCTCTCATATAACACATTTTAAACATGTATATATATATATATATATATATATATATATATATATATATATATATATATATATATATATATATATATATATATATTTATATATATATATATATATACACATACATACATACATACATACAAACATACATATATATATATATATATATATATATATATATATATATATATATATATATATATATATATATATATATTTATATATATATATATATATATATATATATATATATATATATATATATATATATATGTATATATATATATATATATATATACATATATATAAATATATATACATATACATACATACATATATATATATATATATATATATATATATATATATATATATATATATATATATATATATATATATATATATATATATATATATGTATATGTGTGTGTGTCTGTTTGTGTGTGTGATTTGCAGGAACTTGGATTCAATAAGCGAGTGCAATCGATATCAAAGAAAGTATGCGTTCATATGTTGGAAAACATATCTTCCCTATTTCCCTATTCTGGGCATTACCTTCCCTTTGGGACCACCTCCATAATGCCTGATCTGATAATTGCCATTTCCTTGGGGGTTTTACCTACATTTGCTGGCAATACCTTGAGCTTAGACCAAGATTACTATAGCAGTCTGGATATCACTTTACTGTCCTGGGACTCGTTGTTTTGATTTCAGAAGGGACAGAACATTTTTTTACACGTATGCCTTAACGAGTGATCTTCAAAATGCATTCTAGGGATCTACCCCGACAGTCGAGTGGTCTAATGCCTTGCGCAATGACTACACGCTGTCCTTCGCCATTGCAAAAACGGCACAAGTTTGAAATTCAGCGATTCTCCTATTATTATAAACCCTTCTCAAATATTTCTACTATTATTATTTCTATCATTTGCATATAACTGGTTTGTTCATTTACCTTCCATGTTAAACTTTTCCAATTTCCTAACGAAAACGCATACGAGTAAATGTTCCCTAAAATCTGAAAACTCACATTGATAAGTGTGTATGTGTTTCAACTATACTACATATCTATTTGACAAAGGTACCTGACTCGTTCTAAAATCTCTTCGGCTGAGGAATCTGCTTCCCCAAATCACTGTTCATACGTCCCTGCTGCTGCCAGTAACTCACATTGAGCAGCAGTCGGAAAATGTTCTAGCTAGCAGGTGGTCGCAATTGCAGGCTTCAGTCCTAATGACAAAGACCGCATCCCACAGCAGTCACACAATCTATTGTTATTGCTAAACCCTCCATTATTTATTCTGCACTGATTAAGCACGATTTGATACCAGGAAAATCTAGACGATTTGAATTAGGAGAAGGCTTGTTTGTGATCCCATAAGATTTTTTCCTAGCGTCTTGTTTGTTTTGGAAGGCATACAGACTATCTCTGGCGAATCAAAGGGAATTTCTTGGCTCCAAAAATAAAAGCAGGAAGACAATATGGCTGAAAGAATGGAAGACGATGCCCATGTATCCCCAGCCAAAACAACAAGTCCTCGCGAACATATGCCTGCGCTATAAATGTTTGATGACGGTGCAATTTGTTGAATACGCAAAGCATCTGCTGCGGCTCGGCGCAGCGCGCATGATTTCACAAATTTATTGTCACATAATAAGCAAATTAGAAATGCTCGGTTAAAATTAATGGCGAATTTAATTAAAACCCTCCGACAATCTTATAATCAAAATAAATTGTGTCTCTTTCTAATTAAAATCAGTGCCTCCGTCTCTTATCCTCACTAGTTGCACTGGTTACAAGGGGAATGATTACATGGGAGATGCGGGGATGTTTTCAACATGTCAGCATCGTTTGCCAATTTTCCATCATTTTCATCAAGGCCCTTCAGAAGCCGTCATTATCGTTTGCGTCAATACCGTCTACTTGTGCTAAGCCGACATTCAAGCAGGACCCCCCGCGGTGATGAACAAGGACTCACAAGTGGCTGTCTAGCCTGATCGGAGAGATGAAAGCATGGCGATAGACACATGATCACACACACACTGCCTTACTCTCGCCACAGCCCGCCCCCTCGCCCATCATGGGACTGTCCCACTAAACTAGCAAAACTTCCTTTCTAGCAATCAGCAAGAAGTTGAGAATATCCCCCCCCCCCCTGAAGTGTTTAATCAATAAGAAGTTGTGAATCCCTCTTGAAATGTTTACCCTGGTCAGACATATTAGAAAACTGTGATACTTTTGTTTGTTTGTTTGGGATCCGTAACCGCATTTTTCCCACGGGGTCAACTCCCAAAGGAGGACCTACGGAGTTCTTATCCCTAGAGTATACTCACTCAAAAATATTTTTGTTCTCGCACGTTCTCGTATATTCTCGCATGTTCTCGTACGATCTCGTGTATTCTCGTTTGTTCTTGTACATAGTGTGTACGCCTATTTTCCATCAGATTCTGGTTAACATGTCATACCTGAGAGAAGTAGGGGATGTATCTCTCTGGTCATATAAAGCCTGGTGTTAAGTGAGTAATACGACGACGGCACAAAGTATGTTAATTTCATTCGGTAAGGAACCGGGGGTTTATGAAATCGGCAAATGTTGCATGCAAAAACAACAACAACAAAAACAATAGCCATTTCCCCAGTAAGCATTGTTGCACAGGTTGGCGTTGATCCAAATTCAATCCATCCAAAATGACGCCATCCCTATGCTGGCTTAGTTAGAGTTTCACTATACTAGTACCTTGCACGGACATGACCAATGTGTTACGTTTCCGTTGAAATTGCAGTTCCAAAACAGCAGAATTGCAGTTTATTCTAACACAAACTTCGGATTCCTTTTACTTATCTTAATCATTATCAAATCAGTATAATCAAATAATTCATGTTTATAATCGATACAATAAGATAGATATGTTAACATTATTGATTACAATCAAACACTGTTTGACTATTCTGCCTATACAAAATGAATGTATACATTGCATCTGCATCCCCCCCTCCCAGAAGAGTGCAATAAACTTAGCTTTATGTTTTTATGCAAATCCATTTACATTCGACACTCAAAATGCCTGGGTAAAGCGACCATGTTTAGTGAGATTCAATATGGAGAAAAGAGACCACAATGTCCTGCTATAATCTAAATCCCCCGTCAGATTCTGTACTATTTAATTGGTCTATTATTCTGCTATGTCATGGCCTTAAAACCCAGAAAGGGTTGGTGATCACCAATTATTATGCAAAATAATAAGGAACAAAATTACTCTAGCTACTTTATGAATTATGAGACTTAGAGGATCGCCATACTCCATTTAACGAGTTGACTCCGTGTATAATAAAAGGTTAGAAACAGAGATACAGAAATAGAAATTAGGATGTTAGGAACCTAAAGGAGGATATCATAAACCTTTACAGTTAGCTATTTACTACCAGAATCCGTATCGTACATCCATGATCCCAACCACATCCATGTGTCCAGTATCATCGACGCTACTCCCTGGTTAACCCTTATGCTGCTGGTGGCTAATTTGGTCAAAACAAGACAATGTGAAGCAGCTGAAGAATGACTGAAACTCAGTTGGTACTCATCTAATAGTACTGCGTGAGAGCCTTCCAATGAATACCAACATGGCTTGGTTTGGATGGCTTTCAAACATTTTTTTTATATTTTTTAATCCTTTTTATTTTCCTCCATCCACATGTCAAAACAGTAAGGTACAAATAGTGAGGAATATAATGTAGCATATAATACAATATCATTGTGTATAATATTAAAAATGTCAATAAATACTATACTGCATAGAAGTTTTTTTTAATAGGATATATTGTTTGTCAAAGAAACGACCTTTTCCTTGTATGTAGTGTCTATATGGCTTTCAAACATGTTAGTGGTCAAATTGTCTTGTATAAAAGTAGCTGCAGTATTGAACGATTTAACTAAAGAGCATGTCTTGTTCAGCTGATGCCATTCAATGTGAGAAGAGGTTCGTTAAGATTCACATCGTAAAAGCCACCAAAATGGTTCAGTTGCCTTTTCTATTGTAATGCAGAAGTGATACGATCAGTTTTTTAAAATATGCAAACCGTGGTGAATTTACTTCTAGTATTTTATATACTAGAATGTCTTCTTGCTAAACCCGTGGTAAATTTACTATTCCATATACGGCATTTCTCCTTGCTAAAACCGCAGTAAATTTACTATTCCATATACGGCATTTCTTCTTGCTAAACCGTGGTAAATTTACTATTTCATATACGGCATTTCTTATTGCTAAAACCATGGTAAATTTACTATTTCATATACGGCATTTCTTCTGGCTCCATTTTAAAGAAATATTCCTCCGCATTAAAACGGTTGTTTAGCAATTTTGTTAAACGTCATTTATGTATAGGCCCCATCTCATATTTGGTTAATAATTTCTCTGTAACTAAGACAATGCAATTACAGTATTGATTTGACCATCTTTAGCACTTCCAATTGTTTTTCTATGTCTGAGATCTAACACTAGTTTGATAGTCTGTAGACCCCCCGCTATACCATTGGTGCCTGCAAGCCTTAACTCCTCTAAAGGTTATGTACCTGTGTGATACCTCAGATTCCAGTTTTAACGCACAAAATAGAACATAATTAATTTGAGAAAGTTAGATACTTAATCCTTGCAGGTAAGAAATGTATACTTTCTATTTTAAGAGTATTTTCTTATCTTTAAGTTTTCAATACATGCAGCGTACTTCTATTTTAAGAGTATTTTCTTATCTTTAATTTTTCAATACAGCGTACTTCTATTTTAAGAGTATTTTCTTATCTTTAAGTTTGTAATACAGCGTACTTCTATTTTAAAAATATTTTCTTATTTTTAAGCTTTCAATACATGCAGCGTACTCCTATTTTAAGAGTATTTTGTTATCTTTAAGTTGTCAATACAGCGCACTTCTATTTTAAGAGTATTTTCGTATCTTTAAGTTTTCAATACAGCGTACTTCTTTTGACCTTTAAGTCCAAACCAATCATCCTGCAGCATTCCTGCTCATCAATGTATGAGGTAGCATTGCATCGAGCAATTCAGAAAACCACACACATAATCATCATGGCAGAATAATAGAAAATAATGACTTTGTTCAGAATGACAGTCGATCGGTTCAAAAATATTATTTTCCATTTAAAGAACAATTGCATACATAGTAGACAAATTCTCAGAGCAATGTCAGGATATTAGTATACAATTTCTAGGCGAGTCGTCTTGTGTTTGATTCGATAAGAGAGATTCTCTGCTAAGAGGCTTGTACGTAAGGGGAACCTGTTTTGCAAACATTATTCTCATTTGTCAGAGTCCCCCGGGGTGGTGTGGGGGATAAAAAGCGGGTTAAAACACCGTAAAACAATACCCCTTCAGTAATTCCACAGCGGTGCGTAGGGGGACGTTGAAATCCTAGCTCGCCATTAGGGTCACTTGAGTAGCGGTCTCCAGCCTCAATAGTGTATAGAGTTACTAGCTCTGCCAGAGTCACTCTGAGTGCGGAGATCAGTCATCCTTACAAGCCCTCAGATACAGTAACACTACCGCCAAGCACAGGGTCGTGTTTGCACAAAGCGCCACCAAGTGGCCAATTCGACACTTACCCGCGACATTGCTCAGGACAGGAGAAGATATTTGTCATCGTTGAGCTTTTTTGATTTTTGGAAGGTGCTCATATTTAGCGAGCTGCTGTCGACTAAGATTGGTTACCTTCTCATTGTGGGCACGCCTGACAACAAGTCCGGCAGTTGAGACCAAATATGTCATCCTCATTTTATTTCAATCCTCGAACATGATGGAAAGGTCATCAGTGATGGGATACAATTCTAATCTTAACGACTGCACTTCTACAGAATAACGTATCAGATTTGCTTTCAATTGCTCTAAACAACGTTCTGGCAAGATAGAGAGATAGAGTAAATGCTGTTTTATGTTGGTTCACGAAGGAATCACGTATATATTTACAAATTCCATTCAGCACTTTTCAATGTAATTACTCAGGAATTAATTCAACTTAATCTAACGCCATAGAGAAAAGTGCGCAACAAGAATTTGAATTTGCAATCATGTTAATCGTCATTTTTTGCCATATAAAGGCAAAATGATACGTAGACATTGGTTAATAGTAAGGGAAATCCATCGACAAACCACAGATCAATGACTACTTTCTTATACGGCTCGAGCCGGATTCGAACCAATCTCCGCCGATAGAGGTTGCTTTACCAGTACAGTAGAACGAGATTCTCGCGAGAGAATGAATTCGAACCAACCCGTAAATTCTTGCAGCAATGGGAGATTGTCCTCCTTGCTCAGCTGCGTACGTTGTACCACTCGGCTAGGGGGGGGGCATCCCTGCGACCATCCGTATAGCGTTTATGCTCTTATGACACCTTCGGAAATTTCAGTTTATTTTTCTTGTTACTTTGCAGGAGTTAAAAACAAACCACACTGATCTTCAAAACACTTTTTATTTTATTCACAGGTTTTAGAGAGCATAACGCAATGAACATGTTAGGTTTTGAACATCTCATTCCCAAAACGTGTTTCTTCCTTTGCTAAATCTACCCCTACAGAGATACTGGCACTGCCTGAAATACCTTTCTGCTATATTGAGCCTGTTTGCTGTTTCATAGGAATTATGGGGCAAAATCAAGTAAAAAGATTTAAGCAAAAATTGGTAAGTCAGAATTGCCGTCTTTATATTATACACCAGAATAAGTCTAAACCATCCATACAATGCTCTAGTCTACGAAGATATAACGACAATGACAGGTCTTCATTTGTGAAACGGGAATCTCATGAAAATGGTACAAACTATTGACAGACCTAGTTTATATCAATGCCATTTTCAGATGAATTAAAATTCGTACCCCGTCATTCGGTTACAAATAAATCCAGCTTTCTTGAACCTGTCTAAGATTGGTCGAATTAACCGCATGAACCAGACCGTACGAACTTCATATATGAGATGAAATAATCCACCAAAAATTGTAGAGATAATTTCCAAATCCTGTAAGACTGTAAGGGGTTGTTTATGACCGTATCATCTCCTTCTTTTAGAAATGTCATTCGGTTTATAGGAAGAAATCCAGCTTCTGCATGCTGCTTAAAAGGTTAATAGTGCTGTTGTAAGCAGAGCCTCAAGAGAGCCCTCTGACACAGCGGAGGTCCCCAATACCAAGACAAATAGGTCCACAGTGATCCATCCATTAAGTGGATGTTACGGGAGATCCGCCACCGTGACGTGCTTCACAACTCAGAGAAGACCACGATCAACTCATCACTCAATACTCCTGGACAAATCCCCTTCCTATCCCAGCCCTGGACAAATCTCAGCAATACCAATTAAATATGGATTGAGAGAGATACAAAATTAGCTTCCGTCTTTAGAGTATTTAGGCGATGAGGTTTGTGGGAGAGGGATAAGCCAACGTAGACTATATATATATATATATGTATATATATATATATATGTATATATATATATATATATATATATATATATATATATATATATATATATATATATATATATATATATATATATATATATATATATATATATATATATATTTATATATATTATATATATATATATATATATATATATATATATATATATATATATATATATATATATATATATATATATATATATATATATATATATATATATATATATATATATAAAAATATATATATATATATATATATATATACATATATATATATATGTATGTATGTATGTATGTATGTATGTATGTGTGTGTGTGTGTGTGTGTGTGTGTGTATGTATGTATGTATGTATGTATGTATGTATGTATGGAAGTATGTATATATATATATATATATATATATATATATATATATATATATATATATATATATATATATATTTATATATATATATATATATATATATATATATATATATATATATATATATATATATATATATATATATATATATATATATATATTTCTTCCATGATTATCTTTCACACTAAAAGATCTAGACATACGTTGAATGTGTATTTGTGTATCTTTATGATTATGACTAGTTACTCGTTGACCTTTATGAGATAGTGGAATAATCATATCTGCATGTACACTTCGAATACACGATCATTATGTTTTGATATATACAGTGTGTTCTTACGAATCTTTTGACATAACCCAAGGGTTTTCACCTCACCTATGTATAGACTTCTAAATAGATTCTCAATTGCCTACTTAAAAAGCAGTGCGTAGCTAGTTGATATACACATGGCATTTCACCAACTTCATCCCTTTCGGGCTTGTAAGCATGTTGGCAATGCCTCTTTGGTGTGTTGGTTTTATTCGGCTACTTTCCGGAAAAACTATACGTAGAAAACCACCGATATACTGTAAATCACTTAAATATCGCGTGAACAATAAATAGCGCAACTACGATACTGCCCCGGATAGCGTGATCTAGGTATAGCGGTGAACGGAAGCAGCAGCAGCAAGTTTAATTAAGACTTTTATAAATACGAAAATTTTACAATAGCGCATATGGGCAGAGCGCTATTATCGCTATCTTATTGTTCCCGCTATACTTAAGTGATTTACAGTACTTCAAGTCACTACCAGAACCAACGTTATCACTTGCCTCTTGAGATATTCCAACCCAAAACGTGTGTTATGATGAGATGCAATGAGTGAGCGTTCAGTGTACAATGCAATGAGGGCAAGGGCGCTCACACACTGAGCGCACACACACACATTCATTTACTGTAAGTCACTTAAATATGGCGTGAACATTATATAGCGCAATTACGGTACTGCCCTGCGCATATGGGCAGAGCGCTATTATCGCTATCTTATTGTTCCAGCTATACTTAAGTGATTTACAGTATTTGGTTATTTTCATTTTAGAATACTAAACACCAGTGTGAATGAAATATCACCTTCTGTAACCCATTAAAGGTGTGTGGTGCGAAACTGACTTAACTACTTTAACGAAATGTTCATATCTAATGCATCTTTTGTCGTAAGACATTTCAAGCAGAGATTTAGATCATTATCCAAACCAAATCTGTGCATCAGTCCTTTACTAAATGTGTACTTAATTCCTAAGTTATCATCAAACGTATCAAAGGTAGGACTGTCCAAATGAAACTTGTGTAGGCATCTAGACACATATGTGTTAACCCTTTCAACGTTGAGGCTTTACTTTCGTCCAAAGCACAAGGATAACGATTTTTGAAAACCATCTAAACCCTGTCATGTTAGTATCTATTTGAAAGCTCTCGCTGAGTACTCTTAAATGAGTACCCATTTGCCAGGGTTTCGGTGATTTATCAGGATTTTAGCATTATTTTGTATTGGCAAAATTAGCCACCAGCAGCATATTAAAGGGTTAAAGCTCATCTCTGTATCCTTCTCGCCCTGGCATTAGTTTCAACACACAACATGCAATATTGTATTGGAAAGGAAATTAGAAAACAACCCACTATCACTCTTATCAATTATTTCAGCCCGTGTTGCAGATATCCACAGTTCATGGGCAACACACAGTGCGATATCTAAAACCAGGAAGCGGAATATTAAAACTAGTTCATCTCTCCGCGGGATACTAAAGAACAACAGAAGAGACCTTAACAGTAATCTCACAAAAAAACTTGTTTTTCCAATATTTTCTTTTGAGATTTTGAGATGCCATGGCGCTGTCCTGCAAGAGCCTCGGTCAACCCCGAGCTTACAATGATCGCTTTCAATTAAAATTGTAATTATAGAACAACATATTGAGCTGAAAGAACCAGCATGCAAGCGATTAGTTCACGAGGTCTCTGGCATGCATGTTGTGGCAAAAATGCCATGAATATCTTATGAATAAATCCAGGCAGTACGGTTGTATTTGATACAGGAATTTGTGCGATGCATATTCAAAAGAAATAGAACTGTTAGTTAATTATGCGATGTAATGCCGAGACTGAAGTAGGACTGCCTCCATTGCCGAACGGTATAATGTTTTGCACACCTACAGTTTGATTGGCCGTATACAAGTGAAATTGGAGGGTATGACGGACTCAATGGGACCAGGAAAATTGGTCAGTCATATGCAAAATCCGTCGTATACATATGACGAATACTTGATATGCTTCGAACTGGGACAATGAATATCGTCCGTCATATGCAAAAATCCGTCGTACAGTGGTCCGTCATATCCAAGTTCACCTGTATCATCACTGCACAAGATTTGTAGCTCGAATATGAATACATCCATGTAAAGCGGTTGTATTTGATACTGGAATTGGTGCAATGCATAATCAAAAGGAATAGAAGTGTAAGTTAGCGATCAATGATATTCTTGGACTCAAGTAGGAAAGCAGGACTACCTCCATTATTGAGAAGTCTAATGTATTGCACACTTATAGCTCATTCATTGCATCTCATTACAGCAGGGGTTCGAATATGTTAACCCTTCCAATGCTGAGGCTACTTTCGTCCATTGCACAATAACGCAATTATCTTTGAAAAACATCTAAACCCTGTCATGTTGGTACTATTTTGAAAGCTCTCGCTGAGTACTCTCAGATGAGTACCCATTTGCCAGGGTTTCGGTGATTTTTCACGATTTTTGCATAATTTTGTATAATTTTGTATTGGTTAAATTAGCCAGCAGCAGCATAAGGGTTAAGAGGCATTCGCAAGTGATAATGTTGGTAGTGACTTGAAGTATCATGGTGGTTTTCAACGTATAGTCATGTTTTCCCAGAAAGAACCCAAAGAGAACCACCGACAAAACCAAAGTCATTGACGACATTCTTACATTCCCAAAAGGGGTGAAATTAGTGGAATGAATGGTGCATATCAAATGCTTTGGGCAATCTAAAATCTATTAGTAGTTTGGTCATAAAGGCGAGATGAAAACCGTTAGGTTAATTGATAAGATTCGCTAAGACACCAGGCATCTCAAAACATAAAAATCTTGTTTTCGAAGTGTACTTGCATGTATGCCTTTTCCACTAAGGTCAACGATGAACTATTGATAATCATAAAGATAAACAAACAAATTTAGAATTGTATAAATTAAGTTGGTATCAAAAATACATCTTTTATTGTGAAATTAAATCATAGAAGAAAAATCACTTTCCAATGTTTTTGGTTGGTAAACTGGTAAAGATATTTAAGTATAACTATATGCATGATTTCAATGCTAAAGGGGTTTACCCTACTTCGCATGACTCTATGATTACTTGGAGCAGAAATATAGAAAATTTATGATTATATATATATATATATATATATATATATATATATATATATATATATATATATATATATATATATATATATATATATATATATATAAATATATATATATGTATATATATATATATGTATATATATATATATATGTATATATGTATATATATGTATATATATATATATATATATATATATATATATATATATATATATATATATATATATATATATATATATATATATATATTTAAATATATATATATATATATATATATATATATATATATATATATATATATATATATATTTAAATATATATATATATATATATATATATATATATATATATATATATATATATATATATATATATATATATATATATACATATATATATACATACATATATATATATATACATATATATATATATATATATATATATATATATATATATATATATATATATATATATATATATATATATATATATATATATATATATATATATAGAGAGAGAGAGAGAGAGAGAGAGAGAGAGAGAGAGAGAGAGAGAGAGAGAGAGCAAATATTGTATAATGCTTTACCTTTTCAAGAAACAATATGGAAAGGCATGGATTGCATTTACATTTGCTTGTCGTTTAATTTCATGACATTCTTATGTGTCCACCTGACGTCGACATGACTATGGATACGTATAGATATATTTTAGGGACTGTGGTAATTCTTATCAGATTTCCTACACTCACGGCGAGTCTCGACCCTGACAATGTATTTGGTGAATTTACTATTCATACAGTTCAGAACCGCCCTCTATTAGAAAAATATTGAACTGCCCGAGCTCAGCCCTCTGGTGAGTGAAATGTTAACTAATTTATTTCTCAAACAGAATACATCGTGCCCTCTTACTAAATGATGGCCAAGCACACTATGTATATAAAACTACATAATCAATCAAATTGCCTTTTCAAAACGAAAGAAATGTTCTGGTTTCATCTTTTGCACATGATTCATTTAACGTCCACATAACTAAATATGATTCCTCTTGTTTACTTAAGATTGTTCACAACTTTCTGATAGATTTCTTGTCACGTATTCAGTCGGAAGCTGCTGATCTGCAGTTATACCATAAATGACAACTCAAGCCCCTCGTATTGCTAGACGCAAATGTTCATGCAGCGCGTAGCGCCCCCAAAAGTGAAACGGCAGCAGATGTAACTAATTGAACCTCAGAATAGCAAGTTCATAACACTAGGAAAATTGGATTGCGAAACTGGCGATGCCATAAAGTTAACGACATGTAAAGGCGTATTGATATAATCATTATTTTTTATCTATTTGAAAAGGCATAAGATTAAAAGATCAAATACAATTTTTCAGCTATTTTGGCGCTCCTTATTGGGTTCTAATGACATTCGGGTGATGGCGAGCCGTCTGGCAGTAGTTAGACAACAGGCGCCATATTTGATTTGGTTATTTACCAAAGGTGACGAAGGTAGGTCATAATCAGTTTCGGGCCGTATGTAAATGTGTGGGGTCATTGATAAAAGTGGCTTAGTGGTACATGTACCTAACAAAGATCTACTACGGTTGTCAGTCACGTAAATGACAAGAATGACTCGGAATACTAGGAACGATCCCAAATAGAGTTACGGGATTTCATCAATATGGTTCTCTTTTCACTCCATCTCACACAATAGAAGGAATAGCCTGATTGATAGGCCAGTCAGAGTAGCCCAGTCGACTCCCGATCCTAGGGTCGCGGGTTCGATTCCATCTCTCGATCGTGCAATTTTTTTTCCACCCGCCCAGTGCTTCGTGTGGTACTTAGAAATATTTCATACTCAAAATAACGGTGGCTTTATTTCTATAATTTTTTTTTACTTAACTTTGCTAAAATGAATTGTTGGTCAAAACCGTTGATCCCAGAAAAGATGTCTGCCTGAATTGTCGTTCGCTATAAGGGCCGATGACTTTATGTTGGGCTTAGACTAAAAACAATCTTTTATCTTTGATTTATTATAATAAACATTTCCACAGTTGTGAAGTTAGGAATTTCTTCGAGAAAATATATAGTTTAATGGATGCAAGTAATGCCTAGCCTTCATATAAAAATTGAGATCTGTGAAGTTTAATGGGTGTAAGTATTAATTTATATCTGTTGATGAAGGACACTAATCAATGCATGCACACTTGCTGCACATGACTTTACCTTAGATCACCAAACACAAGTGGATTCGAAACCAGCCGGTCAACATGAACATGCAAGCCTCAACTAATGTCAACTAATAGCCGCTAATAGGCCAGAAATTGGTGCTTTGGGCACCCCCAGCTGGTGGTGGAGATAAGGTGTCTCAGTAATGTAATCGATGCGAGAGCCCTGATTGGTCCTTGTTCCCACGTGAGCCCGCACTGATGGCTTATGTGGTACTCCTGACATGAGTCCAGCACTTAACTATAAGGCATTACTTTATGCAACTCCCACCCATCTACCTTCTATCTGCCCTTTCACACGTCCCCACGTGATCATCAGTGCCCTATCCATGCACCTTCCACCTGTACTTTGGGCTTGGATCCGTGCGCCCGCCACTCACTTTTTGGGTGCACGGATCCTTACTACACTGCCACTTTCTATTCCTCCTGCGGCCTTTAGCGCCTTGCCACAACACTTGCCTTCCCCCTTCTCTGTAATTATACTGTCCTCCCAGTACCTCTTTCAACGGGGCCCTATCTGGGTACGACTGAGCTCTTTGTAATCTTTTGATACCCTGCTTTAAGAGTATCCATTAGTTGGATGTTAACCCTTATCAGCTGGTGGTGGCTAATTTGGCAAATTCAAAATGATGCAAAAAACTTTTAAGGGCAATCGAATGAATGCCAACGTTAACATGATGGGGTTTAGATGTTTTTCAAAAATAGTTGCGTTGTTGTTCTCTGGACGAGACTAGTATTAGCATTGGAAGAATCAGTTAATATCTTTAGGCCTCACTAGATGTCTTGATGGATTTTGTGTGTAAATTAACACAATGGTATCGAAAATATTCAGCTTCTACTGCTGCACATGGAGGTATTACTTGTAAAATTCAAGTTGCGAAAAATTCCAGAATCTAAATTTGCAACAACTTTTCGCCCTATGCATAATTGTACCAGAAGTTTGGTATCTACATATATAAGAGAGATCCTCAATCACTTGTTTATCTTCTTTATTTACAGAAAATTTACATAGGTTGTATCAATCAATTTTTGAGTATATTTCAGTCTTGTCAGTACAATTGTATAATAGCAGTTCCTGCATGAATTTACACACATACAGCTGTGAAATGATGGTTTACCCGGGAAGCGTATAAACCATGTTCATTCTGTCCTGATTGATACAAATTTCTTCCTCCTACATTTTAAGGCACATATAGTTCTTTTGTAGTTTTATTTTCATTGCTTTTTTTGAAATTCTAGGCCAGTAGATGATGGTGAAGGAGATGACAGGACCAGAGGAAAACATGCTATCACCAAGTCGTTGACAACTTTCTCACGTGCCTCAACCCAAACTTAACTCGTATAACTTGAGAAAACATGAGTAATAGAGTGCTCAAACCCACTCATTCTCAAAGCACTCAGTTACAAAAGTATGTTTCTGTTGATAATGTTAATAAATAGATATGGATCTAATGAATTATTAAGAGTAGTAAAACTTGTGAGGGACATGGTCATGGGCTTGGAAGTTTGCCCTATTTCATCTTAATCTTTACCAACTTCTAAGGCATTCATATTATATGCATTGATAGAATACAAATGCATAACATTAAATGTATGCATATTTACGTGAGGTAAATGATGTTAGAAATAACAGGTGCCCAGGTCTTCTTTTATTAGTCTAAACTTTCTATTCCTTGCAAAATCCATGTTTTTTTTATATTGTCAAGCATATCTAACTTTGAGATAAATACCATATTGAACACTTATAACCATGCTCTGCTGAGTATTAAACACCACCAAAAATATAAATATGATATCGACACATATAGAACAACACAGTGAACACACATATCACAAGTACTGGTATCACAGTAGATCAGTTTCCTAAATAACATTCCAAACGTATCACAGGAATAGTATCAAACAGAATCAAAACATTTCCCAGAACATTTTGCACCATGTATTCACTATAAGCACCATCTCACAATTTACTAATAGTCATACCCTAAATTTACCCTGTATGAGATGAGACTTTACAACGGAATGGAGAAAGTATACCCTAAAACAGGGCACAACCCTGCATACCTGTGGGTATGGGTGTTCCCTATACAGTGCCGACATTTAATTCCTGCACTAAATGTGTGGTCAGTCCAGGCATAATACACGACCGCATGCCTGATTGCCACCGAGTTATCTGGGCATGGATGACCTCACAACTGAAGAAGCTTTGATTTGCAAGCTACGTGGGACATTGATGTGTTTGGCTTATTTCTTTTTGACATATGAGGAAAACATACTCATTCAAAATGCTGGAATACATCCCAGTCCCTCTTTCTGAAGAAAATGGTAATGGCTACCTACTATACTTATTTTTGATCTAATTCAATTATCTAATGTTTATTACTTTTATACCTATTAAATTTATAGACTAGTTTGGTGTGTTTCCTATATACTGCTATAAGATCTTCATATTGTATTTTTACTGACTATATTTTGCCATAACTGATCATGCAACCACATAATTTGTCCTGAGAACCATACTCTTTTCTAACAATAACAAGTATCAAGTCCTGATTTATAAGAGTAAAATCACACTATAAATAGGAGAAAATCTGTGACATTTATTTTTGAAAAGATAAACTTGTATCAAAACTTTGCTAACAAGACCTGATTATTGTGGAAAATCACATTTGAGGATCATCTTTACACAGACTTTTCAAAATGACAAACCAGTGTCAAGACCAGATTTCTATGTGTATCATCACAAAATAAATGAGAACGGAATTATTACATATCCTTTTGGAAAGGACAAATGTCAGAAACTTAACATCAGGATCTGATTCAAAGTATATCATGACATATTATTATTGAATATTATTATTGATTATTATTATTACCATTATTATTATTTGTTATTATTATCATTATTATTATCATTAGTAGTAGTAGTAGTAGTAGTAGTAGTAGTAGTAGTAGTAGTAGTAGTAGTAGTAGTAGTAGTAGTAGTAGTAGTAGTAGTAGTAGTAGTAGTTTTCTTTAATGTTTATTATCAACATTGCTATCATCATCATTATGTCTATCATTATCATTATCAAAATTTCACAACATCATGATCATGTTTATTGCTGTTTATTGACTACAGTGCCGCCCCCTGGTGGCTGCGTTATCCCTGATAAGGCACACCTGGCACGATGACATCACCATAGCCGCAGTCGCTCTCAAGAGCCAGGTTATACTTGTCTCCCTCTCCGTCCTTGTACTTGCTGGTCACGATACGCAGCCAGCCCTGCTCGCCCTGAAACACACAAAGATGGGTCAGAGAGAAATAAGAACAGTTCTTAAACCGCATATATCAAGTTACTGGTGATTGTAGAGATAGTAGTAGTAGTAGTAGTAGAAGTAGTAGTAGTAGAAGTAGTAGTAGTAGTCGTAGTAGTAGAAGTAGTAGTAGTAGTAGCAGCAGCTTTAAATGTAGTAGTAGTAATAGTAGTAGTAATAGCAGTAGTTCTACTGAGAAATCAGAACAGACAGACAGAGGGGAATCACAACAGTCATTAGGTAGAAGTAGAAGTAGAAGTAGAAGTAGAAGTAGTAGTAGTAGTAGTAGTAGTAGTAGTAGTAGTAGTAGTAGTAGTAGTAGTAGTATAGCAGTTTTACTACTGTTACTGTAGCAGTTGTAGCAGTAGTAGTAGTAGAAGTAATAGTAGTAGTAATAGCAGAAGGAAGAAGTAGTAGTAATAGTAGTAGAAACAGTAGCAATGGTTGTTACCATTTTATTACTGAGTAAAACAAGAGAACTAAAACCATCGAATACTTACCCAAGGAGTTCCCCAGGAGTTCCTTACGATCCAATACTCCACACCAGTGGCCTTGTCTACGCCCCATCCAGCCACGGACACTATGTGGTTAATCTGGAGAAAATAAATCAACGATAGACATTAAATTATGATCCATGTAATAACCCTTCCAATGCCATGGCTAATTTTGTCCAAAGCACAAGGATGCAAAGATTTTTGATAAACATCTAAAATCTGTCATGTTGGTATTCATTAGATGGCTTTCACTGAGTACTAGCGGATGAGTACCCATGTGCCAGGGTTTCAATCATGTTTCAGCTTTTTTTGCATCATTTTGTATTGGCAAAATTAGTCACCACCAGCATTAGGGTTAAGAAGTCAATACAAGTCATAGAGACAATCTCTCAACATTATCATGGAAATAGTGGGGGTATCCAGTGTCTCAGCCAGGAATTAAGAAATACCTGTCTGAAACAGCTATCACAAAACTTCTGCCCATCCAAATTTAGCTACACAGCTACTTTAAATTCTTATATCAACTACATTAATAAGTATATTGTTTTGAAAAAAGGCAATTTACACTTCAGCCAGCTCTTAGAAGATGGTTTGTTAGGAGAAGATTTGGTTATTACCCCCCAAAAAGTTATGCCCATGACAAAGTTCGAAATACAAACTTTTTCAACAATAATAATAGGGCATAGGTTAAAGATTCATAAATTTTAAATAAGTAAATGCAGGTTGATAAATATCTAGATAATATCTTGCTTTCTTCCAAAAATATAACTGTGTGAAAGTTCACTACTCAATGTTTATAGATGTTTATAGATACCCCATGGTGAAACCCAATTTCAGAATTCTCACAAAGTCTCGCCAAAGAAGTCTAATAGACACACCTACAAAGTTTATTTTTTTATCATCCACAGATATTCTACTTGAGTTGATCATCACTTTCAGAATTCTACGCCCTAGTCACTAATCCCATAAACCTATATTTCCGCAGCAGAGACATACATGTATACATATATTTTTTGAACTAAACTATTAATTTCGATTAAATATTTAAATTAAATCATTACATTTCCGCAACAGAGATATACATGTAGAATTATGTTTGAACTATTAAATGAAGTAGTGCTGATGGATAACTTACTCCAGGCCTAGGGTTATAGTCCTGGAAGATACCCCCAGTGTAGGCTTCCAGTTTAGCATTAGCATCAATACCACAGCTAGAGATAGGAGAGACAGGGAGATGTAAAATACATGCAGGAAACTTGTACTAGATAACATTTACAGTGGCATGTAGGCTTCAGGTTTGGCATAAGCATCAATACCACAGCTAGAGATAGGAGAGACAGGGAGATGTAAAATACATGCAGGAAACTTGTACTAGATAACATTTACAGTGGCATGTAGGCTTCAGGTTTGGCATAAGCATCAATACTACAGCTACAGACAGGAGAGACAGACAGACAGAAAGGTGATGTAAATACAAGCAGGATAAAAGAGAACGAGTAGCCTTGACCAACTAAAAGCTCGCCTGCTCAAAGCCACCACCTACTAAGAAAGGGAGTTGGTATGAGCCTACACCACCTACACCAAGAGGCCCTCTTTTGTCAAACTTGGGAACTATTCAACAAAAGGCCCTCTATTAGTGAACTTTCACACTATCTTACCATAGGGAAGAAGCTGTACTCTGCATAGATTCCTCCTCTGTATTTCTCCATCTTGTTGGTCACCATGATGCCGCAGCTGAGTGAGGGGGGAGGGTAAAGCAGCACACAGTGAATGGACATGATCAGTGCAAGGACATATCACTTTCTTGAGGCAAGCATAACTTTACAATCTAATTGCCCTATTGCTGCTGGTGGCTAATTTGGCCAATACAAAATAATGCGAAAAATCTTGAAAATTACTGAAACCCTGACAAATGGGTACTCATTTGAGAGTACTCAGCGAGAGCTATCCAATGAATACCAGCATGACAGGGTTTGAATGGTTTTCAAAGATTTTTACGTTTTTGTACTTAGTACGAATGTAGCCTCAGCATTGGAAGGGTTAAGTGGGACTCCTTGGTCAGTTGCCCTACCACATTTTCAAATTTGAGTTCCAAACTCCCAAATAAATATTGTGTTGTAAGTAGCAATAAGTATGTGATATTCGATCATATGCAACCAACATTCTGGCAGCCAATTGCATATTTTTCGAGCTGTGTAGGGGGTCTTTTAGATTGAGGCCAGACTCTTCTTTGAATAAAGGAAATTGATTATCTCACATTCATTTATGTGTGCATGATTCTCTAGGTTATGTTACCACAAACGAATATATATGTATGTGTGGCATTGGAAGGGTTAATGAGCTTAATGATTGATATTGCTTTCTAATATAGCAATGTGTATTTGTTTGTTAGTAAAACTAATAAGCACACAAACTAAGCTTGAGATATGCATAAACATATACAGTCAAACCCACCAATTAGGCCACATATCAACTTGCCTATAAAGGGCAGTTGCCAAAATCTCTCTTTTCAACAAATGCATTGTTTTTCTCCTTTTCATACAGACCCCTCGCCTCAAAATTCTGCCTCAACTAAATTTCAGTCTACAGTCCTTTGTAAGCGAATTTGACTATATAAATACATATATCTTGAATTATAAACAAATAAAAACAAATAGAAATTCATTTCAACAGCATAAACAGAAAATGCATGGTACCTTAACCAAACTTTTAAAATGTGAACAGGGTACAAATTTTCAAACACAATAGAATAAGGAAACACATTTTTTTTCAAATTTAATAATTAATAGGGGAGGCAACTTTTAATGCTACATTTATATATACTCAAAGTTTATAATTCAATCAAAACATATTTTCAATGTTTCAATAACCATAGATTCAGATATAAGTATTATTCTATTTGATTGAAAAAGTCTCAACACACAAGTCCAAATTCCATCATTAAGTAAGACTAAACATTTTCCTTCCTTGCCACTGCTCATCAAATCCATGCCTGAAGCAGCCAAAACCGCCTGCTGCCCGACTATTTTGGTATTACCTTTCTTACAAAAGCAATATTAAGAACATATTTCGAGGAAAGTTGTTCATCGTAACTCCATCTCCAACTTATCTTCAAATATATTACTAATTTGTACTTCATTCTGAAGTTATTTTTGAAATATGACAGATCGGATTATAACTCTTCAAGTTGACCTCCAGGCATTAACCCATTCACACTTAGAACTCCACCAGAACCTAACGTCTGCTACTTTAATACTTATGAAAATAACTTGATAACCAAGCGAAGGTTCACAAAATATTTGAAGGAGAGTTGTAGTTTGGCTTCTGATAAACATTTCTCCATCAAATGTTTTCCAGAAAAATGCTTTTGAAAGTAATATATTTCCAAATTTGTCAGGCCTATTTTGGCTGCTCTGAGTGTTAATGTGTCAATGAATTACATACAGGGCTCAACGTTAACAAAAAATTTCATTAGCCAAGCAGGGCCAGTTACCCCAACGTTAACTAGCCTAGAAAACTTATGACATAAGATATGCAACAATTTTTCCCCTTATTGGTAAAAATTAATGACCTACCCTAGCCTCCATCACTAACAAGAAAAAGAATGCTATGTATTTTGTTGATTTTATCTTTATTGTCATCCAAGTGAGCAGAGCCAGAGGAGGACTTCTACTTCTTTACTCTCTGATATTTTTTATTTCATCTAGACCCTTTGGGCTACTTATTAGTAGAATCTACTAGCCCTGACCTTCAATTACTAGTCCCGGGCAATCGGGCTAGCCATAATGTTGAGCCCTGATATATGTGTCAAGCATTCTTCCAAATGTAAATGTGTCTCAAATCTCTGACAGAGCAGTGACACAAAACACTCGAAAGTGTTGTATTGTATAGGACTTGTACCTGATTGGTCCATTCTTGTATATCTCGGCCATCATCTTATCGCGTCCGCTAACCCGGCCATAGTCGGCCACCTTCCACACAGTGTAGTTAGCTATAGGGCCACACGACTGGGGTGTACAGGTGTAGCACTGGTTATATTTACTGCATTCTGAAACAAAAACATGATAATATAAATATGGTTAGATGCATTGTATTAGCGAGCAGGGCTTCTGGGTGTCATTTCGACACCCAAATTCTCAAAAATCAGGACACCCAAAGGTTTTTGTGCCTAATTTCATAAAATGTAATTTTCAAGCATATAATTGTTTTTTTCCCACCTTACCTCAACATAATTCCCATGACATTGTACAAGGATATTATAACTTAATTGTTTTAATAAATAAATACATATTTTTTTATTGTAATTTGAATATATTGAGGTCTCCCTTGAAATATAGGACTCCCAATAATTTTACAATTGCTAATTTTGGGCACCTATTTGGGTTTCTATATCCAGGCTAAGACCCTTAATTTTGTTAGAAGAAATATGTTTATTCATTTATTCATCATATCTTTCATAGTAGATAAAGAGACATAAAGGTAGACACAAACAATAATAGGCAAAGATAGATATGTAACATAAAAATAGATAGAGACATAAGCTAGATACAGATGGAAACAAAACTAGACAAGGACAGGTATGTAACATAAAAGTAGATAAAGAGACATAAACGTAGATACAGATGAAAACATAAATAGACAAGGATAGATATGCAACATAAAAGTACTGATGTGGATAAATCCAGCAGATACATGCACACAGGAAAATTTGCACCCATAAATCAGCATGGGTGAGGCTATAATAATCATGGCTTGTTCAGCCTTTGTGTGATGGCACACTTTTGGATTGCAAGCTCCCCAAACATGTTTCTCATTTGAAAGAGTGACACAAATGTATCATTCATAATAATACCTTTATAATGACAACTACTTTCATAGAAATCTAGAACCACTGCACCCAGGGACTTAGACAGGACCCATCCTGCCTGGTCTTTGGACAGGCAGTTTCCTGAAAACCTTCTTTTTGGACAGGCAAAAATTTATATGTAGAGTTTACGATTTTGGGGGATAATATCCAAATATTTTCCTAACAAACAATTTCCTAGGACATAATTGAGGTGTAAATTGCTCTTTTTGACACAATAGGCTCATAAATGTGATTGGTATTGGATTTGAAGTAGATAAGTAGCTAAATCTGGATGGGCAGAAGTTTCAGAATTGCTGTTTTGGACAGACATTTTTGAAATCCTGGCTAAGACCCTGCTCATCAGTACAGGCTATAGTGCATCCCCTAAATATGGACTTAACCCTTACGCTGCTGGTGGCTAATTTGGTCAATACAAAATGATGCAAAAATCTGAAAAATGACCGAAACCCTAGCAAATGGGTACTCATCTGAGAGTACTCAGTGAGAGCTATCCCATGAATACCAACATGACAGGGTTTAGATGGTTTTCAAAGATCTTTGTGTCATTGAGCTTCGGATGAAAGTAGGCTCAGCATTGGAAGGGTTAAGCAGACTTCCTCTCTAGACAGGAAGATAGACAACTTACTCTGATTCTTGGCCTGGTAGTTGTTGCAGGTTTCGTCAGGGATTCCCTTCTCGTTCGCGTATTTGTAGACCCCCGCATCTCCCCCTCCGTTGCAGGAGCCGGCGTTTCCACAGTCTATCACGTTCTGGATGGACAGGTAGGCGGAGGGCCAGGTCCCGCCACGCTTGATGTTGATACGGTCAGCGAGGGCACTGGTGGAACCCATACCCCAGCAAGAGCCACAATCTATAGAGGAAAACATCTATTAAGATAGGGCACTGGTGGACCCCATACCCCAACAAGAGCCACAATCTATAGAGGAAAATATCTATCAAGATAGGGCACTGGTGGACCCCATACCCCAACAAGAGCCACAATCTATAGAGGAAAATATCTATTAAGATAGGGCACTGGTGGAACCCATACCCCAGCAAGAGCCACAATCTATAGAGGAAAACATCTATTAAGATAGGGCACTGGTGGAACCCATACCCCAACAAGAGCCACAATCTATAGAGGAAAACATCTATTAAGATAGGGCACTGGTGGACCCCATACCCCAACAAGAGCCACAATCTATAGAGGAAAATATCTATCAAGATAGGGCACTGGTGGACCCCATACCCCAACAAGAGCCACAATCTATAGAGGAAAATATCTATTAAGATAGGGCACTGGTGGAACCCATACCCCAGCAAGAGCCACAATCTATAGAGGAAAACATCTATTAAGATAGGGCACTGGTGGAACCCATACCCCAACAAGAGCCACAATCTATAGAGGAAAACATCTATTAAGATAGGGCACTGGTGGAACCCATACCCCAACAAGAGCCACAATCTATAGAGGAAACATCTATTAAGATAGGGCACTGGTGGACCCCATACCCCAACAAGAGCCACAATCTATAGAGGAAAATATCTATGTAGATAGGTCACTGGTGGACCCCATACCCCAACAAGTCTTGAACAAGAGCCACAATCTATAGAGGAAAACATCTATTAAGATAGGGCACTGGTGGAACCCATACCCCAACAAGAGCCACAATCTATAGAGGAAAACATCTATTAAGATAGGGCACTGGTGGAACCCATACCCCAGCAAGAGCCACAATCTATAGAGGAAAACATCTATTAAGATAGGGCACTGGTGGACCCCATACCCCAGCAAGAGCCACAATCTATAGAGGAAAATATCAATTAAGTTAGGGCACTGGTGGAACCCATACCCCAACAAGAGCCACAATCTACAGAGGAAAACTATATATAATGCTCTAGCAATGTGCTTGACTAAACTTTAAAGTAAAAATTTCAAGATTATTTGGCTGAACTTGGCATCTCTAGAAATTCATCACAAGAACATTTGGGTGTCCTAATGTGAGATGAGGGCTTGGATATCACACAGACACCTAGCTGGTTGAGAAACTGGCTGGTGGTGGGCACTTACATAGCCTGCCTCCCAGGCCATATTCAAATGTCATCCCTTGTAGATAGATGGCACAGCGGTATACTAGGAGGGTAGTTGGAAATTTTCTCAGTACAATCAACCCGTGTGGCAATTGCGTAAAACTAATTGGCTAACAGTAGGCCACAAGTCCCTATATATAGTACAGGTGCAGGCATACATTAATATATTTATAAATAAAGTAAAAAACAACTGTAACTCCTAGTAGCTAGGCTAATACTTACTAGGGCTGGGCTCGATTGGCAAGACATCGAGCGCTCGAGAAAGTCTCACCATCGACACTCACCACCTTCTGACATCAAGCGACGAACTCGATACACTCCCCCCTAACCCAACCTCATTTGAACCACTACCTAACAGTTTAGTCCCCCCCCAAAAATTCACAAGAGCCTACCTTGTGCTTTTATTTCTCAAAAAAATGCGGCGCTAAGGAGGCCGCCATTAATACTGCATTGCGATAGACACTATCGCGCACGGTAATGCGTGGAAAAGTGTGGTGAGGGCCACGCTATGTATTTTACATGGTGCTGGTCTGGCCCCCACCACACTTTTCCAAGCACTAACGCGCGCGGCATAATCGAATCAAAAACATCGACATCGAAAAAAAAAAGTCGGATCGAAAAAAAAATGGCTGATGAGCACAGCCCTAATACTTACACTGGGGAATGTGTTGATTTCTCGTGGTGCTGGCATAGTTCTTCCCGCTCACATTTCTCCAGTCCCACTGGGCAGGAATTTCAGCTTGGCTCAGGTATTCATGGGGGCGTGGGTACGTCCTGGAATGTACAGAAAATATATAGTCAACAACACTGTTGAATGCAGCGTGCAACGTAAACACTTGCCCCATTACAAATTGCAAGTGGATTAGGGAAATACAGCAATCAGCCAAGCAGACCAAGACCCTTACTTAATTGTGCCCTGCTTGGCAAGTTATGTTTTGGGCAGAGTACTCACAATGGCAGGCAAGTGGAAGTGCCAACGGGGCAAGTTAACTTTCTAAAATTTCTCATCAATGGATTATTCATTTGATATCAAAACAATGAATTAATTCTAAATTTTTGATGTTTGCTATTGTTCTGTATTTTGTTCAACTTTTGTTTACATATATATACTAATGCAACCAATGTTACTGTCAATAAATACTTATATATTGATCGTTTTAAAAGTTCATAGATCCAGAAATGGTTTGAAAGAGACCCCACTGATAAAAAAAAACATGAATAAGATTCCATATTACTTCATTGTTTCCTTATCATGCCACAATGAGTGTATTTCCTGCTTGTTGATGGTACATAGGGACATGCCCAATGGTCTTGTGGTCTAAGGCATTGCCACTGACTGCTTGCAGTCTCTCACCACTACCCGGCTTCGAATCACGGCCGGGGAAAGTGAGAAAGTTGCTAGTGACTTGTTCTTAGCCAGGATTTTGAAACTGGGTTGGCAATTTTTGTGCATCCAAATTTTCAAGGGTGAATGCATTATATATACTCAGATTACAACCATAATGATAGACATGTATAAACCTATTGAAATTAGGCATAATAATCTTATATCATTATACAATGTCATTGGAATTATACTAAGATGAGAAAAAAATTCAATTATATGCAGGATAGGGACCATAGTCTTAGCCAGCAGGGCGTCTGGATGTCTTTTTGGACACCCAAACCCTTAAAAAGCACCCCTCAGGAGACCCAATGTTTGTGAGGATATCTTTTAAAATGTCAGTCTCAAGCATATCATTGATTTTTTTTCAAATCCAAATAATTCCCATGGCATTGTATAAAAAAATAACGACTTTTCTTGATGAATCTTATAACTGTTTATATGGTTGAAATCTGAGTATTGTGGTCCACCTTAAAAACTTGGATGCCCCAAAATCTTATAACTGCCAATTTTGGGCACCCAGTTTCCAAATCCTGGCTAAGACCCTGATTAGAACATTTTTGATAAGCATTTCATAAAAAATTGAGTGTTATGAGGGGTGATTTTTGAGGGTTTGAGTGTCCAAAAGACACCAGCTAAGACTAATATGATGATACCTATGAAATAAGACAATGTAAGTTTCCTCAATTAAGGTTTTCTAAAAAAACATATACAGGTAAACTTGGATATGACGGACTCAATGGGACGAGGAAAGTTGGTCTGCCATATGCAAAATCTGTCATATACATATGACACATACTTGATATGCATGGGACTGGGACCAAGCATATTGTCCGTCATAGACAAAAGTCTGTCGTACAGTGGTCCGTCATATCCAAGTTCGCCTGTATTTTATGAATTTATACAAATACGAAAATGAAAGAAACTAAACCATGAAAGGACATTTTCATTTTATTTTCGGCGATAATAGAATCTAAGAGCATCCACCCACTTAACCTTGAGCATGCAATCATGTGAGGGCACTATCAGCACTATACATAATGCTACCTGCCAGTCGGTCACTATATAACATCTTGTGAGTACCCTCAGATATTTATACATAATGATACCTGTCACTATATAACATCATGTGAGTAGCATCAGATTTTTAGTGATGAAATACAACTAGGCCTAAAATAAAATTGTTTGTTTCCTATAACAGTCTGAAAAAATAGGGTAGGTTATAGGTAGGAAAAAATATAATTGGATTATTTATTTTTTTATATAATGCATGTACCATGGCAGATGAAGTTGTAATGCAGTGTTCTAATCCTGAATTCATGTTAATATGTAGTTTGAGGGGTGGAAAAAACTTGAGGGAAGTAATTCTTTTTCAGAGTAAAAACTTGATAAGGTCAGGTTACAGGAAACAACTTTTTAGGCCTCGTCATGTGAGCATCAGTTTTTTAATGAGGAAGTACATCCATCATGTGATCGTAGGCACCATCCGCACAGAAACGTACATGCCCTCAGGCCTCAACGCTAACTCAAAATGATACTGGCCCTGTAGGACCAGTAACAGCTAGCATCTACTGGTCCTGCAAATTTTTTACTGGTCCTACATTTTTTCTTTAACACAACAAGAAAAAACATTGCATAAAATTCACCACAACATTTATCTTCATAAATTTAATCTTCATTTATTTCAAAAACATTTGGGGATACTCTTGGGGGAAACCTTTTAACAAGAATGTCTCCAAATGTTTACTGGGCCTGCAGGACCAATTCAGGTTGTTTTTTACTGGCCCAAAGCTGTTTTTGGGAATTTTTACTGGCCTCGGGCCATAGGTTCACCCTTAGCGTCGAGCCCTGGCCCTAAATTCCATCAGGTTACAGCAAGGACATCTCTATTCTATAATCAGGGTCTGAGTTAGGATTTTGAATATGAGCGTCTAAGATGGGCGATCATAAAAATGTTCTTTTTTTTTTCAAGGGAGAATAAAATAAATTCAGATACAAAGATACATGCATATTTACTTCCCTAGAGAAAAAGGATGCCAAAAAAGTTTATAATTGCCAATTGTGTGCACCCAGTTTCAAAATCCCTGACCTCAGTAAGGCCCAAACAAAACATGTCCGTTTCCTATTACATGCTAGAAAAAAATAGGGTAGGTAGGTAGGGAATTTATTTTATTTCATCATATTTTTTTTCTCTCCTGAGTCCTCTATGCTGCATTAGATGTAAATGTAAAGCAAAATAGCAGCATCTAAAGAAGTGGGGTATCTAGATCTATTTAAATCCACTGAACTGGTATTATATGCTGATATTTGATATTTTCTTCTTTCTTTTTTCAAATTCTTCTGTATGCCGTGCATGGAATATGAAGCAGTTACAAACTGTCTGACTCGAGTTTGGCAACCGCTTTTTGCACTTTTTGGTGACAAAACATTAGAGTTGCCATCCAAACTTAGCAAACCTCTTCGTAGCACTAATACGTGTATGTATAAACATACTTTTTGTCTCAACT
>OZ012688.1:9969932-10011932 GCA_963942565.1 Maea johnstoni | reverse complement strand
TCCAAATTTGAGTCTAGTCCGAGGCTCATCCAGAAGGCCTTTTGCTTCTGATCGTAGATGGCGTCTGGGTTTATAAGGCACGAGCAGCTCCTTGATGTACTTAGGTGCAGGTCCGTTGAGCGCCTTGTATACCAGCAGTAGGACCTTAAATTGGATGCGGAATTTGATTGGTAGCCAGTGAAGTTTGATGAGAACAGGTGTGATATGTTCATACTTCTTGGTTCTCGATACTATCCTTGCTGCACTGTTTTGTAGTCGCTGCAGCTTTGGAATCAAATCCTGTTGTATTGCAATTAGGAGAGCATTGCAGTAATCCAAGCGAGACATCACCAGTGGCTGCATCACTGTTTTTTGTGGCATCTTCTGTTAACACACGTCTCGCTTTTCCAATATTTCTCAGGTGAAAGCTAGATAGAGCGCCGAGGGACGCAAGTTCATTAGAAAGGTAAACCTGTAACTATAAATAAGAAAGTAAAGATTTATGACGTCAAGTGGACATTGGTTCACCAGGTCAAGAGTTCAGTGATGAGGGGAGTGTTAACACAATCAGTAATGGGGGGGGGGGGGGGGGGCAATCACTCTGGGAGTAGGATGAGGAGAGTGGTAATGAAGTCAGCAATGGGCAGGCCAACTGGCTGACTGGGAGTAGAATGAGGAAAGTGGCAACAAAATCAGCAACGGGCAGGTCGACTGGCTGACTCTGGGAGTAGGAAGAGGGGAGTAGTAACAAAGTCAGCAATGGGCAAGCCAATTGGCTGACTCTGAGATTAGGATGAAGAGAGTGGTAATAAAGTCAGCAACGGGCAGGTCAACTGGCTGACTCTGGGAGTAGGATGAAGAGAGTGGTAATAAAGTCAGCAATGGGCAGGTTAACTGGCTGACTCTATGAGTTGGAAGAGGGAAGTGGTAACAAAGTCAGCAACGGGCAGGTCAACTGTCTGACTCTGGGAGTAGGATGAGGAGAGTGGTAACAAAGTCAGCAATAGGCAGGCCAACTGACTGACTCTGGGAGTAGGAAGAGGGGAGTGGTAAGAAAGTGAGCAATGGGCAGGCCAACTGACTGACTCTGGGAGTAGGATGAGGAGAAAGGTAACAAAGTCAGCAATGGGCAGGCCAACTGACTGACTCTGGGAGTAGGAAGAGGGGAGTGGTAAGAAAGTCAGCAATGGGCAGGCCAACTGACTGACTCTGGGAGTAGGATGAGGAGAAAGGTAACCAAGTCAGCAATGGGCAGGCCAACTGACTGACTCTGGGAGTAGGAAGAGGGGAGTGGTAACAAAGTCACCAATGGGCAGGCCAACTCGCGATTCTGGAAGTTCGGGGTGCATGGGACAATCCTTGTCTATTAGTTTCAATCTGTACAATCGATTGCACTACTGGGAGCTAAGTGTCACTGGTCGACTGTATTAATTACATAGAAGCAGCATGTGTGTTTAGGTTACACACTTTAAGTTGTAAACAATATGAGTGTAAGGGCAGGTTCTTCTTTAGACTAAGATCCTAGTCCCTGATAAATTAAGATATATCAGGAGCTGATCTAGCAGTGTAGTGCTTTCAATGGTGTTTTACTAGCAATGACCCATGGTGGCATCATTTTGTCCTCCTTTTAGTCCATGAGCCAAGCCCTGATTTTTTTTGGAAAAACGTGCTGAGAGGGGGAGAATGGTTTCTTGGTACCAAATGAAAGAGCAGCATCCCCCATTTCATTTCTACTTGTTGGCAGCCTTATTTCTTGCACGTTGAGTTTGTACAGAGGCTTGAAGTTGTGTGTTTATAAAAATAATAGAAATATGTAGTAAATAAAATTATGGGGTGGGGATAACATGATCTGCTCTAAAATATGACATATACAACAGACTGCAACAAATGACCCCTGGTTAGAATTGTAAAGAGACAGGTATTTGAATGCATCTAAATTTCAAAAACAATTTGACCTTGATCTCAAGTTAAAGGTCAAATTGGTGTCATTTTGAGGTCAAGGTGAAAATTGGTGAGGCCAAAACCATAGAAAAAAGGATATTTTTTCTTGTTCCAGGATAAAAATAGTATGTGCAACCATTATTTTGGTCTTAAAACTTGCGCACAAGGAATATCAAAGGAACAAATCTTCATTTAGTGTAAAAAAAGATGAAGAATATGTTTTCGGGTCAAAAACAAATATGGAGCTTCACAGAAGCGCTCATTTAGGTGTTCGCCATTAGATGTTCTTTACTGTGTTACATAGTCCACTGTTGTAGAAGTCCTTGTTAGATTGAATAGTTTGATAAATGCTAAGCATGCTATGTACCAAAAATGTCAGAGGAAGAAATACTTTTATCCAGAAGTATTACATGCAGAGTTAATGGGTCAAAGGTCATCAAGTGCAATGGGTCTTATAAGTAAGACTTTGCGATCAATGTCAGTCTCATCGGCCCTCCTATTTCATTGCTTCATCAATCTCAATGTTTGCACACGGTGGAGTGACATTCAATTACATAATATTAAAGAACCTTACTCCCCATTTCATTTTCTACTTGTGGGCAGCCTTATCGCTTGCACGTTAAGTGTGTACAGAGGCCTGAAGTTGAGTGTATATAAAACATTAGAAATATGTAGTAAATACGAATTATGGGGTGGGGGTTAAACAATCTATGACATATACAACAATTGTCAACCAATATATTTATCTTATCGTTTATAGGATGAGTGCTCTGTTTGCTAATAGTGTTCCTGGCTCTGTATCTTCCCTATATATCAGTTAGAATATTTCCAAACCGGACTTGGCCCAACTTTTATGGACGCTTTGTGCTGAATATATATAGACCACTTGTCAATCGGACTTCCATAGTTGAACAATGGTAGTATATATCATATGTATTGTTATCTCTGTTCGGTAGGGTAGAAAATTGACACAGATTCATTGCAAACATAGGATGTTCACATGTCAGCGGGTTCGCTGTATGCTGTGGTTTTGACCCATGAGAGACGTATGAACTAATACGTCAATATATATATATATATATATATATATATATATATATATATATATATATATATATATATATATATATATATATGTGTGTGTGTGTGTGTGTGTGTGTGTGTGTGTGTGTGCGTGTGTGTGTTAGACCACTTGTCAATCGGAATATCATAGTTGAACAATAGTTGCTCTCAGTTCATTAATCGACAATGAGAGTGAAATGTTATATGTAATATAGGGAATATTATATTGAGGTTTTAGTTCATACGCCTCTCATGGTTTTGACATGGGTCAAAACGACAGCATACAGTGAAACTGCTGACATGCTAATATCCTATGTTTGCAATAAATCTGTGTCAATTTTCTACCCTAGGATGACTTCAGTCGTTTTAAACTATGTTTTACCATGCAGGTGGGGCCGCACGAACTGCAGCATGTTTGCTTAAGACTAGTAATAACGTATCTTATGGCCTGCAAATGACATACCACAAATGTGAGCCTTGATTGCGACCAGTACTACAAAAAAGTAAACTTGTGGCATGGTTGAACTAGATTTGATCGGCATCACTGTAAACTTGCTAACGGCTAGTAATAATATGTGACTAGCCTGCATACTAGGCTAGATTCGACGAGGATCCAATTTCACAAATCGGTTTGATCAAACCTGCATTTCCACAATAACTCGCCACGTGACGAGTTCTAAAAACGAACCTTTTTGCAATGGGTGACCTTTTCCTACATTTTATACCAATTAAGAATGATAAATTACAAACCTATCAACTCTATACCCATTAGTATTGGCCTACAAAATCGCTTGGATGAAGCTAGGAATGCTTATGTTGGCATTGCTAATTTCTAACCGGAACAATCCATCTAATTATTCACTCATACCTAATTATCGAAATACAGTCATTTTCGAATGTCATCTGAGCTAGACATTCAAACTTCCAAAACAAGTGGTTAGGATCGTTCATAATTACTAAAGGAACTGTTTGTAAAACGCATATTTGAAAGTAAGCGAATGCTTTGCAACCGATTACTATATCTAGGAGGTTGTAGACATTTGTCTAGAGAATTTTCTTTTTGAAATCAACAGATGTTGGACGACACTTTAGTTCCAAAGTTACCCTAGCAAGAAGGTATTTTAACAATCCACCATAAATGGTGACCGAGCCAGACCATAAGAATTTCCCATTGGATTGAGATTTGGAAAATACATCCATTAGTTTCCCGTCTAATAATAATAATAATAATAATAATAATAATAATAACAATAATAATAGTAATGATAATAATCAAATAAAAAATAATGATAATTGGAATTTATAGAGCGCCATTTTCATTCATAAAATGTTCAAAAGCGATGCACATTGTCATAGTTTGAGTCATAGTCAACAACGCCTCAATGGGCGAGCCTGAAAAGGTGTGTTTGAGACACATCTTGAAGGTCAATTGTTTCCCAAATACCGGAATATTTTAATTTAGATGCCCTGTATCTGTATAACTGAAATATGTAGAGACAGTGCATAAAACATATTTCTGATTCTTGGGACGAGTTTGCTGGATATTAAGATGTTTATATCTTTAGTTTTCCCCAAATTTAGCAGGAGAATAATTTTCTTTTTACCAGACTTCTATCCGGTGGCAAGTGTCTGTGGAGTGATGATGGAGCAAGGTGCTAAGTGGGAGTAGTGCAAGCAAAACATTGGTGTTACGTATGCACAGTCAGTGGAGAGAAATAAATAGACTTCCCCGAGTCTATGGAACTCCCAGTGTGCCAAAACCACATGTTTCTGAAACATGAGAGATGTTTAGGAAACATGTACATGTTTCCTAAACATCATTCGCCATATTTATGAGATATCACCAAAATGCGGAGATATCTCTTAAACATGAGAGATGTTTCAGAAAAATTGCGGATTACTAGATATGTCTGACAGAAATCATCAATAAAGTCAGACATATTTAAGAAACATCTCTCAATTAAATGATATCACTCGTGATATTACTTAGTTGAGAGATGTTTCCTAAACATATACATGTTTAAGTGATATCACAGTACCACTTGAGTGATATCATATAATTGTGAGATGTTTCTTAAACATGTACATGTTTCTGAAACATCACTCATTTACGTGATATCTCGGACAGTACATCATCTCTTCAAAAGAGGGCGCTGCAGCGCATTAAAATTGACCAACGGAAAGGCGAAGCCTCGGACGATTTCATTTCATACTGACAGGAACTTTATAATTTTATAGTCTAAACTTCCTGATACTGACCAAAAGATAGCATAGATTAAGCGAAAAATAATTGGCATTAAAATAACTACGATTTCAAACTGTCGTAAAATCTTTATTTCTCAAAGCCAATTAAGAAGCATGTAGAGGAAATTGTGGCGGTTCTATCAATTTAAACCGCATCAAAATTGACTCACGAAAAGGCGTGGCTCATAGCGTAGCATAGTTCATACTGACCAAAAGAGCATAGATTGAGCAAAAACAAATTGGCAAAAAATTACACTAAATCTTCCTTACTCAACAGATTTAAAAGCAAATTGAGGAGCACGTAGAGGAAATCGTGACGATTCTAACGATTTAAACCGCATTGAAATTGACCAATGGAAAGGCGTAGCTTCGGATTATTTCATTTCATACTGACCAAAAGATAGCATAGATTGAACGAAAAAATTGGCCACAAAATTGCAACGATTTCAACCTGTCGCAATATATTCATTTCTCAACGGATTTGAAAGCCAATTTAAACTTTTCTGGTACATATACAGATTGGATGTATACATTGTATCTACATACGTAGACACACGTACGTTACATGATTGCTAGCTTGCGCTGGCTCCCTCGCTAATAAGTATATATAATGAGTATAAAAAAGTTTTTTTTGATGTTCCTGACCGCGCTTACCGTTAGAGAATGAAAGATTATGACGTTATCAACTTGTGTGTACCCGCAGCGCCCCTTTTGGATACATCAGGCACTAAAAGAGATATCACTTAAATGCAAGATGATTCAGAAACATGTACATGTTTAAGAAACATCTTGTATTTAAGTGATATCACTCACATTTAGGTGATATCATGATATCACATAATTCAGAGATGTTTAGGAAATATCTCTGAATTATGTGATATCGCGCTATCACCAAAATCAGGGAGTTTTATCTATACATCTCTGCCAAAATTAATTAGGTGATATCTCTCGAAGTCAGAGATGTTTCGTAAACATCTCAGATGTTTCAGAAATATGTGGTTTTGACACGCCAGGTGGACCTGACGCCATTGTGCCAAAACTATATTTGAGAGATATCCACTAAATAAGAGAGATGTTTGCGAAACATCTTTCAATTAGGTGATATCACTTCAAAAAATTAAGAGATATCTTGTATACATGTAAGATGTTTATGAAATATTGCGATGTTTCCTAAACATCTCACATGTTTCAGAAACTTGTGGTTTTGACACACTGGGCGTTCCATACGAGTCTGATTTGTAGTTGCGCTGTGAATGTAGCATGTAGGATACGTAGACTGCTTGCCCAGGAACCAGACTGGTGAGTGACATAGGTCGTGCCACTCAGACAAGCAGTGGAATTATAGGGATTAAGATCGAGCCAAGCTGCTGTGTTGGAAAACCCAAGGCCGAGGGGGTCTGATACGTCTCACAGCCTTTGGCATGCAGCCCTCGGCTGTGAGACGCATCAGACCTCCTGAGGCCTTGGACTTTCCAACACAGCAGCTTGACGAGGTCTTAATTGCTATTATATCATGATAATATATATTTTGCTTTAAGATTTTTGGGAAAAGTGCCTTTAACTTGTGATAATCAGGGCTTTTTAAAAAAGTTGTTTACTTATAGTTGCCATGACAATGCACGATGTGAACATATGACACTTAAAACTTTAATCCAGCCCTTGTTACTCTATGCGGCAAAAAACATGTCCATACATTATTAAGCAATATGCCCTATTGTTTATGTTCAATTTATGGAAAAGGTACATTTTATTTATGAAAAAAGGCCTTATGAAAAAGTTGTTTACCTATGGTTGCCATGACACAGTGCAAGGGCAACGAACGATGGTAGAAAACCGAATACTCGTTGGTATGCACTGTGTGGGAAAACAATGTATTGATATTACTATGGCAACATGATATAATGAGGCAACCATAAACTCTACCGAAGTCTAAATACCAAACGTCGATACTCAGCAGTCCTGACAATTCCCTACCACACTAACTCAAGGGGTTATCTCAATACCATCTGAACTATGAGAAATTAGGCCAGTGTACAAACATACATACATACATACATGCATGCATGCATGCATACATACATACATACATACATACATACATACATACATACATACATAGAGGTATATGAGGGATATTGATTTCTTGCTTGTGACAACCACCTTTTGACCTATCTTTATACTAGGGAGTTGGTATATGTCAATACTTGTCAATTGACATTTTATCAAAGGTCATTTGCGGTAGATGCATATATAAATAGTTGGGATATATGATTGGTTTTAATTTTTATTATAAATAACCTGCTGATTTATAACATAAGTTCAGTCTATCAACTGGTAGAAGATATATGTAGCACAGGAAGTGGTCAAGGTACGTCCTATCTATTGCAAAACGGCATTTATTATATACGATGCCTGGCTCCCAAGCGGGAGTTCGTGGGCCAATTTCATTAAGGTGAGATAAACCCACCCAACTTAGACTAGGTGTCAACTCTGATACCTGGTCCGGCTGTTACCTGGTTTGGAGAAGCAGCCTAACTTTAGTCCAATTTCATCAAATGAGTTAGTACCAGGTAACAACCAAACCTAGTCTCAACTATCTAGGCCTTGGTTTTCGCTCTATATTGGGCATTGGCAAGGGCTTGTGGTCAGTATAACAAAGGCTATGAGTAGAGGCCCCCATGTTGAGAGAATAGAAACCTTCACTCCCTCAACAAAGCCTATTTAATTGCATCTATAGTGGATGGCCAGTGTAGAGTATTATTTCTTTGGAATGAAAAATACAAGTATTAAGTATTGTATAAAATTATGATGTAAAATGCTAATTAAAAGTATGGAACATAAAATAAAGTTGATACATGCAATATTTACCATTGCCATTTTTAATTGATTTGATATTTATTCTGACTTTTGTGTCAGAAGCTTCGAATGCTGCACTCTGCAATTCAAGACATGTATCAGCACCACTCAAACTATCTATGAATATCAAAATGTAAGTGTAGAAGCAAGATATCTTTAAAATGCAAATGCCAGTAATTTATTTTACTACTAAGACAAGTTCCTTAGTTTGCTCCTAAATTGCGTTATTTTTTCTTTTTATTTGAGAGATTTTTTATTAAAGAGAGAGGTACCTGACATTTTGTTGACAAATTTTTTTGGGAACGTGACAAAAGCCATCTGTACTGCTTTAATAGCATTATTGTGTGTTAGATTCGTCTGCATCACATAATATATGCAAATTTACAAGCATGTTTTTTTTCTGAAAAACAAACATGTGATTTAGTTATGATTGTACCAGAATAATCATGAAATGGCTATGTATATGCTAAGTGCAGTTTATATACTCAAAAATAGCCTTTATACATGTATCAGCCATATAAATATTTAGACCAGGCCCTACTAGGAGATAAACCACCCCTCCCCTGGTCTAAAGTTAGTCCCATATTTGTGACCTGGTTCAACTTTAGACCAGGTACTAAATGCTTCATGAAATTGGCCTAATTTTGAGACCTGGTCTATCTTCAAGTTGTGACCTGGTTCAACTTTAAACCAGGTATCAAGTGGCTTAATGAAATTGGCCCCGTAGGTTTGAGTGTCCGCTAGACCCCCAAGCGGGTTGGCCTGATCAGAGATCAGTAATCAGCATATGAGAAGGTCAGAGATCAGTAATCAGCATTGTAATCACATTGGATTAGGATGCGTGAAAATAGTATCAGAGATCAGTAATCAGCATATGAGAAACATTGAACTCTTGTCGGTGCATGATCTAATAACTTAGCAAGGCCTTATGGGGTGAGATTGTATGGGTATGTATTGAATGGTCACATTGTATAAATCCCGCGGAAGACGTTTGGAACATTTCTTTTTCCGAAATGTAGATATATGGAGGGATCAAATACAGGCCCGTACTGGGGGGCTCCGGGCCCGTCAACTTTTATCTGTGTAATACGTCTGTTCGTCAATTTTACCCTACTTTGATGTACGATGTTTGGAGCATCAAAGACCTTTCTCATTAGGGGATTCAGAGATTAAAGAACAATTTACCTGAACAGCCTGAATTCTTTTTTTTTAAATTTCGCAATAAAACTGCTGTTTTTTATTCAACATGTCATGCATTATATATATTTACAGTTGGTTACAAATATACATTGTTTCTTTCATTTTCATGTTGTTATTTTCTATCTCCCTTATTTCTTACATATATTGACTAATACATTTTGCAGGCTCGTAAATATATTATGCCTGAATTCTAATGTGCCACCAAAATTTTGTTTCTCTCCAAAAAATCCTTCTTTAACAGTTTTTGCTGCTTTGAGGGTAACCGAATCTGTGTCGTTGTCTTTTTGCAAGGCATGTTTAACGGTAGCACCTAATCTGAAACATCATCGATACAGGGCGTCCCAAAAAAATGCAATCCTCCACTTTAGCCATTATTTCTTCAAAATAGCTCATCCAGTAACATAAAAAAAGATTTCATGGTTGAAGAGAATGATATCTTAGAGATAACCTGTTGCAGTTTCAGGCAAATCCGATCATCCATGACAAAACTGTAAGGCAAAGTTTGACCCCTCTATCATTTCACAACAAATTTTATGTACTGTATAATGGTCGAGTAATCTACACTAACACGGTAGCCAGGATGAGCAGACTATATGAAAACACTGTTTGAACATGAGAGGAAGACCTCTATGTATGTCACAAGTACCAGGAAATTTATGTATGTACGTCATGCCAACGTAGCATATATATTATATATGACCCTAATCGGGCACATATAGAAATTTGCAGCACAGCAAAGCACTTCATAAAACGTTTGTGGCAGATAAAGAGATGTTCGTGCTTTTATTGCTGATGTTGGGAGTGTTGGTGAATTCAGCAGCTGCTCAGGATACATTAGGAGATCATCAATGTGGACCAGGGCAAGAGCAGTGCCTACAGAACATGGTGGAGAGGATGCGCCGTGAAATGGACGCCATGCAAGATGACCTACGGAGAGTAATCAGGGAAAACCAAAGAGTGACAAAGGACAACCAGCAGCTCGTTCGTACTGGTCTACAAAGATTGGTTCGGAAGTATGAAGCAGATCCATTGCAAGGTATGTTTGTCTTTTTGTATGTCAGAGTCTAGCTTGTAAACCAGAAAAAAAAAGAGATTTTCACCTTTTTTCAAAATTCAAAACCTTTGTATTTCATCTGAGAGCAGTAGACAGGGAGTGGGCACTGTGCATGCGTCATCAAATTTCGCTGCCTCGGCAACCTATCTGACCTAGATTGCTTACTGCACAAATCACGTGACCAATACCTCCCCAGGCTTCACCGCGTAACCCGAGGCGCACACACCCTAGGTACTAGCATGCTGTGCCTATTGGGTTGCGGATCAAGGGGATGTATTTCTCTGATTTCATGTATTGTATTATTGCCTTCCAAGAAAATCTGCCATGGCCTAGTGGCCATGATATCTAACAATTGGTTCCGGGTTTGAGTCTCCATTGGTCTATTGGTTGTCCGTAACTACGCCTGAATTGTGCATAATACTGATTCGTAGATTCTCCTAAATGAGTTTTGAATACTGTAAAGTTCGAAATATTGGCGTGCTTAAATTTAGCGAATTGATCAATTTTTCCATATTAGCGAATCGTAATATTAGCGTGTGAACCATCTCGAAAAGCGCCTTGTAGTTCACGGTCATTTCAACTGTTCGCAGTCAGTGTTTGGCCAATATAAATCATCATTTCAGATACGAGTATATCAATAGTGATTTCTATACAGTATCCCTAACACGATCTTCGTTTTGAAAGTCTTCTATATACACGGAGCATAATTTCAATTCCTCACTTTCATTCAATATACTAGTAGAACATGCTCTAACTTCAAGTGTTACGAGATTGTGAGACTACCTAGAAAAACAAAGAAAATCGTTGAAAAATGGAACAAATATACACGGATCGTAATATTAGCGAATCTGATCCACTCGCTAATGTCGCCAATAATAGTTCCACGCCAATATTTCGAACTTTACAGTATTAATAAATCAGAGCCATCATTTTAGCTTGGAACACTATTTCGCTCAATAACCCCAATCTCCTTAAATTACACTATGGGACTGTGTATAACATTTGATTTGAATGTGTTCCAATGGACAGGCCGGTGTATGTGCACTTCGGGAGGAATGGGCAGCATGCGCGGCGCAGTCAAACTGAACTTTGCCAGCTGTACAAACGTCCCAAAGGGGGGGGGGCACTTGGGCATGTGCTCGTTATCAAAATTAAAAAATACCCCTAAAGCACTGATTTTTGGCCAAAAAAGCACCCTTATTTTAATCAAAACGCTGACTTTTTCCACTAAATAAACACCCCTTCTTTTATCAAAACACTGACATTGTATGTACGGGAACACGTATTCTAACTTTAGATTTTATAATCCTCTGCGTGTTTAGCGGCAGTTAGTGGCGGCAGCAAAGGCGTCAGAGCCGCGTATATCTCGTGGATTGTAAGGGGATTTTGACCCCCATACTTCGTACCTGGGGACAAAAAAGTACCCTTCTTTTACAAAAAAGCGGACATGCGGAGGTCTTAAAAAAAGACCCCTTCTTCCGCGAAATTCGTAACGCCCCCCTCTGTAGCTGAGTGCCCCCCCCCCCCCCCCCCCCCCCCCACAAACATATCCTGACAGCTTTCATTGGAATTTAACTGTTTGTGTTGGCTGTGCCGGCCAGGTGCTGGGTTTCATTGAAGCTGGGTTGGCCCTTGCAACACAGCCCGCCTTTACAAGAAGCCTTGCAACTGGCTCCAGTCATTCTGGCTGGCAACTTCACCAGTGTATGACAAGGGCTCCAAGCTTTTTCCCACCCACCCTTACCATTTACAGGTGGTTTAAAACTGTCGGGTATTGGGTGTTTTAGTCAAAATATTTTATAAACACAGGTGTTAAAGCGTATTCTTATTTTGTTCATATCGCGTAAACCAACTTGTTTTATGAACTTATCCCGGGGGGGTCACTTGGGTATTTAGGGGGGCGCATACGTTCGTTATCAAAATTAAAAAATACCCCTAAAGCACTGATTTCTGGCCAAAAAAGCACCCTTATTTTAATAAAACGCTGATTTTTTCCACTAAATAAACACCCCTTCTTTTATCAAAACACTGACATTGGATGAACGGGAACACGTATTCTAACCTAAGATTTTATACTCCTCTGCGTGTTTAGCGGTAGCAAGTAGCGGCAGCAGACTCGGAAGCCTAGTCATTTCGGGAGTCACTCGGCGTCAGAGCCGCATATATTTCGTGGATTGTAAGGGGATTTTGACCCCCATACTTCGTACCTTGGTACAAAAAAGTACCCTTCTTTTACAAAATCGCGGACATGCGGAGGTCTTAAAAAAAGACCCCTTCTTCCGCGAAATACGTAACGAAGGTGCGGCCCCCCTCTTTTCCTGAGTGCCCCCACCGGGGAACTTATGCAGCATTTATGTCCACTTGTTGCTCTCTGTTATTTTTAGGCTTTCGTCAAATTGGATCCACCTACATAAGATGGGGTCGCACAGTTTGCCCGAATGGCACACAGACACTATATACAGGTGAGGCAACGTTTTTGATAAGAGTTTTATGGATCTTGTTAATCGCCCCATTGTAGCCATATCGTGGCCATTTGTCCTTGGCAGGGTCTAAGCCAGTTAAAGGTACTTTGTTAGGAACAATTGAGTGTTACCTCAAACCGTCAAAATATCATCCAATTTGGTTAAATATATTGCACAACTTTCAAAATGTGTTGCAACTTTAAGTAATACTAGTAAATCATGCAACTTAAAGGAGGATATGTATTTTTGGGAACGTATCTAAATATATCTATCTATCTATATCTATATCTATATCTATATATATATATATATATATATATATATATATATATGTATATTATATAAATATATATATATATATATATATATATATATATATATATATATATATATATATATATATATATATATATATATATATATATATGTGTGTGTGTTACAGTAAGAGTGTCAAACCAGGGATTTAGTCAAATCCCTAAAACTTTCAGGGAATCTGTCAAATTCTTGTTTCACTCACGGATTTGGTCCCTAAATGTCTAGAGATTTGACTAAATCCTTGAGAATAGGAGGGTCAGAATGATGAAATTGATAAACGTTGACTGAGATACTAATTATCATCATCATCAAGCAATATCTTTTGGCTGAGCATTGATTATTCAGCATAACTTTGTACCTCATTACTTTGATAATCAGGAATCATAAGTAGCGCTCAACTAAGCATAAAACAAAGGTAATTGTCATTCAACAATCCCTCTGAAAGGTCTCCAGTAAACAAGTCAAAAATGACCCACCTATTTTTAGGGGTTTAGTCATATCCGTAGACATTTAGGGACCGAATCCTTGAGTGAAACAGGAATTTGACAGATTCCCTGAAAGTTTTAGGGATTTGATTAAATCCCTGGTTTGACACTCTTACTGTAACATATATATATATATATATATATATATATATATATATATATATATATATATATATATATATATATATATATATATATATATATATACATTCGCAGCCGCTCACGTGTGTGTGATTGACTATGTGCTGGCAAGAATTTTGCGGGAAGTTTGCCTGCGTTCTTTCGCTATGAAGGTATTCCCTGACCTATTTATAGAAGCCTCATAAATAGTGATGCCTCCAGTGATAATGATCAATTGTCGACTCTTATAGAGTCATTTGGTGGATACGTGGTCATTGAGTTAACCAGTCCCATACTGGGCCTCCCCCCTTTAAATATATAGAGGCTTATTTATTCACCAGGTTGAGGTGATATTGTTATCCAGATTTCAACCCTTCCAACCCGTATGAATGTATAGCAAGATGGCCAAGTGTGTGACCACAGGCATATAAATATAAATGAATATCAATCACAGCTGGAGAAGTCATTTACCTATACAGCTCGATCTGTGATCAGGGTGACGGTAACCTTGTAATTCCAGATGAAAATACTTCAAGTCATTTTCAATGAATCAGTGTGTGATGTAACAGGCATACATTGTAGTCACTCCCAGCTGCATGAATCATCTGCTAATGTATCCCTTGCGTATTAAGAATATTTTTTAATGGTGGATGTAGATGATACGCATACTTTTCTAGCATCACTCCCAGGTTTTGCTATAGAAAGATATACATATTATTAAGCTCCTGGTTTATGTATTTATGATATAACCGGCATGGCATCTTCATGGCGAAGGGTAAAATAAATGACAGTTCCCCCTATACCAGTGACCTTTCCCACTAAAAATGCACGGCCTTGCAGAGTGCCCATGACTTTTCTGAGGTCATAATACATGTTCCCAAAAGTTGTACATCAATCCTGAGTTGCATTACATATTTCTAAAGGTTGTACCTTATTTTGAAAGTTGCACGATATATCTAACCAAGTTGAACGATATTTTGAAAGTTGCATTATATTTTGTAAACTGAACTAATACCATTTTGGCATGCACCACTGCCTAAATCACTTCCGGCACAAGGAGTGATCAATGAGAACACAAATGACAATCGGAGCAAAGACACTATCCCGAATGCACTCAGTCCTGTGGACTACCCACCATTAGCAAGGAAAGGCTCGGACATGGGCCCGAATGACAATCGAGTGTTTGTAAGCACTCCTATCTACAAGCCGCAAACCATGAACACATCATGGGCGGAGGAAGAGGTGGAGGAAGTGAGTAAAACTATAGAAATTTTCTTAGCGGAAATAGAAAGAAACGGAGACACAAGTTTCCACGCCTCCGAACCTCCTAGTAAGGAAAAGATAGAGCAAGGTAGACAACATGTACCCACGGCAGTTCCAATCGACCTCACTAAGAGGAGTACCTCGACCGGACGTGCCCCCGAGGTTGTGACCCAAAAAGAGCCGAAATCTCTTCCAACAACGAACCAACACCAACAGGGAGGCACCCCTGCAGGGCCTTTCCTAGGTCAGCAGGCAACATATGGAGGGGCACGACCAAAAGTACCCGGTATGACTGTATCCCAACGTATGCAACAGATAGCAGAACCAGGCAGAACTTTTGGGCCTCAGCAGGCTGGAAGCATGAATAGAGACAATACGCGCCAACCACAGGCCCAACCACAAAGGCAGAGAGACTATACACGCCAGAGTGGTGCGCAGCAGCAGAAACAGCGAGACAACATACAAACAACGAACGCCGCGAAGGGAACACAACAACAACAATCCGTTCAGCAGCGTCAACAGCAGCAACGACCGCAGCCAACTCAGTCGCAGGCCCAATCTCCAAACCCACGTCCGGGTACAACGGGCCCACTGAGCAGCAATACTACGGTATCAGGCAAAGCGGCAACCGCTGCAACGAACAATGGGGGTGAGTGTATGGTAGAAAACGAAGTGTATGACAACGACCAAAATGAACATCCTTTTAATGTCGTCTCCCATAAGAGAGAGAGAAAGAGAAAACGCTCTAGATCGAATCCTAACACATACCCCCCGCTAAGAGCTGTACAATCAAATCAGTATAGAAACATTTTTGTTAGAGATCTGAGTACGGAAGGGTATGAAAACAAGGATGTAATGGAAGACGCTATAATTAACTATTGTGAAGAGAGAGGTGTGGGAATTTTCTTTATAAGAATAATGACAAGAAAATCCGAGCCGGATGTAGCAAGCATTAAGATCTCAGTAGCAGATGAAGACGCAGACACTGTGTTAGATCCTGCATTCTGGCCTAGACATGCAACGGTACGAGAATGGAGACCATTCAATAAAGAAATCGCCAAAGCAGGCGCTAACAACGATAAAGGTGCTTTTGGAAACGGGTTTAAATAAACTAAATGTCAGTAAAACCTTTCAAAACAACACTAGTAAAGGAAAGACACTTAGTGTGTCGTTTTTTACGTTTCTCTAACACGGTATCCAATTCTCGTTTTATGCGCATATATGATGTGATGCTCATCACTTTTAGATGCATGTTTTTGGCTCTCGTATTTGTATTTTTTCAGCACAGTGGATCCAGGGTGACGACAATATCCGGGAGATGCCTAGCAGCTTCGTGCGGTCAATCTGTAACCCAGGAGGGAACAAACTCTGCTGAATCATACAGACCCCCTGTCACGTGGTACGACCGTTCACATCAGAGCTTAAGGCTGGCGGACCCCTGGCGTATGTCGCCACCCATCGGACTCCCTGTGTTCAGTTTAGAGCACATGTTATATGCATACTTAAGGTATGAGCTACTGATAAGACTAAAGTTGCAATACATACCTGCAGACAATCTAAGTGATTGCAATCTACTTTTAATACACCGAGACTTTTCTGGATATTTAGAAGTGAAAGAATGTATATATGTCTACCAAATTATTCTTGATGAAAGGAAAACCGAATAATACAGGCTCGGATGTAAATGAGAGTGAAATATTGAGGCTATGCACGTGGAATATAAGAGGCTTGAACTCTTCAATTCCGTACATACGCGAACTTATTGATCAATACGACATTCTATTTATATGCGAGCACTGGTTACATCAGAATCGGCTGGGCAGACTCAGTGAAATATCAAATGATGTTGAATACTTCGCCAGATCAAGCAGGTTTTCTGGGTCAGAAAATTATGGATCTACGAGAGGCCAAGGTGGTGTGGCGGTTTTATGGCGTAAAGAACTAAAAGGTATAACACCCCTTGCCCAAATACACCATGATCGAATTTGCGGCGTTAAAATGCAAAATCAAAATGGTGCTATCATAAACCTTTTATGCGTGTATATGCCGGCGCGTGGTAATGCCGAAGATTTCAACTGTATTTTAGATGAATTATATGCTATTATGGAGGGTCTGGAGGAGAATAGCCTCAAACTAGTATGTGGCGACTTAAATGCCGATTTAGGTAGGTTGGGCGGACGGAGATCCAAAAAACCGCCAACTAGAGAGGGCAAGTTGTTAGCAGACTTCATTTTTGAGACGAGGCTAATCGCCGCAAACCTAAATAAGATCGCTACAGGCCCAATAGATACTTTTGATAGTGCAGTGGGTAAGTCTTGCATAGACTATTTTTTGGTCCCTGAGGAAATATGGCAGAACGTAATATCCTGTTCAACCCTAGACTCCCAACCACTAAACACATCGGATCACAATCCGGTGACGTTAAATTTGAGAGTAAAGGATATAGTAAGACTAAGTACCGATATTGTTAGGATACCGAAACTGAAATGGGGCAAACTCGATCAGAACCAGATGTCTTTCAATTACACAGAGCCGGTATCACGTGACCTTGACAATGTTTATGACGATTTTATCTCCCTCAATCCGACACCAAGTCACATCGATGCACTTGTAGAAAGAATTGTGGGGATACTTCGGAAACATGAGAAAGGGATTCCTAAAACCAAATTTAAGAAGAACCTGAAACCGTTCTGGTCAAATGAACTCAGTAGACTCAAGGCGGAAAAAGTGAAGCATTACAAGTCCTGGTGCCTTAAAGGCAGACCTAGAAATAACGATGACGCGTTTTACACCAAATATAAAGAGAGTAAGAAATTGTTCTCTAAGACGCTAAAGAAGCTCAGTAAGTCCTATGAGGAAGAAAAAATTCAGGAGACAATAAGGTCGGCAGAGATGGACCACTTAAATTTCTGGAGAATCCTAAAAAAGGAAACATCAGGTCAACATATTAAGGTACAAGCAGTTAAAGATGAAAATGGGAAGATAGTCCACGATATTGATGAGGTTTTACAAGTATGGAAGTCTTATTTTAGTAAGCTGTCGACACCAGAAGAGTGTGTGAGTTTTGACGAGGTTCACTTTACAAATGTATCGAAAGACGTTAAGAAATGGCAAGTTTTAAAAGATATTGATCAGTTCACAGATACGACGTTCAGTACTGAAGAGATAGAGTGCGCCCTAAAGAAACTAAAATCAGGCAAAGCGCCAGGGTACGACCTCATAACGAAGGAGCATTTAATTTTCTCCGGCCCTACGTTGGTTAAAATTTTAACTCTTTTGTACAAATGGATTCTTTCAGCGGAGTATATTCCTCAAAACTTTAGAAACGGTATCCAGATACCACTCTATAAGGGCAAGAACACCTGCCCCCTGGATACTAGAAACTACAGAGGAATTACCCTTTTAACAACGTTTAACAAACTTTTTGAGGCCTTATTGTGGAAACGTATGCAAGGATGGTGGGAGGAGTCTCATGTCATATCACTTTTGCAGGGGGCGTGCAGGAAAGGTGTTTCTTGTACCCACACAGCCATGATACTGCAGGAGACCGTGGCGGCATTACTGGAGACAAATGATAAAGTCTTTGTCTCTTATTTTGATGTCGCCCGGGCTTTTGACAGTGTCTGGATAGATGGTTTGTTCTTCAGAATGTACGCCCTCGGCATCAGGGGTAGGACATGGAGGCTCCTGTACAAAACGTACATAGGTTTTAAATGTAGAGTAAAAATACAGAATAGTGTGTCAGAACAATATGAAATGAAGTGCGGAATCCATCAGGGTGGATATCTCTCGTTGTTAAAATACATTGCTTTTATCAATACTTTAATAGAGGAACTAAAAGAGTCAAAACTATGTGCAGTTATCTATGAAATAAACGTCTCCCCACTAGGCTACGCAGATGATATCGCGTCTGCTAGCACCTCCAAAACGAAAGTTGACTCAGCCTTGAGAATTGTATACGCACACAGTAGAAAGTGGAGATATCATTTTAACGCAAAAAAGAGCGCCATCCTGGTATATGGAGAGACACCCAGAGAGGGGAAAGTTAACTCAAAAAATAGAATGTATCGCTTAGGCTCAGAACGAGTTACGGAAAGGACTTCCTATGACCACGTCGGTCTGAAATGCTGTGTATATAATGATTTCACTGAGAGAACTAGTGATAAAATTCAAAAAGGCAGAAAAGCTATAAATGCAGCCTCAGGGCTAGGTCTTAAGCCAGGAGGCCTGTCTATGAAGGCCTGTAGTCTCTTGTTTTGGTCCCTCATTGTCCCAATTGTTACATATGCGTCAGAGTTATGGGTAGTAAAAGACCAAGACTTAGAGATTATTGAAAAATTCCAAAGGTACGCAGGCCGAAAGGTTCAAAGGTTTCCTCCTTTCTCACCAAGGGAAACATGTTTCGCAGCATTAGGTTGGATGAGACTAGAGAATTTCATTCATGTAAAAAAGATGCTGTTTATAAGAACGATAATGATCTTAAATGACCAGAGCATATATAAAAAAGTTTTTATTAAGCGAACAATAAGCTTCATGGAAAATATTTCAGCAAATGTGGTAAATAAATGGAACAGTCCAGTTTATGAAATACTCAAAGTTGCCCTAATCTATGGACTACTAGATGATGTAATGCACATGATCGCTGGCACAAGAATGTATGATAAAAGAAGTTGGAAAACTAAAGTATGGAAATTAGCATGGTCTAACGAAGATTACGATTGGAGGATGAGAATTTCGTACTTTAAGTCAACAAGAGTGCTAGGCGAAATAATGGGAACAGTGAACTATCTAGTATGGTGGAACATCGCAGATTCAAGACCAGATCTAATGAGACAATGCGAAGATGTCACTTAATTAATATGCGGAGCTAGCTATTTGAAAAGTGATGACCCGCGATTAAAAACATCGATACCCACTGAGAAAATGTGTGTCTTATGTGACCGTTTTGAAGCAGAGAATATAAGACACCTCATTCTTCACTGTCCTCATTTAAACGACCTACGCGATGAGATGTTCACAAGTATTAGGAATATGCCTAATGGAAAGGGAAACGAAATCCTGAATAAGTCGGATAATCTATTATACACTTTACTAGGGAAACGAAATCTTGATTGCGAAGAACAGATAAATTTCAATTTTAATACCATAACGGTTGTGTATATAAGCAAAATGTATAGAATTATGGTGAAAGAGCGTCAAGGGATAGGGTAAACCTACCAGGCATGAAATAGATTGACTACCTGGTAACCCGACAGACGCCTGAAAATTATACTCGAGCTATCGTGCATTAGTACATACTTGTAAATATTGTATACCATTGTTAGACTTTATATTATTATATCGAATATCTGTAAATTAACCTACGCACTACTGTTCTTAGTGCCCAACATTCCTGCCTATCATTTATATATTTATACCATTGTATGAACTTTGTGAATTGATCATTTGCGTCAATAAATATACATACACAGAACACCAAAAGTACCAACCACTAGAGTTTAATATTTTTCTCTGTTTAAAACTTAATGTCGATAAAGAAGTCATCTTAAACTGTCATGAACGTATTGGACCTGTTTGCCCCTGTTTTCTTTATGGGTTTCTAAAAAAAGTGCCTTCTTGATGAGGCACACATTATTTAACACACACTTGTAGCCACCAGCAAATAATTATCCGGTGGGACTAATCCCTGTCAGACATGGGGTAATAAGTAATAGGTAATAGAAAAGTAATAGGTAATAGACCGATTTTCAAAGTAATAGCCTGTAATAAGTAATAGATAGTCAAAATCTTCAAGTAATAAGTAATTGTAATAGCCTGACCCCAAAAGTAATAAGTAATTTTCTATTACTTTTCTATTACTTTCCCCATTTATGACCAAAAAAGCAACTGTACAGTAAACAAGTCACTTTTCCATATGACTCCATAGTCCTATCCATACAGATACAGGATTGTCACTCCTTTTCTCAAAAAGCTTGAATTTGAAGTGAAGGATTGATTTCAGTAACAAGTCTGCAAAAAGGGATTCCCTGATGGACTAAAACCTGCGTAATCAAAGGCCAGTCTACTAACCAAGCACTCCATCAGTCAGAACACCACTATCAGGAAGTAATTATGTTGGTAGACGCCCATTAAAGCATTTTGGTGTCGTCTATCCAGGCCGACTTTTCATTTTACTTATGTTTCTGTCACTGCTTTGATGGCGTTCTAAGGTCTTGGCTGATGACCGATTACTAAGGCCTATTAGCATCCTTAAGAATGAAACATGGCTGAAGTACCCACTTCTGAACTTCTTTCTTAAATAATAAAAAATCAACCATTGTCACTCGCTGTTTTGAGGCAAGTTAACACGTCATACGTATACCTAATTGAAAAGATATGTATTGTGCTGTAACTCACCTTAAAGGGCAATTGCACCATTGGGAAAACTTGGGCTAGAAGTGTAGTGCTATATGGTTTATGTCAGTTGCTCCACTCACAATTCCATTCCCAGTACCCGTTGGAGAGGAAATTGCAATTTTCTGTGAAACCAAGGGCTTCCTGGCTAATTTCATGGGGGGCCTCCATTTTGTAGTCACATGACCTGTTTCCTGTCATCACCTAAGCACCACGTCACAAGTTTAGGCCACCCGTCTCTGATGCATTTGAAGACTCAAAATCATCATCTTGATGACAGGAAGTAAAACAGTTTACACAATAAGCGCTGCCTAGACACTATTCCCTTGAGGGCTTGTTTACTGACTCACATATGTTGCAATTCCCACTAAGTGAATAGCACACCTTGAATTGCATAGCAATTAAGATAAAATGGTTTCTATCCACCACAACAAATGTAAGAGCCATAGACGGGTTTAAATGAATAAGGCTGGCTGTATATTCTGAAAGTCCTCTATTCCTCAGGTGCAAATACTAAAATTAGTAATAATAAATAATGATAAAATTTCAACACCTAACAAGCCTTCTAAGTTAGCCCCTTAACTGGATGTCAGCAGAGCTGCCTTCTGGTTAAGCAGCTCAAGGCTACTCATACATAGCACTCTGGAGAGCAGTGCTGTCTCACTTTTACTTTGAGACAGGGAGAATGGATAAGTACTGTGTCTCTGTTTGGGATAAGGGACTAATAAAGTGACTTCCTGCCACTTCTTTCTCTTGACCAATTAGAGGTTGGTACTTAAAGTGTGTAGAGCTGTCATGATGGTAGATCCCCCTATGCCCAACCTCAGACCCGAGTTTTACTCACTTTCATTAGCCATAACTGAGGAGTACAGAGGAGGACAGACTTGTGAGAGATCTTACTTGAAAAGTGATATGTATCAGCTCATTCTGAATCTAAATCATCATGATGAGGAATTTGCCCTTTCACAAGAGAAATCCGCTGTCCTAAATTAACCACAATGAAGCATCTATTTTTAAAATGGCATGGCACCAGGTCGTGAGTTCAGCCGTAAAAGGAGCATCAGTAAAAAGAAAGTAAGCCTGGATAGACAACAAAATCCGGGTCTAGGTGGTGGGTTGCTTACAGCACTGATATTTGATGCTTTAACTTAGGTATCTGGGTAATAAATATGCACTAATAAACTAGCTATTGATGGGAAATTGGAATTGTGTTTGTCACATTTTTTGTCATATTGCCACTGATTCATGACTAGCATGTCATAAATTGTGGAAGAATCCAAAGTATTATAGGGAGAGAACTACGCCTTACAACAAGTCACTGGCAACTTCCTTCATATTCTGACTGCAATTCGAACGGAAGCAATACTAATGGTGAGTGACAACGAATGGTTAGTGGCAACCCATTAGAGTACTTGTTTATTGAAGCAGCCCCCAAGTAATGGTTGCAGGAATCAACTTCTGTGACTCTTATACACAATGGTTAAATTTTAAAAGTTCGCTTCCCTCCAATCGCCTTTTTGCAATTTTACAAAAGTCATTAACAGGAGTTTGATTGTTTACAGGTTACACAGCTGGTTCACATTACTCACATACTGGAGGAGGAAGTAACTACATATGTCTCCATAGACAACCACAATGGGGAAGGTACCAGGACGGATTTCAGTCTTATGGTTACATATATGGCACAGAGTATGAGATATATCCAAACAATCCATTCCCCAAGTCAAAACAAGCTCTTCATGATAATGATGCTCCGTGTGCTGCATGTTACACCCCTAAAAGTGCAACCATTATGATACCTGCGAGAACAACCTGTCCTGACGGCTGGGATAAAGAGTATGGAGGGTATGTCATGGCTGAGGCTTATACCCATCCAGGTAGAACGACCTATGTCTGTGTGGATGGAGATCCTGAAGTACGGGTAGGAGGTATAATAGACCAGAATGGAGCATTGTTTTATAATACAGAGGCCTCTTGTGGTGCTTTACCATGTCCTCCTTTTGTGAATGGCAGAGAAATCACATGTGTTGTCTGCTCCAAGTAGATTCCTTCATTTTAAAAGGTATCATATTGCCTAAACCCTTCTTGTAAGTCAAAAAGCTAGTATTTAGATGTACAACACCTCAGCATATCCGAGGTACATTCTTAAGTGATTGAAAAAAGCTACCTGACAATTGTTAGAATTTCAAATTGGAATGTTTTATTTTTTATTCATTAGCTTTCTAAAAGGTCACTGACATTTTATGGCAAATTTTAGGTTATATTAGAAATCAGCAAATGTTATTATTTTTTAATTTAGTAGGAGGGTTAGCATGTTGACACTGATTGAAATGCTGACACATTTTGTCTATCATTGGCAATATATAATAACTAATATTAAAGGGAGGAGTTCCTTTAGAGCTGCACTCACGGAGGGAGATCAACTCATGAGCTCACCACCCGTTTGACTCGTGAGCTCATGAGCTCACGGACGTTCCGATTTTCCAAAAGAATAATTATTTTCCACGACAGTTATTAAGAAAGAAATATTTTTAGCGGAGATTTATTAATATTTCCATGTTTATTTAATTGTAAAACGTGCTGATGAGGTACAAAGGTCAGAATAACACTCAACACCGCTTGAAAGCATACATTGGAGATTGTAAAGAAGACATGACCGCGATAAGCAGTTATGTATGTTTATAATGTGTGTTAGGTGCTCTGTGTTACGTTTGTGTTCCCAACATAGACGAGCTCACGATTTGAACATTTCAGCTCGAGCTCGGTGAGTTTGGCCAAGGGCTCGAACCACTCGAGTTCGTGAGTGGTGAGTGCAGCTCTAAGTTCCTTGTTTCTAAATCTGTCCAACCTCAGTTTCTGTTTGGCGGAAGACCAACCTCTTCCACTATATTTGTATTGTTTATTGACTGTAGAGAACTACAAAAGTTTGACATACAATATTTTTTGATACTACAAACTTCACATAAAACAAAGATTCTACAAAATTTCAATATAAACAAAGACAAACTACAGATAATACTTTGCATAGATAATAAGTTTCCTTCAAGCAGATGAAAACTTATGCATATGCTTAGACAAAAGACTACCGTTGTATACGCTGTTTTTGAACTAGACGACAGTGCATTCATAGTATGATGACTTTAAACATATCTCTTTGAAAAGAGTAATACCATACAATTATGATGAAAGATTGTTAACAATTACTTTATCACGAAAGTTTAATCAATTATTTCATCCAAGCCATGCTTAGTTATCAAACTATTTGTATATATGTCAGACTGTACACTCAAAAAAACTAGTCGTAAGCAATATTTTACGTATTTTTCAATGACATATTATAGTGTAGCTATTATTCGGTTGCTTTGATTCGAAATGTAAAGGGGATGGACGAGTGCAGCATTTTGAAGCCTTTCACTCACTTTGAACACATTCAGTCCATGTTGCTTTTTAATGATAGGCATTAATCTGGCTTAGACAGTTTAATACGAATGAATAAGTATCCTTACATATAAGTCAAATACAAGTCTCTGTCGCAGCTCACATTGCACATATTTTTTCTTGCAATTAAGTATTGAGAATGCTTCCATATATTCTAATAAACAGTGGTGATGGCATATACGGCTTGTCCTTTCATTACTTATTATTAAACTCTTGAATTTCACTTTTTGCCGATTTGTGAAAGTTTGCATTACCAACCTTCTGGACCATTCACAGTGCACATGCTCCGTATCACGTTCGAGATCTGCCCCGCCAAAATGTTATACTAAAATGTTCAAAGAAATTTATTGAAAATTCATTTCGGTGGATTCTACAAATAGAAATGCATGCAATAACTTCACCAATTCAGTAATAATATGATATATTGGTAACTTATGAATAAGTCACCAAGGTATCATACTATAATTCACATATTCATTATGCCATTATTGGGGGAACTTGTGCCGTAAGATGTTATGGCCGTAAGATGGCCACTAAATCTTTCACATTTTTATATCTGTTTTGTTCAACAGATGGCGCTGTATAACTCGCTCGCTCGCGAAATTAAGTACACGCGAAAAAACGAAAAATCGGCCTTTCGCGAAATTTTTGTAGCGCGATATATACCTATTCTACAGTACTTATGAATGTTTTAAAATATAAAGCAATTAAATAGAAAAAGATTCATTCACTTTATTTTTTACTCTTAAAAGTACTGTTTTGTAATTACAATTCCCTTTTTAGTCGTATAGAAAACAGGCAAAAGCCTTGAAACACAGAATCAACCTATTTCTGACAAAATATAAAGGTGACAGCTAGTGGTTTTATTCGGAAAGCAAAAGTAGACATCTTCTGCTCCATTCAAACTTACCTGGGAGGTTTGTTTGATTTTTTCCCTTCTAAAAGTATTTGAAAAAGGTGTACCTTTGCCCCATTTTTTTAATAAAAGGGGACCACCTACTGGGTAATATTGATATTGTTCACTGTTTATGTTGAGTAGCTCCATCTACGGGCTTTTTTTAGATATCGCAAATGATGAGGTAGGATTTGGTACTAGACTAGTAATAATTCAATGGAAATTGTATTAGTTCTTTAGATATCCACTAGGAGCGATTCCTATTCCCTAACTTACTACTACCTGAATGGATTACAAAAAAACATTTTTGGATAGTACTAAATGGACTTTAAAACGTTTCTAAATCATTTACGAATATACCTAATCCAGTTTTTAAACACTCATAATAGTGTTTTCAATATCCATAAGTAAATAAAGGAATATTCGTATAACACAGTGATTTTGAAACCTTTGCATTTCAAAGATGTTAGAGCCTGTGTCGTACAGGTATATACCTGCTTTATAGTGTCCCCTGCCCACTTGAATTAGAGATGTGCATATGCCGCAACTAGTATTTTACGACCTGGTGTTCCATTTCTTTAAGTGATCAGTAGTTTATCAAAGTTTAAGTATTTCAGATCATTATACATTACGGGCGCATGCCTTTTGGCATAATTTTCGGCTCTATGAAGTTAGCAACGGTTTCATATGTGGGCGTGGCTAACTTAAATTGTTGCCCACACACTGGCGGCAGACTCCATAATTAAAATTGTAGACGTTTTCTTTTTTTTTAAAAGGTTCACCAGCCCTTTTATAAGGGTGGCTCAACATATAAGAAGGAGGGCTTTTTTGTGTATGCAGACGACACAGACAGCATGAATGATAAAATGAAATGATCTAACAGTAGAAGTTGGTAATCAATAGCAAACACCGATACTTTCAGGTAACAATGCTATGATAATGTTCATATTTGATGATCATAATGATTCATACAAGTCCGTCTCAAAACAATATGTCATTCGCTCAAAAGATCGGTTAAGAGTAAACTCGAAGAATACGCGCAAAAAATGAGGATTCCTTATAAACAAAGACATGAATATCAAAACTCCCCAGCGCTATTAAAATTGAAAGGAAAATCATAAAAGCGTATAGAAATTCTCTCTTTTTTAAAGATTGTCAAAGGGTGATTTCGATTGCAAAGGTACCAAGGGTAGCTCCCCACCTGGTTACATACATTCATGATGACCAGATCAATCCACAAAATGAGAATCTAGCTGGACTCAAAATCTAAATCCAAAATGGGCATAAATATGTTGTTATTGGGGCCTATTTTGTTTGGATAAAACCCTTGGGATCGATTGCATGAAATGTGTGTAAAAGCCAGTTTATTCTCAAGAATAGCCATTGACTAATCAACGTGTTGATCGCACAGGACATACACATTATGATGACGACCAGGGGTTGAGATAATCAGCTCATTGAGAAGCTATGCGTATAAGTGCATCGATTTAAGTGAAGGCCACTCCAAAAACCAAATCCTTGCACTTTTTTGCTGGAATTTGACTAATAGATATAGTGAAACCTTGCAATGTGAACACCCGGAAAGTATGAACATCCCCTTTAGTGAACCGTTTTACCCGATCAAGTTTTCTTCTACCGTAATACATATTAGTTGTATGAAGAGTGAACACCACCTTATCAGAATAGTGAACACTTTTTGGAGGTGGAAAATGGTCCTGAGAACCTGCTATAGTGAACACCAGTATACAAGAAAGTCACAGTTATTTGCACTGTGTGTGAGTTTCTCTATCGTTCACACAAATTACATCCACTTTAATAATTGATCTAGCCAGGATTAGTTTAGCATCAGTAATTACAATTGCATTTGTGTTAGCTTGTTTCGTTGCATGAAACAAGAGAGTATCATTGTTGTGTGGATATGTATGAGAACCGTACAGTGAATGCAGAAACGTATGATTAGTAAAAAAAACCACTGTTACATTAATGCTAGATTTCTTTCCTTTGATACAAAGCACATCAAAGTATAAAAGTGAATCATAATAATAAATATTTTGCGCAATTAAAGGTGGCAATGTTTTAGAAAATATTTGACCTACCCTTTGAGAAAAGGGTGAACATGACCGACAGCAATGGCAGTGGAGTAGCCAGAGATCACTAGCTACAGAGTTCAAAATGTCTGTTTAAAGTGTCTTTCTGTGTTCTCGAATGAATTATGGTGCTTTGTAAGAATTAGGTTCTGTGTATCTAATGTTGAATGACAGGGTGAAACGTAACTTTTATTCACAGTCCCGGGCCCACAGTTATAGACCAAGGACCATCAAATTTCACAAATGTGAAGGCAGAGATATGTACAACAATTCATACTGACGGAAAATGGATGTTATTAGTTTATTGTTTTAATGTAGGTGGCGCTACCGCACATTTACATGACCTTAGTCGATGAAACTTTTGTATAACTACCATTCCTCAATCCATAAATAATTAAATGTTTTGGTTGTTTGTTAACACAGACACACACATAAACAGACACACATAAACACACACACACACACATATATATATGGGTATTCAGTTGTAAATTCTGAGTACAACACAGCGGTCAAGCAACTGATCACGCATCCCATTTGATACCTGTCCCACGTCTCATTCATAATTTTTACATTATGGCATCCAATGGGAGGACGGAACCGATGGAGGATGATGCTCCAACACGCAGTACGTATTATCAAGAGGCAGAACTTTCCCCTGCCGGCGAACGAGGTCCATCTCCAGAAGAGGAACTCGATGCTGACATCCAAAATTTGAGCATTGAAGACTCGCCAGCTGGTCCTGTCATAAGGATTCCTAGCCAAGAGGTAACTAGTATACCAGATACGCAACCTCTACACGATAACAATGATTGTTACGAGAAAGCTTTAGATGTCAATTTAGCGCATAACCAACCAAATATCATGAAATCTACTTCAGATTCTTGCTTGATCAATACATCCAATTTATCAAACAATGACGGTCGATACAATAAATTCAGTATCTGGCCCACCAGATTCACACGTCGCACTGACAGCAACACTGCCACACAAACGTCCACTACGGACAATTGTGTTTCTTCTAATGACACTCCCTACACGAGTGCCACTGATAATCTTACCAATACAACGAGCACGGCCACTCTTCCTAAACGAAGTTCCGCGCTACCCTCCAAAGTTACTTACTTACCTGAAACACCTAGGGGTTGTAGAAAAATAACGCAATTTCTCTTACCTGGCACATCCAAAGCCAGCAGCAGCCGTAACCCACCTAATATTTGTGTGTGGAACGACAAAGACACGTCCACAGAAAAATCTAATACTAATGTGGCGTCACCGGATTGTCTTCCTCCAAGACAACCACGTAAAAGAGCCCGCCATTCCACTAATGAGGGCAGCACCAAATCATCAGCCGCTCATAACTCTGAAGAGCGAGGGCATACTACTAATCATGTAACCAACCCCCCTGATGAAACTAACCAAATTTCTAGTGATGTGAGAATGGGACCCCCCGTACCCAACACTCCCATACCTGTTACGCATACTAAACCTGCCAACAATACCAAAAATGTATCATTCTCTTTACAGAATGATGAGAACGGTGATTATCTGCCTGTACCTGCAGAAGGTCTCCCCTTCTCCCGGAGAGCCCGAGGCTGCTTCTCGGCTGAAGCCAGGGCCGTCACCAGAGCCGATCATCTAGACCGACTGGCAGACAACGGAAAACCAGCTAGATGGGCATTCGGCATAGGGCCAATGCCTCCTTACATGAAAACGGAGGCGAAAGATCTCGTCTCGATCAGACGCCGCCATTCCCTGGAATTCACCAGGGCAGTCGCACGGAGCCTTAGGGACTCCGCCCTCACATCCCGCAGACAGGGTAAACTCAACCTGGATACGGTTGATGGTATTTATGCCAAAGATGGGGCCGGCTTTGAACGGGCCTCTACCAAACTGACCGCTCTGGTCAGCCGAGATAACAGCCAGGAGGCTGAGAAGCTCACAAGGAGAGAGGAGCTCATTACTCGCTCCCCTACTACAGATGATGATATTGTCAACCACCTCAGTTGCGCCAAAGTATCATCCCGCTCATACGCAGCAGTAGTGGCTAATGATCCGCCACAACCCGATAACCAAAACCAACCCAATAGGGCTGATAATCGCAACGGCCAGGCTCGACAGAACCCCCGTTCTCGCAGCCGTAGCCGTGGCCGTGACAACCGCAACCGCAGCCGTAACAACGGTAGGAATGCCTCAAGATCACCTATTCGTGCCAACCGCAATGATAGGGACAATCGCTCCCTCAACAACCGCGCAGCCAACCCAGGCCGTGGTAACAACGCCAACAACCGACGTGGCAACCAGTCTCGCAACCGCTACAGGGAGAGAGATGGTGCCAGCGAATTCATGGATAAGTTATGGGACTTCTTCCAAGGGCGAAACTAGATCTATAATTTCTCTCTACAATTCACCATAATGGCTGACATAGATTTTAATACTTATAAGTATCACCATATCCGACACATACAACTTATCGATATCGCCTTATGGGACAGTAACTTAACACTTTCCATAAAATTTTATTTAAACCAACTACTTAGACCATATCCCATTCCAGACCATGGTCAGGCTTATTCTTTTAATACAAAAGGAACATTGACTCATGAATACACGCAAGATGATTACGATTCTGATGAAGACTTTTATTCTAATGATTCAATACATAGATGCGTACCAGTTAGCAATGCCATGCAACTCAATGCAGGCAACAACGCTAGCAATGATTGTGACAATTTTGATGATCCTATTACTTTTAATAAAGATGATCCCACACACTCTCTCGTTGTCAATCTGTCTTCCTCCCATCTTAATGCTGATGTCATTTCCATCTTAAGCAAAGGGATGAAGTTTTGCCCGACTCCGGGTGAACCGGACCTTAGCAAAAGCAAAGTTGACTTAGACAGCTTTCACTTAAGAATGAAGCGATACTTGCATTTTAACTCTACCGCCAAAGATGAAGATCTTTATGCTATGGCTAACAGTAATAACACTGATAACCCCAATGATGCTCCTTTCAAGCATCCATCTTTTAAAAGTCCCTCATCCTGGGTTCCTCCTCCTAGCATACCGCTAGAGCACTACATATCCCATAACTATTCCGACTTACTCAAAAGCAAACTCCATGCACCCAAAAGACAGAATATTACCAAAGAAGAACGAGACTCCATTAGATCACTCTCATCTAATAAAGATATAGTCATTAAACCTGCCGATAAGCGCGGAGCTATTGTTATTTTAAACAGATCTGACTACATCTCAGAAGGCATGCGTCAACTTAATGACCATAATTTCTATATTCAAACCGATACAGATCTCTCAGAAAAACACCATGGAGAAATCAGTGCTAAACTAAAATCCATGAATGAGGACGATGAAATTGACGATTCATGCTCTAGTTTCCTCTCAAATCCTAACTACAGAACCTCAGAATTCTATATGTTACCAAAAATTCACAAACGTCTTAAAGATCCTCCAGGACGTCCTATTGTATCTGGTAATGGTTGCCCTACAGAACGCATCTCACAGTTTGTAGACTTTTTTCTCAAACCCATAGTCCGAGATACACAATCGTACCTTAGAGACACTACACACTTCCTGAAAGTTTTAGGTAATGCTCCGAAACTTACAGACACTACACTACTGGTAACACTAGATGTTAGCAGTTTATATACCAACATCCCTAATGATCTTGGTATTGAAGCATGTAGAGAAATGTTGGACTATTATAGACCACATTCGAAATATCCGACTAATGATAGTATTATTGAACTACTTGATATGGTCCTGACCAAGAACAATTTCAACTTTAACAACCTACACTTTCTACAGGTAGGTGGCACCGCTATGGGTACCAGACTAGCACCCTCATATGCAAATCTGTTCATGGACCTGTTTGAGAGACGACATGTATATACATACTCCAAACAACCCTTACTTTACAAAAGATACATTGATGATATCTTCCTTCTATGGACTTTCGGTCCAGTTGAATTACAAAAATTTATTGATCATCTCAACAGCCGCATTCCCAGCATCCGATTTGAGGCCAATATATCAGAGTCTGAAATCAACTTTCTGGATGTCAAAGTGCTACTTTCTAACAACACTATCAGTACAACTCTCTATACTAAAGAAACTGACACACTGAGCTATCTAGACTACAGTTCCTGCCATCCTACATCTTGTAAGAAAGCGATACTATATAGTCAATTCTTAAGACTACGCCGTATATGCAGTGACCTAGATGACTTCACAGTTCAAAGTAAGCTACTGGGACTTTCATTCCACAAAGCTAACTACCCGGATCATATTATTCAAGACGGGTTCAACAGAGCTTATAAAATGGACAGGGACTCACTCCTAAACAAGACTAACCGTAAATCCAACAGTAAAGGAAATGACAAACTCTATCTAATAACTGACTATCACCCATCTTACAGGGCAGTTTTAGATATCACGTCCGATAATTGGGTCATGCTTGACAATTCCAGCTCGACGAGACCACTCCTACAAGTACCAGTAGTGAGAGGATTCCGCCGACCTAAAAACCTACGTGACCTTTTAGTCTGCGCTAAACTCACTACACCGGACACTGGCAACTACCAACGCAACGCACCAAAACGTGACAGATGTCAACGACTTAAATGCAACTACTGTAGCATCCTCAATAAGTCGGGTAGGATCATTTGTCCTCTAAACCAACGCAGCTATGTCACTAGATTTAACATCAGCTGTTGCTCCAACAATCTTATCTATTGCCTCCTATGTAAGGCATGCTCTAAGATTTATGTAGGACAGACCAAGCGCTCACTCAGAGAGCGCATCTGTGAACACCTGACCTCAATCAGGAAAAGGAAAACTCATCTAGTTGTAGGCCGCCACTATAACACAGGAGGCCACCAAGGCACCCCTGACGTCACAGTCTATATTTTAGATTTCGTCAGGACCCCACCTGCGGCGGAAAATTCCCGCAAACGCAGAGAGGCCCTGGAACAAAAATGGATCTTTAGACTCCGCAGTCTAGTCCCAGGAGGCCTTAATATTGCTGACTAATCCTAGCGATATTCTCATCCAGTCTGTATACAACTTACACATAGAGGGGCACACAATCATACAACCCTACTATACTACATATATGTACTATCTTTATTACAATATACATTCATTCGGGTATAAGACTACTTTATACTCATTCATTACTGCCAGACACTCACTATCTACATGAGCAGTTCAACACTATACTCACCATACTGCTCTGGGGCCTGGAACTTACCTCAATTTCGACCCCCGCCTACGTCCGTACTCTAACTAGCATCTGCACAACATTCGCTTCATTGGGCTGAGTAAACTCGTAATAATTGAGACAACTCAAGACAACACTAGTCGTAATACGGACGGAAGGACACACAACATATATGCAACCTGACTCTTTTGTCGCAGTTTGCAGCAGCGCAACATACTATCACTCACACAACAGATATATACGCACCTAGATAGACTACTCACTAATCTATCTTCACCTGGTTACGCACCCGACGACGGCACAGACACAGCAACTGTAAAATAGATATAATATCATATCAATACCATCATATCAATATCGCTCCTACCAGACCATAATGTCATCTTCACAATATGGCATGTTATATACGGTAAATATGGCCTGTTTGATTTGCAACATTTTGGGAGGGCCTAGAAAACATATATATATAAATATATATATATATATATATATATATATATATATATATATATATATATATATATATATATATATATATATATATATATATATATATACATTTTGGGAGGGCCTAGAAAACATAAGATAATACCTTACAGCACGTGATTTGGGTGAAAATTTTACTTACAAAAGTAGGTCAACATGGAAACCATTGTGACCTACTTTCTTAGGTAAAAATTTCCACCTAAGTCGGGTGCTGTAAGGCACTATCTTGCAGGAACTCCAAATCTGCCTTCCAGTTGCCCTAGCCTAGTATATATAGCAGACATGTATGGTATTTATAAATCATATGTACCTTTATTGATCAAGAAAACCTCATTTGAGGTAAAACACTGTAAAATAGAAACTGTGATTATATTGAGGTCAGCTCAAGCAGCTGAGTTGAAGAAAACTTATATTTGAAACACCAAGACCTTAGGGATTAGATAGCTATTGTTAGAAAGGGGACAGGAGTGCTAAACTAGGAGTTGTCTTATTTTGAGTGTGTGTCACCATCATCACAGCCTTAAACATAGGTGGTATCCGAGACTCGGATCCCGAGGTAGTCACACATATCAGGTGTCTGGAGAAAAGCAGTTAGAATTGCCACCTGTTAAACATAGGTGGCGCCAGGAGCGGTCACACATATCAGGTGTCTGGAGAAAAGCAGTTAGAATAGCCACCTGTTCAACATAGGTGGCGCCAGGGGTGGTCACACATATCAGGTGTCTGGAGAAAAGCAGTTAGAACGGCCACCTGTTCAACATAGGTGACGCCAGGGGTGGTTACAGATATCAGGTGTCGGGAGAAAAACAGTTAGAATGGCCACCTGTTAAACATAGGTGACGCCAGGGGTGGTTACACATATCAGGTGTCTGGAGAAAAGCAGTTAGAATGGCCACCAGTTAAACATAGGTGGCGCCAGGGGTGGTTACACATATCTGGTGTCTGGAGAAAAGCAGTTAGAATGGCCACGTGTTAAACATAGGTGACGCCAGGGGTGGTCACACATATCAGGTGTCTGGGGAAAAGCAGTTAGAATAGCCACCTGTTAAACATAGGTATCACCAGGGGTGGTTACACATATCTGGTGTCTGAAGAAAAGCAGTTAGAATGGCCAGCTGTTAAACATAGGTGGCGCCAGGGGTGGTCACACATATCTGGTGTCTAGAGAAAAGCAGTTAGAATGGCCACCTGTTAAACAAAGGTGGCGCCAGGGGTGGTCACACATATCTGTTGTCTAGAGAAAAGCAGTTAGAATGGCCACCTGTTAAACATAGGTGGCGCCAGGGGTGGTCACACATATCAGGTGTCAGGAGAAAAGCAGTTAGAATAGCCACCTGTTAAACATAGGTGGCGCCAGGGGTGGTCACACATATCTGGTGTCTAGAGAAAAGCTGTTAGAATGGCCACGTGTTAAACATAGGTGGCGCCAGGGGTGGTCACACATATCAGGTGTCTAGAGAAAAGCAGTTAGAATGGCCACCTGTTAAACATAGGTGGCGCCAGGGGTGGTCACACATATCTGGTGTCTAGAGAAAAGCAGTTAGAATGGCCACGTGTTAAACATAGGTGGCGCCAGGGGTGGTCACACATATCTGGTGTCTAGAGAAAAGCAGTTAGAATGACCACCTGTTAAACATAGGTGGCGCCAGGGGTGGTCACACATATCAGGTGTCTGGAGAAAAGCAGTTAGAATGGCCACGTGTTAAACATAGGTGGCGCCAGGTGTGGTCACACATATTAGGTGTCTGGGGAAAAGCAGTTAGAATAGCCACCTGTTAAACATAGGTATCACCAGGGGTGGTTACACATATCAGGTGTCAGGAGAAAAGCAGTTAGAATGGCCACATGTTATACATAGGTGGCGCCAGGGGTGATCACACATATCAGGTGTCTGGAGAAAAGCAGTCAATGGCCACCTGTTAAACATAGGTGGCGCCAGGGGTAGTTACACATATCTGGTGTCTGGAGAAAAGCAGTTAGAATGGCCACATGTTAAACATAGGTGGCGCCAGGGGTGGTTACACATATCTGGTGTCTGAGGAAAAGCAGTTAGAATGGCCACCTGTTAAACATAGGTGGCGCCAGGGGTGGTCACACATATTAGGTGTCTGGAGAAAAGCAGTTACAATGGCCACCTGTTAAACATAGGTGGCGCCAGGGGTGGTCACACATATCAGGTGTCAGGAGAAAAGCAGTTAGAATGGCCACATGTTAAACATAGGTGGCGCCAGGGGTGGTTACACATATCTGGTGTCTGAAGAAAAGCAGTTAGAATGGCCACCTGTTAAACATAGGTGGCGCCAGGGGTGGTCACACATATCTGGTGTCTAGAGAAAAGCAGTTAGAATGGCCACCTGTTAAACAAAGGTGGCGCCAGGGGTGGTCACACATATCTGTTGTCTAGAGAAAAGCAGTTAGAATGGCCACCTGTTAAACATAGGTGGCGCCAGGGGTGGTCACACATATCAGGTGACAGGAGAAAAGCAGTTAGAATAGCCACCTGTTAAACATAGGTGGCGCCAGGGGTGGTTACACATATCTGGTGTCTGGAGAAAAGCAGTTAGAATGGCCACATGTTAAACATAGGTGGCGCCAGGGGTGGTCACACATATCAGGTGTCAGGAGAAAAGCAGTTAGAATGGCCACATGTTAAACATAGGTGGCGCCAGGGGTGGTTACACATATCTGGTGTCTGAAGAAAAGCAGTTAGAATGGCCACCTGTTAAACATAGGTGGCGCCAGGGGTGGTCACACATATCTGGTGTCTAGAGAAAAGCAGTTAGAATGGCCACCTGTTAAACATAGGTGGCGCCAGGGGTGGTCACACATATCTGTTGTCTAGAGAAAAGCAGTTAGAATGGCCACCTGTTAAACATAGGTGGCGCCAGGGGTGGTCACACATATCTGTTGTCTAGAGAAAAGCAGTTAGAATGGCCACCTGTTAAACATAGGTGGCGCCAGGGGTGGTCACACATATCAGCTGTCAGGAGAAAAGCCGTTAGAATAGCCACCTGTTAAACATAGGTGGCGCCAGGGTCACCTATGGTCCACATATCTGTTGTCTAGAGAAAAGCAGTTAGAATGGCCACCTGTTAAACATAGGTGGCGCCAGGGGTGGTCACACATATCAGGTGTCTGGAGAAAAGCAGTTAGAATAGCCACCTGTTAAACATAGGTGGCGCCAGGGGTGGTCACACATATCAGGTGTCTGGAGAAAAGCAGTTAGAATAGCCACCTGTTAAACATAGGTGGCGCAAGGGGTGGTCACACATATCAGCTGTCAGGAGAAAAGCAGTTAGAATGGCCACATGTTAAACATAGGTGGCGCCAGGGGTGGTCACACATATCAGCTGTCAGGAGAAAAGCATTTAGAATGGCCACATGTTAAACATAGGTGGCGCCAGGGGACAGCATTTTAATTTGAATATCTCATTAAAGCATGTTTTGGAGAAATATTCATCAGAAGGTTTCGCCATGGCTTAGCTGATATAATTGCAGAAGTGTTTACTTTTGTCAATACTATCCCTATTGTTGTCCTGCAAAATATCTGCTGGCCAATGGTCTAATGCGTTCTCACTGACTGTCCTCTGCCTCCCATCACTGGAATGGCTTGAATACCGGCCAGGACAAGTAAGAAAACTGGAAGAAAAAGTTTAGTTAGTCTTGGCTCCTAGTCCCTTAAAAGTTGATATTCCCTTCTCTGTTGACCCAGCAGTGTGGGTTAGTGTCAGATATAGTAGATAGATGGCACCACCTGGTCCTCCTATCTCACAAAATATGCTTTCTTTTATATAACATGATGAAACATCTTAACTGTATAGACAAATGCACCTCACTATGGTTAGGATATGTTAAAAGTACACTAGAGAATTGCGGATTGAACAATGTTTGGATATCTCATGTTCAAAGTGGCTCAGGGGTGTCCAGTGAGTGTGTTAAAAGAATATTGCAAGATCAGTTTCTGCAGAAATGGTCGAGCAGAATCTCAGTAGAGGAAGATTTTTCCTCATATAGAATTTATAAAAATGTACATGAATTTGAAGAATACGTAGATCTATTACCAGAATACCTAAAATACTCACTACTTGACTTCAGAACTGGATCTCAAATATTGCCTGTTAATTGTAGATCCAAATTATCAATACCAAGGCAAGAGCGCATCTGCACTAAGTGCAGAAAAAGACTTATGGGTGATGAATTTCATTTCCTATTTGAATGTAATGGTCTTGAAAAACTTAGGATATCCGTTATACCAAAATACTATAGAACTAGATGTAGCACTTTAAAGATGACTCAATTATTAAATACAAATGATAGAAATTTGTTGATGAAAGTTGCCAAATTTGTTCACTTAGGCATGAAGGAGTACACATCTCTTCCAGATGTAAGTGAAATCATTGATACTGCTGATTTAAGCTGTCTGTATACTTAGTTATGACAGCAAACAAATACATTCCATGTATACTATTGACACACATATCTTTATGGGTGTACCGTGTATGTATATTTTTGTAATACTGACAATATTGTTAATGGTTATATTTTTTCTAATGATATTATTGTATTTCCTCTATGTACCGTAGATTGCGGTTAGAGAGTAATAAAGTTCCTATTCGTATTCGTATTCGTATTCGTATCTCTAGAGGTGGTCATACTCAAACTGAATCCTCTATTCCCCTGGTGAGATAAGTGTAAACTAAATTGACCACTATTGCCACCTAGGCTATGATACCTGGTAACAGAAAAAAAGATATCTCGTAACAGAGAACTAAGCAAGGTTAGTCGGAATGTTTTTTCTGGGCACTCAGGTTTCCTCCACCACTTAAGGTGGCTGTAAACGTTTCCGGTGGAGAGCAGACTTTCCCTCAAATAATGGCGGATTTCTCATTATCTGTAATCTAAACCCCTAGCAAACTATATATTTTTAGAAAGCTGAGATTCTAAGGAATACATAGGATATAGATAGGTTGTATGTGCTCCAAATATTTGGAAGAAATTGGGGTCAAAACTTTGACTAATCAATTTTCAGTACATTTGTCACGGCTGACGCAAATCTAAGAGCAGGATCTAAGATAATAACCTGATTTTTAAATATGTTGAAAAAAACCTTTGTCTCTAGAGATCCAGACGGGGGTTTTGTAAAATAGGGCCCCTAACTTTTTTATGGCCATTTATCTAATAACAATTTAGGAAAAAAAATGCTTTTTTGGTTTCTTGATTTTTGACTCACTATAAAAAATTAAACAGATAAGATATTGCAATATCCCCGTCTAGATCTCTAGAGAACATGTTTTAGAATCTATATGCAAAGTTTGAAGCTAATTGATTAAGATTTGTGTCTAAATTCCGTCAGCCGTGAGAGTAAAACTATAGAAATCTAAGCTGAGAAAATGGCAGTTTTGCGTTTTACACAATTATTGTAACTGTGAAATAACTTGCTACTACTTTAATGTGTTTATTTTAGTCCAAGTGGAAATATAAAGTAACCTTCCATTGTATTTCACAACTGTCAACATTTTTTTCTTCTCAATTACCTCAAAAATAAGTATGAATAAGCACATTTCTGCAACTGCCTGTAGCCTGTCAACATAGTTGGTATGCTAATTTTGAGAGCCTTCCATATATGGGCATCATGTGACCTCACCCTGGAATCTTGTTTGCATGCTAATGTAATCCATCATAGTTCTAGATTTCTTAATCATTCAAAGAACTATGCCATCAAAATCAATTTTCGGCTATCTAGTTTGTTATGCTAGCAGCCTATTTGACTGCAAGTTTACTGATTTTGAAAATAAAAGCTTGTAATACTTTATCATTTATCTAAAATAAGCATGTTGCAGGGCCAAAAGCTTAATACTTTGAAGCTATCACAAGCATAGTTTTCTAACAATGTGGCTTGTTTTTGTTCATATTTTTGGGCCTTGTTTGTTGAAGGGGATATGTACCTCTTTCAATATTCCACTTGGTACCTGATTAAATCAATCTATCTGTTTATGTGGGTGCTGCTATTGATAATAACCTAATGCTATGGAGTCATGAAGTAAAATAATTTCACAAACCTCTTTTGCTGTATCTGCTTCTACTCTAGAGACAATCCAGTGATCCAAGTTAAATAATCCTGAATCAGATAGCTGCATAGTTTCTTAGATGAGCAACTTATGATCCAAGATAGTTTACAGCAGAGTGGGCATTTTGCTTAAGGTTCCACACAATATATTCCTTTGTCTTTACTGCTTGAAGTGCTCAGGGCAAATGACCTTTTCTACCCAGACAGCAGTAAGCCAATGTTTGGCACTTCCTCTCAACTCCAAAAATCCTTGAGGGGATTATGTGTGACACTACACACTGAGCGGAGACCTGAGGGGATTATGTCCAATTGACACAACACAGATACCTGTATCTATTTCCACAGAACTGAAGCCACAGTGCTAATCAATCCCCTAACCCAATTGTTCACCTGTAATTCCAATATTTTTTGTTTCTCTAACTGACTGACAACATTGTTGTGAAAAATACAATCCAGGCTTCAATTAGTTGATAGCTGAATCATATGGATGTAATTGTACTTATATGGGTGTGATTGTCCCATTTTAGTATTGTTAATTACCCAAAGAGCATGGAGTGTCTGTTCAAGCTGGAGGTATGAGAAGGAATGACTCAACATGCAAAGCCCAAGTTTTCCCATCAAATACACACATTGTATTACCTGTTGCCCAACAACTGGTATGTTTCCTGTTTTTCTCAGACAGCCGGAGCCACATTTTGATTAAGACTAACCCCCAATACACTATTTTTGAATTAATCAAAACATCATTATCTGTGATGCCATTCCATTTCCTGCCTCATCTTCACTTGGCAGGTGGGAGGGGCTTATCAGCTAATTGGTCACATGACCAAAACATTGCAGCATGGCTTGAGACTGCTTTCTGATTCTCAGCTGTCACACAAACAAATTTCACAATTCATGGAGTTTGGAGTGGGGTAGAGGTATGGAGTTTTTTGATATGGAGGGTAAGACCCGGTTCATTAACATAATAGATATATCTCAAAACAGGCCTTCCCTGAGTACGAAACGTTTACGGCCACCTTAACTGGCTAATTAAAACTTAGCTGTAACATGACGTACAAAGTGATAATAAACGAAATGTGAGAAAAATGCCTAACACCACCAGAACAATACTAGTAGTCAGGTAAATATTGGAGCTAAGATGAAATGTACTAGATCTGCATGTAGTAGAAGCCAACCTAAATACTGAAATATTGATGCTTTGCTTGTCTACTATTTGCCTATGGGATGCAAGCATTCTCTGACTATTTGAAACATAATCTGCAAGGAAATTGAGAGAATAATCAAGCCAAACACGAAAAGTAATTTCCAGCCTAATAATCCTCATCAAAATAATTGTTCATCCCATACGGTTAACTTATTCATAACTAAAAGTTGTGAAAGCATCAATGAGTTAAACTAATGTACCTATTGTGTTTTAAACAAAAGTATCCTCAGCATTGGAAGGGGCAAGCCTATCTATCTAAATAACATACGAAGTGATTCATTGGACAAGGTTGCTCATTTGTCAAGCAAGACTGAAAAACAACAACGATATGATTTCTATCGATTAAACTTTTATTTTCGCATGTAATGGAAAGTAATGGAAAGTACAGTGAAATTCACCTAGGAAAAAATGTAATGCAAGCGAGTCAATAATGCACCAAGACAAACGGGAGAATCAGATTCATTGGTTAAAATTGCGGTGTGCCCTGTAAAGAATTATATTTCTACCACAACCAAGATAATAAGAATATATATATATATATATATATATATATATATATATATAAATATATATATTTATATATAAATATATATATTTATATATATATATATATATATTTATATATATATATATATATATATATATATATATATATATATATATATATATATATATATATATATATATATATATATATATATATATAGTTATGTATATATATATATATATATATATATATATATATATAAATATATATTTATATATAAATATATATATTTATATATATATATATATATATATATATATATTTATATATAAATATATATATTTATATATATATATATTTATATATATATATATATATATATATATATATATATATATATATATATATATATATATATATAGTTATGTATATATATATATATATATATATATATATATATATAAATATATATTTATATATAAATATATATATTTATATATATATATATATATATATATATATATATATATATACACATAACTTATATATATATATATAACATATATATATACATGTATTATATATATATTTATATATAATATATATATATAAATATATATATATATATATATTTATATATATATATATATATATATATATATATTATATATATATATATATATATATATATATATATATATATACATATATATACAT
>OZ012688.1:9958631-9963631 GCA_963942565.1 Maea johnstoni | reverse complement strand
ACAAAGCTTACATCTAGGTAGACTAAGATCCCTCGCTACAGAGATCCACAAAGCTGTCCATGGAGGGGTCCCACCCTATGTCAGCTTTCTTTTCACGGAGAGAGAATCGGAATACAGCTTAGAAGAAACCACTCTCTAATATTACCTCCATACAACACCATCTTCTCTGGAAAGCAATCAATTAGATATACTGGACCTAAATTATGGAACTCCCTACCTAACAACTTGAGACAAACAACATCACTAAAAGAGTTCAAAAACCTAATCTCAACCTGGTCTGGAACTAATTGTACCTGCTCTCTCTGCTGCTTTAATTAACACCAGTAAGCGAGCAGAAGTATCTGCTTTTTACTTCAAAATCACAAACGTATGTCCTTAAAGACTAAAGATACTACTCATTGTCAATTAATGTGTGCAAATCCACTTCCCCTCTACTTGTCATTTATATTGCTGTTACACCATGTATGTTATATTCTGAATTGTTATTTTGTAGTCGGCCAAGAGCCCTGGCAGCTCGTGTTTACTATGTAAAAATTATTACCGACTTGAAATAAAGATTATCTATCCATCTATCTATCTATACATACATACATACATACATACATACATACATATATATATATATATATATATATATATATATATATATAGAGAGAGAGAGAGAGAGAGAGAGAGAGAGAGATAGATAGATATTTAGATTTATATATATATATATATATATATATATATATATATATATATATATATATATATATGCACACACATATATATATATATATATATATATATATATATATATATATATATATGTATATATATATATATATATATATATGTATTATATATATATATATATATATATATATATATGTATATATATATATATATATGTATGTATATATATATATATATATATATGTATATATATATATATATGTATATATATATATATATATATATATGTATATATATATATATATATATATATATATATATATATATATATATATATATATATATATATTATATATATATATATATATATATTATCAGGGACTAAGCCAGGATTTTCATAACAGGGTGTCCAAATTGGGATTTTAAGAATTTAATCTTTACGCTGGTTATGTACATTAACAAATAATGTATTTGCTTAATTCTTCAAGAAATGTCTTTTGTATTATTTTGAAGTTAAACTTTTTAGAATTTTAACTTGGAATTAGTGTTTTAAAAAAACATACCAAAATCTAGGGTGTCTTTTTGCCTTAGTTACCCTCTATATTAAAAACACATTTTCATGAGAAGTCACTGGTTCCTGCTGACTCTTCTCAGTCATTTTAGTTATGCTTGAAATGAGATGAAGAACCAGCTCTTAACATTTCCCAACAAAAGTATTACATTAGAACAGTTCTCAACACTTTAATAGATAGATAAAAATAGTATACCACTAACTAACTTCAAATGTGTTTTTATATCGTGGCATACGCAAAGTAAATAATTTTTGAAAATGTGACCCAATCACGGTCGACGAATGACAAATGCGAAACTGTGCTCTATTAATAACATGAGCGACGACAAAACAAGATGCAAATATACCCACAGAGGTGTATAAGGTACCTAATTCGGCAATGTGACAAAATTAAGAATATTTCTTTCAATGGAAATATTATAAATTATTTACATTTTCGATAAAGTTAAAGTTGAACAGTTTTATTTGATCAAAAAACTTGCAAAAGTTACATTTGGTCAACTACTAAGCACATTACTGTGCTCCAATCTACCATCAATTTGTCATCAGATCGGGAGCAAGAGGGAATGCTAATTTTGGGTGAGGGTGTGTCGGTGTTCGTCCGATACCCTCCGTTGACTTTGACGTGGCCTGCTGTATGGACAACGGCATTGCCAATGACTTCTAGCTGTCTCTCAACCCTGTCTGAATTGAGTCCTGCTGGGCATGAAGATTGATGCCTTAGACTTGAAACCAAGCGGCGGATTGGTTTCCCATCCACACCTACTTCCATGCGCCCTAGCAGCAACTTAGCAGAAAAACTGACCAAAATGAAATTCCAAATTTAAGTTTTAGCATGTTCCTGCCCGCAGCGTAAGCAGGGTCTACCAACTGCAAGATTGCATTAGCATGCGATACTTTCACTACCCTAACCCGAGAATACTCGTAGCATTAAGAAATTACGAACAAATATGTAATTTAACTGAATGACCAAAGTTCGTGGAGAATAACTAGGACGACTGCAAATGACATGTGCTTCAGCCGGTTTAACATCTCATTTATCAATGTCATATCTGTTAGCCGAGCTTTTTGACTTTTGTACATAAGTTAGGTAGCCCTAAGTGTGTGGTCGCAGGTATATATGTGTTCTCTAATATTTATTTCATTATAAGAATTGCCAAACGAAAAAAAAAAGGATTTCTCTAATTCTTCAACCTGTAACAACTATTCTTCAACCTGTAACAACTGCCGAAATACGCCCTAGCCGCAATTTGGCAGAAAAAAATGACAAAAAATGAAAATTCCAGTCAGGAGCGCCGGTGTAATGGGATTAAGCGACCCCAATACTCTTTGGACCCCCAGTCACTGAAAATTAGGGTTACATTGACCCCTTGGGATATTGACTCTTAAGCACCTGTGACCTACCCCTGAATAAAATGACACCTAGTCCTAGTCACTTACCCCTAGTGTATCAAGGCCTCATTTTTTTTCTAATAAATGCCTTATTTTGATTTTGATTTGTTGTCTGTTCTTATGATAAAAGCATTAAATATATCATTTTAAGCAGACAAATATCCTAGGATACAGTAAACAATAAATTTAAAAAACAATTTATTGTTCAATATTCATAATTCATGGTATTTATTAATCTTGAAAAAAGGAAAAGTAACTAAAATGAAATATGAATATTCAAAGAATGAATAATGGGTTCTAGGACAATATCCCCCCGGACAATATCCCCCCAGGATATTTTTTTCATTTTTTTTAATAACTCATGTTTTAGGATAATTTAAAAGACTGGATTTTTTTTTAATAAAGTAGGTCATAATGAACACGATTATTGTGTCAGAAAACAGATGAGAACATGACCTGGTTCTCACACGGGGCAATGTGTAGACACATGATGCCACTTAAAACCTATAGATGGCAGCAAAGATGGATTCGTTTCAGTTTAAAAAGTGTAAAATGTGCATCAAAATAGACAGTATGTATCTATCTATATGCAGTTCTGACATAGCATAAAAATGTGTACCATTGATGAATCTTGAATAAATAATCTTGATTTTAAACTTAAATGTTCATTAGTTCTGAATCACAGGTTGTTAAGGCTATTATTAAACAGGTGTGTCCTCAACATCCATTACTCGATCCGTGGAACCATGTCAGACATGGTTCCATAAGCAGAAGAGCAAGTAATGTCCTATGTGCGACCTCCTCAGAAAGGTTCAACCAGTTAACCCAAGGTTGGTGGAACCCTGTCAAGAAGGTTCCACCGAGTCAGGTGAATTGGTTTTCTCTCATTGAACCATGTCAAGAAGGTTCAACGGAGTGATTTGAATTGATTTTGTCTTGTGGAACCTTGTCAGACAGGTTTCATCAAACGATGATGACACCTGTCAGACTGGTTCCACTAAACGTACTGGTTCCCTTTGGTACATTTGTTCCATCATGTGTCAGGAATGACGTCATGGAAACTCGTGATCGTCATTCCTGGCACATGTTGGATAAAAAGCCTACCGACTGAAGTAAATGCCGCCAGTGGCCGCATTTAATTCCTGCACTTAATGCCTGGGGACCCCAGGCATAATACACGTCCGCATGCCAGATTGCCACCCTGTGTCCTTGACATAGATGCATAGATGACCTCAAAACTGAACGTAGCTTCTACTTGGGTCGTTGATGTGCTTGGCTTATTTTTTGACATGTTACCCATGGGTGTTTGTACGACCATGCACTTGTAGACGTCCGGTCGACTGGTGCAGGAGATAGATGTCTGTACTGTAGATCTAGTAGATGATGGAGAGGAGCATTAACTGTTCTGTAACGTTCCAAGAAGGCGCTATAGTACTGACATTTAATTCCTGCGCCAGTCAACCGAACGTCTGCCAGTGCCTGGTTGTAAAAGCACTCATGGATAACATGTCAAAAAATAAGCCTAGCACATCAATGACCCACGTAGCGTGTGAATCAAAGCTAAGTTTAAGAATACAGTCAATGAAATACATACATTGAGCATCATAGAAATACTCATCCTGGAGGCCTTAAAAACATGAATAGCATTTCATGACGTAGCTTATGGACCCTGGACAGTCACATGTCGAAATGATAAATACAGAGATGATGTTATGTATGTTTTCTTATTTTCGCTGCGTTCAGATTTTTCAAACATTTTTTTCGGATTAATTGTTGAAAGTGAGAAAATGGTAATTTTGTCCAACTTCTTGATTGCATAACTTTGGAACTAAGCCAAAATGTTTTTTTATCATTAGACACCCTTAAATTCGTAATACTCTTAAGGTCTTACGATACTCTATACTGGTGACACCTATTGGGTATTGGACAAACTAAAATAATTTATTAGAATTTACCTGACACCACTGGAAAAATTGAAAAGAAATTGATTTTTATTGAATATGTGCCAATTATGATTATACTTGCCTATTAAAAATAGTATCCTAAGAGTTTTTTGTTTTTGGCCAAAGTGATTTTCATATTCATTGAATTTGACGTTTTGACACATTTTCAGAAATAATGTGTGATAATTCATGTGTATAAAATGAGGTTCCCTTGCTCAACAATATCTTCTATAAGAATGGGCATATATGGAGACAATTGAGTAACTCTTCTCTAACATTTTCATGAAAATTTGACCCCAAAAAGTCCTATTGCATAAACTTTGATCATTTGTGGTTCGAAAACTAACACGATGACCTGTCTTTCTCTTTATGTCTTCTTATCAAGAGCATTGAGTAGATATTGTAGACAAAAATTGGTG
>OZ012688.1:9831131-9953631 GCA_963942565.1 Maea johnstoni | reverse complement strand
TGAATCAAACAGGTTAGTTAAACAAAAGGAATGATTGTAATTAGTTAAAGACGATAGTTAATTTATTTATACATCCGAACAATGTTGAATTTAATTTTCAAATTCATGAAAAAAAATAAACTGAATATATCATCATCATCATACATCTTTCTCACTGATTTATGAAATATGAACCTATTCTTGCAACTAATTACTCTATAAGTCTACTTCAAGAAAAAATGAATAAAAATGGACGTGATAAAGCAAAGGTTTTCTTTAATATTCACCTCGCTTGAGTGCCAACTTTCTGACTTGGTGTTGAAGTGAATGCAAGGCTCGCTCCTCATGAATGATAACTTTCCTAATCTCGATAAGCCTGAAAAAAATCAATAGAAAAACATGTTATAACACTTGCTGCCTCCTAGCGATAATATTCCGAACTAAATATTTTCTAACCTCAAATGTTGTTTCATACAATTCTAAGCCTTATACGGTTGTAGATGCAAAGCATCAATAGTCAAAAGGCGGGGCCAAGTTATTTATGAACTTGTGAGGGAACCGGATGTATAAAGAACATTAACATTATAGAGGAAATAATTTATAATGACTAGATTTGTATCATTTTTGTAGGAATGAAACAAATATCGGAATTCTAAGCGCAAGCTGGAGACTTCGAAATATCTTGGGTGCGAAGCTACTTGGGTACGCATCAGTTTGGTTACGAACAAGTTTGGTTATGAAGTCTCCTGATTTCATTCTATACACATAGTAAATTTTTTCTTTAGTAATTTTCCCTCCTATACTGAAAAATATACCTTATATCCGCTTAAAATATTTCATTTATTTGAAAACTTCATGCTAAATTAAAATAAGGAAGGCACGATTTTCCGCGGCAAAGGTAATGTACCGGGCCAACATTTATATTATAACCAATCAGAATGTATGTTTTACGAGACTATATTTGTCTGGTCACGTGGCGCTGATAGCGCCACCTATACGTGTCTTGTTTGGCGCGATGTTTTTATTTGTTTGGTATGTGATGCGGATAGTGGAGCATCTGGATGTATGTTTATGGTGATATATTCCTTATTTGAGGGAGTGATTGGTGTATGTAATTGTGCTGGCGAGAGTTGTGTTGGATGAGAATAAAGGCATTTTGTTCAGTTTAAAATGTTGTCGAGTTATAACAGACATTTGTAAAATAGAGAATTATATTTAGTCCGGCCTCAGCATTTCCAATAGGGCCGTCCGGACTATGGACATTTCTGAGCAGCTTCCTAGATAGGCATGGCCTGAGGGCCCCGCCAATGATGAGGGGCTTCCCTTTACGATCGAGCGGCCTAGCGCATTAAGTATTTATTCTTATCTTTGAGGCTTCTTCGTGATTGTTTGTGCTAGTGTTGATTATTTGTTTATGTGGTATCCAAATGTATATGTATAATTTTTGTACCGCAAGTTAAGTCAATGAATATATGTACATACATACATTCAATGCATTAAGCTAAACTGACTCGCAATAACACTTGCAAGAGTATTTTTCAAAGGATATTTTAGGAAAGCGCCGAAAATATGTGCCATTGCCTTCAATTTTTAGTACTCCGCAATAGGAAAAGAATGATATCCTCGGAAATAACTAGAAAGCTGTGCTATGGGTGAGGTGTGGTGTTCAAAATGCCAGCATTTAAAGGGAGCACAGGTGTAGGGCTTTTTGACTAAGGATGTATTCTGCAAAGCACATCTACTATGAAACCTCGATGATGTGAACATCTTGGGACCAGGGACCAGGGACCAGGGAAATATGTTCACATCTCAGAGGTCATCATGTATAAGACTCAAATGAAACCGGGAAATTCTGTTCACATAAAGAGGTGTTCGCGTCTTTGGGGTGTTCACAATAAGGGGTTTGACAGTACTTCCTTCGGGAGAGATGTTCCAAACTGAAGTGAAAACCCATTTATGAGCCATTTTTCTGTTACATAGACATCACAATACCAAATACCTACAACCCAGGCCAATTCCCTAAAGTGAGCATAAATATGCATGTTCATTCCAAATCTCTTCATATTAACCTAAAAGGAACTTTCAATGCCAGCTAGCATAGATCATTACAAGACAATAAGAAGTAGTTTTGGAAAGAAAATATTCCTTAACCACTAGAAGATTAAATATCTATTCATTTTTGTTTTCATATTCGTTTAATGTAGGGACACATAAGAATACAAATACTAGATCTAGTACTTCAATTTTGTGCGAAAGATTCGAATCAAAACAATGCACCTTTATAGCGATCTTAAATGATCCCTTAATTGCTATTTTGAGCAAGCTTGACCTGTTATTCTGTGACATGATAAGAGATCAGTGAGAAAATAGCATCAAGGGCGTGACCAATTTAATGCCGAAGGTAAAGTCATAAATTGAAAATGTACTCACTGTATGTGTTGCACGTGAGTCGTGTGCACTGACTTGATACCTGAAAAAGTCAATAAAATACTTTAAGTCTGATTAGGTGACTTTATTAACCTCATAAAAAACTCTATGTTGAGTTGACAGTCAGTAAACAACACATGGGAAATAGGTACATGTATTAACACATGGATACAGACTGCTACATGCTACACAGGCTCAGGTGTAACACGTTCTATACTAGGACTGCATAAGAGTAAAGTTAGCATCTATGAAATCACCAACCACAGTTATGATTTCTGGAACCGAGCTTGGCACAGCCTGTGTAAGCCTCTTATAGTGATATTTCTAGTAACATATACTTCCAGAAGAATACAATCTTAAAGGGTAAATGTAAGATAAGAGAAAGCATGGCTTCCCTGTCATCTCTACTTCTTGAGCACTGGTGGCACAGCTGGTGCTCAGACGATGCTATAAACCTGCATGAGCCTTGGCAACATGGATGCCCCCATATGGATGACTCATGCATGTTACTTGCTCACTTCTGTAAGCCATCAGTAAGAAGTGGTGAAGAGGACAGTGTTGGGGAAGATCTAATTTGAAAGGTGACAAGTAAAAAGCTCATGCGGAAGCTAAATCATTCTGATGGGTCATTTGCCCTTAAACTATAAAATACTTCTCATTCTCGATTCATTATACTAGACGACAACAACAACGATGACTATGACAATACTACTACCACTACTACTACTACTACTACTACTACTACTACTACTACTGCTACTACTACTACTACTATTACTACTGCTATTACGACTACTTATAATACTATAAGTTAAAGAGACGTATATATAGCATACTGACAATATCGAACTGAAATAGGTGTGAATATATTAACGCGCCCACCGCAAGTGGCATAACCTTGCTCAATAAGGGGCACCACTGGCTAAAGAAAAGTTTAATAAGTTTAATGATGGTTTGAAGGCAGGAACAATCATTGCTAACTCACTATTACACAGATGGTTTGGTATAAGCTCCTAGTTCGTTGCATTCCTTGTTTCTTTTTGACACTGCTAAAAAGTTGGATTTCATGGCATGTCTTTTTCACGTGTAGTGTTTAGAGATAGAGGTTTTTTGCTCCATGGTATCCGGGTCGCACGGAATTAAAGCTAATTATTCCTAGCGACTTTAGGTGTTCAATTTAATTTTTTAGGGCAGGCAGTTTATTTCACTTTCAACCCCTCGCAGCCCTGTTTATTTATTTTGTTTTTCTTAGGGTTCAATGCCCTCATTACTTGTTTTGCTGCTTATATCTTCTTATGGCATCGCAGCCTATTAATTAGCACCTCTGTTTAAGTTTAATACAAGACTGCCCCCTGTACAGGCAGCACTTATGTTATTTTCGTGTTTCGTTTTTGGTTTTTGGTATTGGTGAAGAAGAATGATTATTATTTGTATTGTACTTTCATGAATTGATATTTGTGGCAAATAAAGATACATACATACGTATGATATACTAGATCTAGTAATGACTTAGCTGTCAAGGCCAATCCTCGATGATCATTGGTATTTAGTTGGCTGCTGGGTGGTCGTATTGATGGTACAGATGATGATATCATGTTAAAGTTTTGGACAGTAGCTGGTAAAGCGATAAATATGATGTACCAAGATATTATCACAAGTATGCAAGGGGTAGTATAATATCACACCATTAAACCAATCTACAACCAGACGAGGGCACCTTAATGATTAGATCGATATTTTACTATTGATTTGCACTAATATGTCTCAGACAGCATTAGATTTTCTCCTCCTAATGTCTAAAATGTCTGGAGATCTTTCTTTGTGTATGTAAATATTTTGCGTACTTATTGGTTAAAGTTGTTTCTTGTGTTATTAGTTTCTGTTTATCTATTATATTATGTTCTGATTTATTCATTTTGTCATACTATGTTCTGATTTATCTGAATTAATTTTTTTGTATTTGAATCTTTATGTCAATATGAAATAGTCAATAAACAATACAATACAATACAATTATATTTCTTATTTTTCTATTAGTTGAGTTATTGATTTACACTGTCTGGTATACTTTTGTTCTGTTACGTTTTCTTTGTTTTACGTTCTGCTCATTTCGTTTCTTTGCCGTATGTATGCATATAGTTTGTCCTTGGACAAATATATATATATATATATATATATATATATATATATATACATATATATATATATATATATATATATATATATATATATATATATATATATATATATATATATATATATATATATATATATATATATATATAATTATCAAATATACGTATAAAATGATAAATAAATAAATAAATATACACAGCAATACAATCATACATGACGACGGTTGAGAATGAGATTGCTATTCAGATAGCAAGAGTTCCGAGGCAAACCTCGTCATCTCCAGTGTCATCATCATTATCCTCTAATTGCAATAGTAAAGAGCGTCTAGTATCACGTGCATTAGTTCTGCGCAATTTCAACCTAATGATCATCACCCTTTATACATCTAAGATTTCCACCATTACTGTCATTCAATTGTCCCCTAACTGAGAGTGTTTCATAGAGGTGGATGTTGCCTCCGATTGCTATAGGTAGCAGAGCTGCATATGACGATTTCCAAAAAGAATTCTCAACACGAGAGAATTAACCTACGCATGCCCTTTAGCGCCCCAGATCATCAGGGCAAGCTTGGCAATATCCTTCTGACTAAACATACTAGTATCTGGTTGATATTTCCAATATTTCATTGGAAACTAGTGGAAGGAGAAATGCTAAGGGCTTTTTCAGAAGGGGGAGGGGCAGGAATGGTTTATAAGACACCCCCCCCCCCCCTCCCCGTCCGTGCAATGGCGTTTTTTTTCTATTTCATGAAGACCCCCCCCCCCCCCCAACCTATGACATTTTTATTTCAAGACGACCAATGATGTTTAATTTTGATTTTTACACCAGTCGATAATTTAAATTTCAATTGACCCCCTTCAAATGATTTTAATCAATTACCTTTTAGACACCCGCACCAATATAGTTCTCTTTAGAATACAGCAACACAACTAAGTTGTAAAGCAGTCTTTATCAACGTTAAATCAAAAAAGAAATGTATGCACATCGGAAGACAATTGCTAGCCATATGGAACCCTATGTTCATCACTGAGACAAGTCTAACCTAGCCCTAAACCTCATGTTTATTTTTTGTTGATATCCACCCCCCCCCCCCCCCCCCCCCCCCCCTCGCTATGATTTCGAACGGCGTAGCCTCCATTCGCAATGATCGTTTAGGAGTTCGTTCCGCCCCTTTTCTGGAGAAGCCATCATCGACCACTCTTCTTCGACTATTTTGAGAGTACATGCTTCATTTCTAGTTTATTTTCAAAATTACTCAGAAGAGATTTTTCAAAGAGCTTAAAAAACAACAAAGTGGAGCCATGCACATGCGAGGCGTGGCTATAATCTAACACATTTAATGACATAGTGATTATACTATTGAAATTTGTTGGTCCTTAGGCTTTTACAATCCCTCTTCCAATACTTTCAAATATATAAATATATCAGTAGAACAGCAGCTTTCTCAATAGCATTGCGTTGACGTGACCGAACAGCGCTTTTTAATCATCGCTTGTTCACAGCGGAGCAATTCACTGCAACGAAATTGAGTGAAAAACTTGACAGTGGAAAAATGTTTGGAATTCAACTCGCTTGCATTTCATCAAAAATTGTCGAATAGGCCTCAAATTTTCGGTACTTGGAGAATAGAATAGGAGAGATATTTCCATGAAATTTCACATTTTCTAAATGTTACAGTAAATTTTGCGAGTATTTTTGCTGCACTATACAAAAACACGTCTTGAAATTATCTATGTCGTAACAGACCATGCGTCCACTCTAAAAGGGAAAGGAAAAGGAAAAGGGCAAATTGTATACTCCTCTTACCTCCTGCACTGTGATGGACGTATTCCGTGGCGTGGTGGTCAGCGTCGTGACCAGTCACGTGGTGTGCCTTGCGAACCTGCCGAGCGCTGGCCAGGCCTAGAAGACCCCCCACGAGGATGAGCACCGCAGATATCTTCATATTGTCTCCAGGTAGACCGCTCTACACGGATCCAACTCACACCCTAACAAATGCCATCACACTCCCAATCTAAGTTGTTGGAGTCATGCCTCGCTTTCAACAGCTGTTTCAAAATTTCTTCACTGAAACTGGGAGCTAATCGATATACAGGCACTTGGTATTTTACGCATTTTAAACATCAATTCGATACAGTAAAACATATTCTAACTCTATGAATATTGGGAAGAGGCTGACCATCTGGCGACCTTGGGAAATTAAGTGCTTATCCACCAACAATCCTAGGATGGGGTTTGGTAATTCGTTTTCTACCATCCAAACCACAGCTGTATTTAGCAATTCCAATGCTGAGGCTCATTTTGTCCAAAGCACAAAGACGCAAATACTTTTGAAAAACGTTCTAAACCCTGTCATGTTGCTATTCATTTGAAAGATCTCGCTGAGCACTCTTGAATGAGTACCCATGTACCAGGATTTTAGTAATTTTTCAAGTTTTTTGCCTCATTTTGTATTGGTAAAATTAGCCACCACACGCATACGGGTTAATAAATTAAATCAGCTCACTAATATGGATTATTGTTTGAACAATTATTTTGTACCTAATAATTACAGTCAATAAAACATACCATACAATACAAAACAATGAATATCAATATCGGTACCGTATGTATATATGAAGAACAGGTTTGACAACTGATGAATATTATTCAAAATATTGTTTTGATTTCAAGGTGTTCTTGTGTTTCCGCCAAGCTGTATATTCCAGATCAGTGGACGGGTCGGGGAATGCGGAAGCACCATGTGCCTGATCTGTAGGAATGCGAATCGAGGCTGCACCATAGTACCTGTTGTCTATGTCCTGTTTGCGGAATACATCACAGTTCATGTTACGTGTTTGCAGATTTGACGTACGAAAGACAATACGTGACAGAAAAAAAAATCAAAAGATTTTCCCAACTTTTTTCTGAAAACGTCAAAAAAAATGATTTTTTTTTATAACGTTAACCAAAAAGTCTTGCAAAAATGAAATTGTGTTTTGCTTGCCATTTAAACTCTTTCGTAGTGTGTATTGACATCCGAATACGCGTATATAGAGACCAAGAACAAGCGGACTCTCCCAGCAAGTATTGGCAGTATACTAGATTCTGTATTCAGATAACCCTGTAGGCTCTGATAAAAGTGGTCGTGATGTGTTTTGAGAATACCCAAAATTACTTCTATAAGCAACTGAGATGTCCTAAACTACAAAGGAAACTTTTATGAAAAGCATTTTTTACAAAATGAGTGCATTGCCAAAAAATCGATGTCGGAGTTCTCTAAGTTTTTTCTCCCAGCAAGGAGCCGCATTTGTGGTGCTCAGCAAACCTTTCACCAACACTTTCTATTATCTACCTATTGTAAATACCTTTTTGCTACGAACAGCTGTCTCGCCCTGTCCGGCAAAACGCGACCATTTCTCGTTCGTTTCAATGATTAGGAATATGTTAATTCCATGGTCCACTTCATAAACCGATCCGAGTGCAATGGTTCGCGCACTGAACAGCCGTTGAAACTGTTAAGGAAATGCCCCCTCCCAAAAAGTGTTCTATTCATTAAGTTTATATTTTATAAAACAGCTATGTTGATGTCCAATTCACATAGTGCAACGCAAACAGCTGGATAAACAGTTTGAAAGAAGTCGAACATCAGCTGTGGAGTTATTTTAGTGTGGTAATGCAATCGATAAAGAACAGATAGAGCATGAAAGAATTTATAATAAGCTCCCTTGAATCAGTCATGCCTGACCTTTAAAAACAGGTGTGAAATTGCACTCCTATAGAGGTCCATCACCCCGTGAGAGTATGAGTTAGCTGCCACGCATTGGCTGTCTACCCGGACAGCAAGCTCTACTACATTGAGTCTCATACATACTTGCCCAGTGGACGATCCGTAACCATGAAGGGGACATTGGTGCTCTTCTCTCTCGTTCTGGCCTGCGCTCTCAGCTATGGCGAGGCCAGATCACCACGTCGACACAACTATGAAGTTCGCCGCTATCGGGACAAGCATGGCCACGATATTGAAGAACACATCTACGACGAGTCAGGTGAGTTAAATCAATGATCTCTCGCATTAGGCAAAAAACTTAAAGGAAGGCTTTGGTTTCGTACAAAAACTTGTTTGAACTACCTTTATACTACACATAATCACTTCCTGATTGCATTTCCATTCTCCCATGCTTATTTGGGCCTAAACAGCAATTTGTGTATTAAGCCCCTTCCTGCTGGTCTATAGCAACAGGTCCCATAGCAACCACCAGCTGGAGGTGCAGAAGCCCTGCTGCATACAGTGAGTGGATACAGCACCCTCACTGGCACCCTCACTGGCTGGTTTAGTACAGGAGAAGTAATTGGGCAAGGTGCATGTTCAGGTAGTTTCCTTGAATGGGCAGTGTTTTTAGATAAAAAAATGGTAAAATACTGCTCAGCCTATGACTGCTATAGCTACTGTGGAACCTCAGGATTAAGTTTTCATCGGATACCTAAGGATGTTGTAAGAAGGAAACAATGGATTTCTGCATTGAAACTGAAAATGCAGCTACTCTGAAGTATTCCTAAATTCTAAATATAATCCTAAAACTCTGCCCTCTTAGTGGGTCTATTTGCCATACACATGCTTTTCTGAAATAAAAAGGTCCAGTTTTAGAAAAGATGTATCTTTATTTTCATTGTATTACTTCAGCCGATATTTGAAATTTAATACATGAGAGTACAGTACAGGGTGTAGTGGGACAATTTATCCGGTCACATTTTTATAGTTATATTAATTGATAGAAGACAACTGCTATTGATTAATCTTTATACACATATGAAGAAGGGAAACTCAATTTCTTCTGGGAAATACTTTATAAATACTCTTTGATAGTACTAGGGCCATATCACAGTATCTATGATGAGAAATGGGGAAAAAAGATATCACTTGCCTAGAGAAAAGTATATATTTTCTAAAAGAAGACATCCTGAAGTGTTAAAATGTGAAGTATAATTCTTTAAGTAGTTGCATTTCCTAATTTATTAGTTAAATACCTGTGTCATACTCACCTGTGTCATACATGTAGACAGGACAACAATAAAATGGCTTTATTTCTTGTTAGCTGATAGTATTGCAACCACCAGTGTCTTCCTGTTTTTTGTAGCTTAATATAGTTGGGATTGCATTCTTCTTCAATCTCTTTTTCTTGTGCAGACCCAGTTCATGTTTAGTGTTCTCATATGAATCAGGTGTAAAATGGTCTGAACAAATCCAAACACAGTCCCACTTCAGCTGCCTTTTCAGTTTCAATGCAGAAATCCATTGTTTCCTTCTTACAACATCCTTAGGTATCCGATGAAAACTTAATCCTGAGGTTCCACAGTAGCTATAGCAGTCATAGGCTGAGCAGTATTTTACCATTTTTTTATCTAAAAACACTGCCCATTCAAGGAAACTACCTGAACATGCACCTTGCCCAATTACTTTTCCTGTACTAAACCAGCCAGTGAGGGTGCCAGTGAGGGTGCTGTATCCACTCACTGTATGCAGCAGGGCTTCTGCACCTCCAGCTGGTGGTTGCTATGGGACCTGTTGCTATAGACCAGCAGGAAGGGGCTTAATACACAAATTGCTGTTTAGGCCCAAATAAGCATGGGAGAATGGAAATGCAATCAGGAAGTGATTATGTGTAGTATAAAGGTAGTTCAAACAAGTTTTTGTACGAAACCAAAGCCTTCCTTTAAGTATACTGGTATACACATCCATATGCGCTAAATTGAATGCTGTTAACTTACTGGAGTGTGTACATATGGTCTGAGACGTATTTAACTATCTTGAAATATCAAAACAATAAATAGTTGACGGGCATTGTTTATTCCATGGTGTTTCAACCCATTCGTGAATTAGGCGTCGGAGCAAGGCTTGGTAGTTTGGGGATATCTCTCTGCCTAAAGCACATTTTGAAATACAAAATAACTTGGCCAATAGCTGCTTATTCAAATTATTGTAAGCAAACACATACATCTACTTCAAATTCGTATTTGTATGTTTATCGTCATACAGCTCTATATCATAGTTTGTCTCTCCACCACCAGGGGACTATCTCAACACACATATATATATATATATATATATATATATATATATATATATATATATATATATATATATATATATATATATATATATATATATATATATATATATATATATATATATATATATATATACATAAAGTACATATCTATCACCTGCCAAAATGTCAACGTCTTCTCAAAACACTCCACCTGGATGCTTAGCCATCAAACTGAAGAAATCTTGTTGAGATCTATCCAGTAGTTCGCGAATTTGATCGTCGATGGTGCCTTAATTTCTCTGTGCAACGCAGTTCTAACATTCCAACTCATGGGCATTCCACTAAAACGGATGGAAAGCGTCTGATCTTTCTGAACAGTTATAGGGATATATCAGAAGCTAACTTTGAAATCATGACCACTTGCATGGTTGTGTGTCTGAGCAGATTATTTGCACCTGCAGTGCGCACACATGTATGCATGCGTGTATGTATGTATGTATGCATGCATGTATATATGTGTGTATGTATGTATGTATGCAGGCATGTATGTATGTATGTGCATGCGTACGTGCATGTTTGTACATATGTATGTGTGTATGTATGGATTAATGTATGTAGTTGCATTGTTAAACGTTATATGTATATTCGATATATGAAAATTTCGATTCAATCCAAATACTTAAATACGATCTACATCTACATGAAATGAACCTAATTTGTCGGTGTTTTCTTGCAACTTAACCCGTGAACTAAGCTTTGCAACATTAGCCACTTTATTGTAACTCATCTATGTGCAGTGAGTGAATGGCCTGGTGTTTATAATACTTACGTTACATTTCAGACATCATGAAAACCTTACATCATCACCAATCCACGTTAGTTAGCTTTTGGACACATTCACATCAGTTTTGATTATTCATAAAACCCATCTTTTATGCTCTATATCATAATATTGGTGGTGGGAACTGCAGAACCGTCCAACCGAACACCTCGACCCAGTATAACTCTCTATAATATGAATACTTAACTATGGCTCAACGAAACGTTCAAACGCATGTATTAGTTATGCATCCTTTCATGGCCCGATGTGTTCATCATGAACAGGTTCCATTGTACTAAAAACAAGCCTTTCATAAGCAGTATTGGTCCTAAATCTGACATGTACCTATTGCACATATGGTTTATGATCTGTGTATTTGCTCATTTAGGTCTTAGCAATTCTTGTCGATACAATTACACGGATTTTGATTTATCTCCGAAATCGTTAGATAATAATAAATTCATTTTGAAATTTAATAATTTTAATTGGTTTGCCTTCCGTACAATTGGTGAATGGCAGACATGCAAAACGCGTAGATAAACATTACAGTTTCTCTGGGGTCGACGTCGCAATGAAACAAACTTTTTAAACGAAGTCCATCATGGTATTGTGGAAGTTGCTGGATGGATTTCCGTTGTGTAATTTCGACATTTGCCTCAGAAAAGTAAAGAATGTGAACTACTGACTGTCACTGTGATAAAATTAAGGATATTTAGTTTAGTGGCATGATATACCCATATATTTCTCGACGTTCGTGCGCCAATTCTCTGATTGTGGCTGTCTTGACAGCTATACCAATAATTTTAGCAGCGCTCACACATCTCCAGTAATATCTCTTAGCGGAATAAGTGGACAACGAGTGATCACGTGACCACACAAATAACCCGACAGTGCGTTTATTACACACTTCTAAGCATTCTGTTATTATCGTCTGTCAGTGGAATGTTGAATCCGTGGCGTCGTTAGTGTTTAGGCGCCCTATATGTTGATTATAGGCGTGATCTTTTACGGAATTTTTCTTGACGAAGTGTTGGGATACACCTATGTTGTTCGGTGATTGCGGCGAGTAGCGATGCGAAGTGATATAGTGACGGCATCGTCTGGTACTTTTTTTTTTAAATGTACAATGTGTTTTATCACGCTAAAAAAGATTTTATCATGATTGTCTGTCAATAAAATGCTGTAGATAAAATGTTGAATGTTTGGCGTCGCTTGTGTCTTAATCATAAAAAAATGGAGATTACCTGTTCGTTGTTGTTCGGCGACTCTCGCGACCGCGTGTATATAGACTATAGAGCCAGTCCTTCCAGTCGCGTGCGTTGCATTGGATAGACTGGTGTCAGTTCCTTTGAACTGTTGCGCGCCAACAATTAGGGGGAGGGGGGCGGGGTAGGCTGGTGCCGTTCAACTGGGTGGACTCGTGCATGAAGCACACATCATATCATGGGATCATATCTAACTACAACAAAAGCTCGTTTGTTCAAGTTATCAATAGAGTGTAGTGAGATACAACTATAACAGCCATTGACATGCGGTCGCGGGCGCCTTTCTCCGCACAACTTCGCGTTTTACATCAAAATATTTCATGCTCAATGCACGCTTTCCCTCTAGAATTGAGTCCTTCTGGATTTAAATATACCACTTTTATTGAACAATCGTACCACAAAGTTGGCGTCCTTCCATCAACCACAGGCCTTGAAAAGTGTTGGGTATATGTCATAACCCACACTTGTTGAGCCTCGGTTCTTTGAGATGCCGAAAACACGTCTCCATTTACCTGTGATTGGTGGAAGACAGCCAACAGTGGTACAAGTCACACATATCACTCATCAGCTGTCGTGTTTGTCATATCCCCTGGTGTTAATTGGCACTTCAATTTCCTTGGGGTCTATCCAACACCTTCCCCACACGCAGGGTCTTAGCCGATACTTGGAAACAGGGTGTCCAAATAGAGGTCTCATAGACTTTTGCGTGTCCAAAGTGTGGTACAAAATACATACTACGAATAAGATAGACCCTATACCTTTACAGGTTTTGCTTTTCTAGGCCAGATACTGCTTTGTGTGTCTTACAAAAGTGACACTACAGGTTCTTCATCTACTATCTTCTAAGAAAAGTCATCTTCTGCAAATTCTGACATAAACTTTTAGGTGTCCAAACTGTTAAAAATAGTGTTCTGCGTGTCCAAATGACACGCTGGACGCATAGGCGGCTAAGCCCCTGCTCCCGCGTTGATATATCCCGTGTATTTACTCACTGCTGTCTAGTATCCGTCCGTACGTAATTTATTCTACCTCTGTTCTTATAAAGTCATTTGAATATTTATTTATTTCCCCTTATTGTTTGGAGTATATGTACGTTTTTGTTATTCATTATATAGCACTTTATCATACATAACCAATAACAATATTATTCTATATTATTCTAATGTTACAGTCAAAAACAAACTTACTACTACTACTACTACTACTACTATTTGATATGATAATAAAAATAAAAATAATAATAATAATTATAATAATGATGATAATAATAATAATAATGATAATAATAGTAATAATAATAATAATAATAATTATGATAATAATAATAATAAAAATCATAACAATAATAATAATAATAAAAATCATGATAATAATAATAACAATGATAATAATAATAATAATACTAATAATAATAATAATGACGATAATAACTATTTTTCTTATTCTGCGTCTGCTTCAACAAACAACAACAACCACAACATTGCCAGTCCCCGCCCATGCCTCTAAGTATCAGGTGTTCTGATCTCAAAGCGCCAACAGCATACCATTATCCTTCGCACGCTTGTTTTCTATTCATGTCGGGCTTCAAGTTTTACACTGAGTAATCAATATAGTGTTTTTATGCCTATTTTGTGACAATCAGGTGGCATATTCTTGTTTACATGCTGGGGGAAAGTGTTAATCTATTTCTTCTAGCGTTGAAATCAGCGCGGAGTCCATTAGAAAGTATCGTCAGCTACTCTCATACTTTTGAAAATAACTTGGGAATCAAGCAAAAGTTCACAAAATGTTTGAAGTATAGTTGTTGCTTGGCTTCAGATTAACATATCTCCTTCCAATATTTTCCAAAAAACGCTTTTGTTAGAAAAGTATTATCAAAATTGTCAGGCCTGTTTAGGCCGCTCTAAGTGTGAATGGGTTAAATAATTAGACATTTGATTAACATATATCGCAGGTTTCAGAGCATGTATCCTTCAAACTTCAGTCTAATACGTTCACCTAAACATATTCGACCACTTTTTGTGAACGAACAGAATATATTTTTCTATTAACCGTGTTTATTTTGTCCATTATCTATAATCTAATTACCTCACAATTATCGTAATTTCATTGTGCAGTTGTAGTTTATCTTGGCACATTCAAGTGTTCCTATAATTTAATAGAATATCTTGATATCATCTTTGAGAATCAGTTGTAAAATTGTTTTCCCTACTTTCATCAAATATAATACGCTACATGCTTCCTGGATGGTGGATACACACCATAGTAATAGATAACTGTACAACTTTTATATCATGGTTCAATAATAGTTTGAAATCTATGATTATGGAGAAATAAAAAATCCTGTTGTACATGTGTGCAATTTGAAATTTAAAAAAATGTATAAAATATCGTTCTTTGTTTTATTTTTAGAATGGTGACTCTGGAAACTCGAGTGAAACACGACCGTCAAACAATCTCTCATCTCAATAGGCAGGTGCACAAGCTCCAGTCTAGAACTAGTAAGTATCCCTTATACATAATGCACACTTCCCTCTTGGATATGCTCCTGGAACTCATTGTAATAGGTCCTTAGTACAATGAATTTCTGTCGGTGATCTTGGTGTGATCATTTTCATGCTTTTCAGTGTGGTCAATAAATCATTATTATTATTATTGTTATTATTATTATTATCATCATATCATCATTATTATTACTATTATTATTAGTAGTAGTAGTATTATTATACTATTATTATTATTGTTACCATTATTATTATAATTATTATAATTATTATTATTATCATCATTATTATTATTATATTTTTATTATTATTATTATCATTATTATTATTATTATTATTATTATTATTATTATTATTATTATTGTCTTAGGGTTGGACCATTTGATATTCTTGGGGAGGGGGTGTAGTTTTTTGACCTGTTCAAAAAAATCCTGTTTTTTTCTTCCCTGGTTAAGCCAGATTTTTTTTATCTTCTGAGAAGCCAAGATCCCTCAATTTTCAGGGAAAGATTTTTTCTCCAATAAAATGATTGCTATATCAAATATCACTTATCAATAGTATTAATTGATTATTTCAGCCGGTAGAGGGAGCTACATTCACAGGTATCACAAGATGATCCACCGCAACCGCCGTCAGCTGAGCATCCTGCAGCGCTCCCTGCGCAGCCTGAGGCTCAGGATCAGCAAAGTCAACAGGATCTCCCTAGGCATGAGGAAACAGGTCAAGATTGCCAAACTCAGGGCTTACAGGTAAAAGACACTCTTTTCAATATAGTGTGGGGGTGGGGGGGGGGGGGGTCCTATATTAGTCTGAGGCTCAGGACCAGCAGAGTCAACAGGATCTCCCTAGGCATGAGGAAACAGGTCAAGATTGCCAAACTCAGGGCTTACAGGTAAAAGACACTCTTTTCAATATAGTGTGGGGGTGGGGGGGGGGGGGGGGTCCTATATTAGTCTGAGGCTCAGGACCAGCAGAGTCAACAGGATCTCCCTAGGCATGAGGAAACAGGTCAAGATTGCCAAACTCAGGGCTTACAGGTAAAAGACACTCTTTTCAATATAGTGTGTGTGGGGGGGGGGGGGGGGGTCCTTTATTAGTCTGAGGCTCAGGACCAGCAGAGTCAACAGGATCAGCCTGGGCATGAGGAAACAGGTCAAGATTGCCAAACTCAGGGCTTACAGGTAAAAGACACTCTTTTCAATATAGTGTGTGGGGGGGGGGGGTCCTATATTAGTCTGAGGCTCAGGATCAGCAGAGTCAACAGGATCAGCCTAGGCATGAGGAAACAGGTCAAGATTGCCAAACTCAGGGCCTACAGGTAAAAGATACTCTTTTCAATATAGTGTGGGGGTGGGGGGGGGGTCCTATATTAGTCTGAGGCTCAGGATCAGCAAAGTCAACAGGATCTCCCTAGGCATGAGGAAACAGGTCAAGATTGCCAAACTCAGGGCTTACAGGTAAAAGACACTCTTTTCAATATAGTGTGTGGGGGGGGGGGGGGTCCTATATTAGTCTGAGGCTCAGGATCAGCAGAGTCAACAGGATCAGCCTAGGCATGAGGAAACAGGTCAAGATTGCCAAACTCAGGGCTTACAGGTAAAAGACACTCTTTTCAATATAGTGTGTGGGGGGGGGGGGGGGGGGGTCCTATATTAGGCTGAGGCTCAGGACCAGCAGAGTCAACAGGATCTCCCTAGGCATGAGGAAACAGGTCAAGATTGCCAAACTCAGGGCCTACAGGTAAAAGACACTCTTTTCAATATAGTGTGGGGGGGGTCCTATATTAGTCTGAGGCTCAGGACCAGCAGAGTCAACAGGATCAGCCTAGGCATGAGGAAACAGGTCAGGATTGCCAAACTCAGGGCTTACAGGTAAAATACACTCTTTTGAATATTTCCTATATCAGTCTCAGGACCAGCAGAGTCAACAGGATCAGCCTAGGCATGAGGAAACAGGTCAGGATTGCCAAACTCAGGGCCTACAGGTAAAAGACACTCTTTTGAATATTTCCTATATCAATCTCAGGATCAACAGAGTCAACAGGATCTCCCTAGGCATGAGGAAACAGGTCAAGATTGCCAAACTCAGGGCTTACAGGTAAAATACACTCTTTTCAATTTTCCCTATATCAGTCTCAGGACCAGCAGAGTCAACAGGATCTCCCTAGGCATGAGGAAACAGGTCAAGATTGCCAAACTCAGGGCTTACAGGTAAAAGACACTCTTTTGAACATTTCCTATATCAGTCTCAGGATCAGCAGTGTCAACAGGATCAGCCTAGGCATGAGGAAACAGGTGAAGATTGCCAAACTCAGGGCCTACAGGTAAATTGCACTCTTTTGAACATTTCCTATATCAGTCTCAGGACCAGCAGAGTCAACAGGATCAGCCTAGGCATGAGGAAACAGGTCAGGATTGCCAAACTCAGGGCCTACAGGTAAATTGCACTCTTTTGAACATTTCCTATATCAGTCTCAGGACCAGCAGAGTCAACAGGATCTCCCTAGGCATGAGGAAACAGGTCAAGATTGCCAAACTCAGGGCTTACAGGTAAAATACACTCTTTTGAACATTTCCTATATCAGTCTCAGGACCAGCAGAGTCAACAGGATCTCCCTAGGCATGAGGAAACAGGTCAAGATTGCCAAACTCAGGGCTTACAGGTAAAATACACTCTTTTCAATATTCCCTATATCAGTCTCAGGATCAGAAGAGTCAACAGGATCTCCCTAGGCATGAGGAAACAGGTCAAGATTGCCAAACTCAGGGCTTACAGGTAAAAGACACTCTTTTGAACATTTCCTATATCAGTCTCAGGATCAGCAGAGTCAACAGGATCTCCCTAGGCATGAGTAAACAGGTCAAGATTGCCAAACTCAGGGCCTATGGGTAAAAGACACTCTTTTCGATATTTCCTCTATGAGTCTCAGGATCAGCAGAGTCAACAGGATCAGCCTAGGCATGAGGAAACAGGTCAAGATTGCCAAACTCAGGGCTTACAGGTAAAATACACTCTTCAATATTTCCTATATCAGTCTCGGGATCAGCAGAGTCAACAGGATCAGCCTAGGCATGAGGAAACAGGTCAAGATTGCCAAACTCTGGGCTTACAGGTAAAATACACTCTTCTCACCATATCAGCCTTAAGATCAGTAAGGTAATAGGGTCTCCATAAGCATGAAGAATGGCCAAACTCAGGGAATAGACTCTCTTCAGCGTGATAGTGGGGTGTGGGGGGGGGGGGGGGGCGGGGCTATATCAGCCTAACGATTAGTAAGGAAGCAGGCTGAGGGTAGCCCTAAGCATGAGGAAACAGATAAAAATGGCCAAACCTGCTACACTCACCATATAATTGTGTAATAATTATATGATGAGATCCAAAAATGTGTCAGCAGATTACCTTATTCATGATTGATCTTTTCCATGTTTTATTTCTATGTACATTTTTGTTTATTTATCTATCTATTATCTACTTATTCATTTATTCACATATCTATCTATCTATTCATTTTGTTTCAATTATAGTTATTCATGTCTATTGATTCGAGTGTAATACTCATGAATATCCATTTATTCATTCAGTTATCTATCTTATTCATATCATTCATTCAGTTATCTATCTTATTCATATCTATCTACCTATTTATTTTGTTGAAATTTTAGTTATTCATATGTCTATTGATTCATGTTTAAACTTTATTCAAAAATTCATTTAATATTTTTCTATCTAATAATCATAAATGGTAAAAAGCATTAGTGATGATTCATTTTCCTTTTCTCGCACAGAGCCAGCTCCCAAGTTAGGCGTCTAAGGAACATTTACAATCATCTACGCCGCCGTATAATCCGGCGCGACAGGACCATCAGTAGCCAGGCCGTGCAGATCCGACGTCTGTCCGCTAGGATCAACCATGCTCGCGCCTACGCTACGAGCAACGCCAGACTCTACGCCCTGTCCGCATACAAGCGTTACAATAGAAGGCTGGCCCTACTCCAGAGACAGATCACGCGCGCACGCGTACATTCCCGTAAGGTTGCCGTCAACTACTACCATCGCGTTCTCAACCAGATCAAGCACCAACGTCGCGTCATGTACAAAATCCGGCACAATGTCCGCCATTACAGCCACACAGCTGCAAAATCCTCCAACGTGAACATCAAGCGTCTACGTGTAGCGATCCACAATCAGAGACGGTCCACCAACCGCCGCCTTGCTCGCTTGTCGAAAATGGCACGAAACTACTACCGACTTCTCCGAACACGGCTGAGCGTGATCCGTCGCAGGACGAATGTTTCCCACTCCAAAGCACAGTCGGCCATGCACAGGGCACGTAGCTACTACCGAGAGTTGCTCCGGAGGATCCGTGCCGTGAGAGCCAGATCTAATGTAGCCAATAAGGTTGCAGGCCACGCAAGATCGAGCGCCCATAAGGCATACAAGAACGCTATCATCGCAAGAGCCCAGGCCAGAACAGCGAGTCACAAATCTACCCGGGCACACAGACGTGCCAACAGGGCGTACAGTAAGGCCCATCAGGCCCTGAGGAGAGCCAACTACGCCCACAAGAGAGCCGCATCGGCACACCGTCTTGTACATGGCGCTATTCGTCGGGCAAACCTTGCGGTTAGCCGAGCTCGCAGCGCCAGACATCATAGCAGAAGAGCGTACAGTCTGGCCAGCAGATCCCTCAGCCGAATGACCAAAGCCCTCAGAAGATCCAACAGTGCCTACAGGAAGGCATTGGGAGCACGCAAACACGCCGACAGAGCCTACAAGCAAGCCCGACGCGCCTACTCAACGTCTGTACGCGCGAGAACAAAGGCACACCGCGCCCACTCCAAGGCTCACCATGCATTCAGTTACGCCAAGAGGGCATGGAAGCACACTGTGAGTACCGGTAGGCGCATCCACCGCCTTCACGGTAAGATCCGCAAAGCAAGACATTACGCCAACCGCGCTCACAGCATCGCAAGACGGGCCGGTCATAACGTCAAGTCTGCCTTGGCCAGTGCCAGACGGGCCGGTAGCAGAGCCAGCAGAGCACATAGCAAGGCAAACAGTGCTTACAGTCGTGCATCGCATGCACGCAACCGCGCCAACTATGCGGTGAAGCGTGCCAACCATGCTGTGCACAAGGCACACAAGGCTCATCACCGTGCTAACATAGCGTACAGCCGAGCCAGTCACGCCCTGAATCACGCACGCAGCGCCTACAAGCGGGGTAGCCACGCTCTCCGCAGGGCTCATCAAGCTCACAGTAAAGCACACCACGCTCATCGCAAGGCCACCCAGGCTATGAGCAGGGCCCATCACGCACTCCGCAAGGCTGCCGCGGCACATCGCCGCGCTAACTATGGCGTCAGACGCGCCAACAGGGCGTACAACCATGCAAACCACGCCCACGCCAAACTCAGGCATGTGAAGAAGCTCACCCGAAACGCACGTCATCAGGCCAATCGCGCTTGGCGTCGTGCCAACAGCGCGCATCACAAGGCGAACTCTGCCAGGCACACCGCCATCCATGCAAGGAACGTCGGAAATGCTGCCAAGCGTAGCGCCAGGAACGCCTACAAACGCGCCAATTACGGTCTTGGTCACGCGAGACGGGCCTGGAGCCGAGCAAGTGATGCAAGGAATCGCGCGATTCGTGCACAACGCCACGCGTCCCATGCTCACCGCCGCGTGAGAGGCGTAGACTCCTGGACCAAGCGATTAAGTAAGTAAAGCGGGACTTAATCCGCGGGATAATCCAAATACCCCATTATTGTCAGAAGGAGGGTTTGACTTTCGCTACTCTAATACCTCAATGCTGTTACGACCAGAGCAGTCGATCGCCATCACTTAACCCTTACACTGCTGGTGGCTAATTTGGCCAAAACAAAATGATGCAAAAAAGCTGAAAAACGACTGAAACCCTGGCACATCAGTACTCATCTGAGAATACTCAGTGAGAGCTATCTAATGAATACCAACATGACAGGGTTTAAATGGTTTTCAAAAATGTTTGCGTCTATAACTACCAGAGCAGTCGATTAATATCGCTTAAACTATTTCAAATTAACCACTCTGTGCATTGCTATTCAACCCTTCCAATGCCACACATGCTTATATTTGAAAAATTGCTTTATAATGAAGCTATTTCCAAAAGTTTGGGTGTATAGTTGAATACAATGTGAGTGGATTGATGAGGGCTTGAGCATGACATAGTTTTCAGAAAGCGACTAGTCGTATAATGGGAAGAGTAACCGAAATTAGGGATAAATTGTATTTCAAATTTCATGCGTACGGTTTTATTATAAAATGCATATCATTCTAAGCATCATTATTTATCTTACATTACAAGAGATGGTTGTGTAACAGGAGCGGAAACCAAAATTAGAGATAAATGTTATTTCACAATTCATGCATTCAGTTTTATCATGACATGCATATCATTTTAACTATCATTATTTATATTGCATTTTATGAACCTGTTATGTTAATGTGTGTAAAGAGGGTAGGTGAAACTCCCGACCCCCTCCACAGTCTGTACCAATGGGATACAAATGGATGAGTATATTTTTGTCTTTTTTTACAATAGGACGAGCCATGAGGAGGCATAGGTGGAGAATCTAGATGTCTTCAGGTAAATAAATAAATACTTTAACCCTTTGATGCCCAGCGTTTCCTTGCATAAGTGACTTCTGATTCGATAATTATAAATTAAAGTACTAATACTTAAGGCCAGACCAAATTCATTTTCTATATCGCCAATGAATTTCCGACAGAATGGAAAATAATGAAATTGCCAATTTGTAATATTTCCTGATTTTGAGAGAAGTTTTTTTTTCTTTTTTGTGTTTGGAACTTGTGACAACTGAATGCCCCATTAAATATGTAGAAAATAGCAAAGAAATGCACAAGAGAAGAGGGCTAGAAAACAACCATTCACATGCAGAAAATATGAAAGTGATCTTACCCAGTATCTAGCTTTATTCTGTGAACAGATGCTTTTCAATTGTAGGCTATCACTAACTGAAGGAAGGACCCTGCTTTAACATTCTGGTGGAGGGGACATCATTCGCAACATTCCTGACAAGGACTTAATTAGTACAGATGATATTGATAAAAATTTATGAATTCATACTTAATCTTTATGGTGCTTAGACACTGTGGCAATGGTTTTCACCTTAAGAGAAATGTCTGAAAAACATCTCAAGAAACATCACTCGAGCTTCGAATGTGTGAGCATACATTCATGTTTATTCATGATATTTCCTTTTTGTAAAATGATTACTATATGTACTAGCACAGTAATGATATGAATGTGTTAAGTTCAATATCTTTCTCGGCTTTAAATAATTCAGTTAACCCATTAATGATTTTGAGTTCCTCTAGAAATTGTTGTCAGGTACTTATGGTAATAACTTTGGGATTAAGAATGATTTTACAAAATAATAGAAGGAGAGTTGTTGTTTAAGATCTGTTTAATATTTCTCCATCAAATATTTTCCTAAATATACTTCTGCCTACAATATTTCATTGATTTCATTTGCTTTGCCCCTGAGCCTAAGAAAACCATTTTCTTTTCATCATTCAATGGATGACGCGTTCATTCCTGCAAAAATATGTAATGGCATCTTGAAGGTCTGAAGAAATTTGTCTGTATTTTGAATAAGGGTCAATAAATATCATACATATAAAACAGATTTCTAAATTGTTTTTGTCTCTTCCCGATAGGTGCAAAAACAAGTTTTACTTGTTTATATGTAGTGAATACTGTTTGAGAGATCACCTCTATACAGAGATAGGACGTCTTAGGAAATATGATCAAATATCAGTCACAAAAATCTCTCCTCCATACAGAGATAGGATGTCTTAGGAAATATGATCAAATATCAGTCACAAAAATCTCTCCTCGATACAGAGATAGGACGACCTAGGAAATATCAGTCACAAAAATCTCTCCTCCATACAGAGATAGGACGTCTTAGGAAATATGATCAAATATCAGTCACAAAAATCTCTCCTCCATACAGAGATAGGATGTCTTAGGAAATATCAGTCACAAAAATCTCTCCTCGATACAGAGATAGGACGACCTAGGAAATATCAGTCACAAAAATCTCTTCTCAATACAGAGATAGGACGACCTAGGAAATATCAGTCACAAAAATCCCTTAAAATACATAAGTATTAGAATTCTGTTTATCATTACCCTATTGTGGCATATCAAGTAAGGCCATTTTTGACTAAGGGCTGTTCACTTCAATGGAAGGTCACCAAAAATTAACTGGTTGATTTGGGCATTGGGCAACTACCTGATTTCTTCACTGGTTTGAGTTCTAAATTACAAAAGGATTCAAAATTGGAGGCACAAGAATTAAACACAATATTAGGGTATCATAATATCAAAAGCTGAAATATCACAGGGGCAGTAGAGGATTACAAAATAACAACACTTTATCATTAAGTGCCAAAATAAAATATTTATTTTGAAGTTTTACATACATCATCTACATCTACATGTATTTACATTTCATGAGTCACCATGCTTTGAACAGAACTTGTTACATGGGTCATCTAGTGCTCAAGATCATGCATACTTGTGAGTGTATGTGTGCTGCAAGAAATTCCCATGGAGGATCTGGAAACCTAGATTTCCTTAATTCTATATAAGACTGATCATGATGAGTCCAAGAAACACTTAAAGAAATAATACTTAAAAATGCTGCCTTTTTTTAGGAATAGGTTTGATTTAATATACATGTAATACAGTTATGATATGCTTTACTCTTTATCTAATCAATGATAACAGTTAGCATCTAAGGTAAATAAACAAATGTAATGTCATCAATATATATCATTTATGCTTGATAAACATACATCACCTTATTTCTCTCACTTTTATCAGATTCGTTTTGATATCAGAAATGTTAAAGCACCAGACTAGTGGTTTTATTAGATAGATTCATATTACATGCATTTCATAAGTTAAGTTTCTGATCAAAATTCTCCACTTTACCAAATAGATTTGATTCATATTCAAATACTAGAAATACTTAGGCAAGAAAAAAGAGACTTTACATTAAATTGGAAAAGTTTTAATGACTTCTCTTTGTATATACACACAAGGACAGAATATAGGACATTAGAGACTATAAGTAGAAGTTGCCCAAGTTTCAAAATTTGATCAGGTAGGAAATTAATAACTATTGTCTAATTTCTATGACTCAATAAAATCTCACCAAAGATTGTGAAAAGTACACATATATGGCAACGTGAATTTAAGTAATATACTTAGTTGTAAACCTGACCTCAATACTTAGACATTCACTTGTCTAAGAAGAATTGTGTGAAATGGACATTTCTTTTGTGATGAGATACAGGTGAATTTGGATATGACGGACTCAATAGGACGAGGAAAATTGGTCCGTCATATACATATGACGAACGCTTGATATGCATCGGACTGGGACCAAGCATATCGTTTGTCATATGCAAAAATCTGTCGTACAGTGGTCCGTCATATCCAAGTTCACCTGTATTTACAAATGATTAGTTTCACATTTATAAAATCAATCATGTCGTAAAAATATTGCATTAGCTGCCATAATACCCCTTGTAAGTAATCAACACTGACTTTTTGTGGTTAGAAATAAAAATCCAAAACATGAACAAATGGGAAAACTAAGGGAAGACAGTTTCCCAAGTGTCCCACAACTCTTTCCAAATTTTAATAGGAAAAATGTGCACATGGCTTAAAACTGTACCATTTCATCATTTGATAAAGTTAAACACCTTTAACAAGATTGATGCAGTAAGTATCATAAGTACAAAGTACTTATAACAAATGTAAAGTACTTTCATTTATTTTATGAATCAGCCAACAATTTCATGGAAATAACAAAACGAATCCTGACCCAAACAAGTATATACTTTATGAAAATAATGAGGAATACCCTGTAATTGTAACTCAGCGGAAATCATTTTTGGGAGGAAACTAAATTGACCTGATATATGCACTTCCTTTATACAAGTGGAAACTTTCTAGCATACATTATATACAGAGTTGCATAGTAGAACCTCACCTGACCTAAAAGCATCAAGAGCTAGAAAAAACTACTCAGGTAAAACCTTCTAAAATAACAAATATAAAAATAGTTCCAATCAAACATCTTCTGTACAATTTGGTATACATCTTTTGGTACTTTTCCTTCATTGAACTTCACCTGGAAAAGAAGAAAAATACATCACTATAATATATATATATATATATATATATATATATATATATATATATATATATATATATATATATATATATATATATATATATATATATATATATACCCACTTCTCATAAGCACCTTATGAATAAACCAAACACCTTATGTATACATTGTCATTGTAAAAGACAAAGCAGGAGCAGGGACTTAGCCACAACCGGTCCAGTCTGTCTTTTGGCCAGGCAGTTTCCTGAGAACCTCCTTTTTGGATAGGCAGAGATTTCTATGAAGAAATTTTAATTTTGACATTTTGGGAATAATAACCAAATCTTTTTCTAACAATACATTTTTTAGGACTTACCTGATGTCTAAAGTGTCCTTTTTGATACAATAGGCTATCAAATATAGTTGGTAAACAGATTTGAAGTAGCTGAGTAGCTAAATCTAGACAGACAGATTTTGGAATTGCTGATTTGGACATGTACAGGCGAACTTGGATATGACAGACTCAATGGGACCAGGAAAATTGGTCTGTCACATGCAAAATTGTGTCATATACATAATACACAAAAGATATGCATGGGACTGGGACCAAGCTTCTCGTCCGTCATAGACAAAATAGGCCTGCGGCGGATCTGGAAAAAGGGCCTTAAATAAGGAGTTTAATGCGCCGAGAGTCATACAGCCACAACATACCTCATTTGAAAGCTTGAAAGGTCTACTTTAAGATGAGGTGTGTTGTGGTGGTCAAATGTGGTCACGTTTTTCTGAAATTTGAGTTGAATTTCATATAGTTATAAAAAAATGAGCAAAAATATGAAAATCTAAAAGTGAGCCTGACCGGTCATTTTTTTTCCAATCTCAACCCCACTTGGTGTGGTCCTCTCAGGTATGTATACAAACAACATGCAGTAATAAAATTACTTATCCATTGCTTTATTTGCAGATTTTGCCATTTTGTAAGAAAAAATACACCGTTTTTCGAAATTATTTTAAAGTAAGTTCCTATTGCTTATCATATAAGAACTTCCTATCACTGAAAAGCATCACATCACATGTTTCTTGTGTTTCTACATGATTCCTTTTATATTTAGTACCAAAATTGATACTTTTGCTTGACTGAAGCCAGAGCAGTGAGACTTTGTCTACCCCTACCCCTATTATTGAAATATTGCCGAAAATATTAAAAATGCCTAAAATATTCTGCTATAAATTTAAAAACATTGAAGGCCCTCCAGTTACCACCTTGGCTGCTAGATTTACATTCAAGCATTAAATTACTGAAGAATTAGGCACCTTACAACATATTTCAGTGTAATAAGGTATACTGGAAGATGCGTATAAACCATATTTAGGTGACATTGACAGCTACACTGGTCAAGTGGGATTCTCCTTTCCACACTATTTAATAAGTACAATGAGGAAAATATAAATGCTGGAAGAAAATTAGTTATATCAACTAATTGGGCCTGTACCTGGTAACAAATCTTCGCTGTTAGCTTAGTTGATTCAGAACAGGAATGGCACTAAGTTCAGACAGTTTTGCATTCCAGGATTTCATAATTCATCTTCTTCATCCACACCATCATATGAAGTAATGGTATTGCAGCAATCATCACTTGCAGAGCATGAACATAGTTCAGTACATGGCAAATTTTGTTGATGGCACGTGCAGCATGTTGAACATACTTTCTTTCCCCTGCATCTGCAAATGAGGTCTTGGAGTACTTCCGATACCATAGGGCCTTCATAGAATACTGGCGCTACCATTCCCTCATCCTTCCTCCATCCATGATCCTAAGGAGATCCAGTGTCTTGCATTGCTATGTGGGATGTCATCCAAAAATTTTGTCTGCCAAGAAGCTCTCCTGACATGCTGTGTGAAACTGGCCTCACAAAGTGGGAGCTTAATTAAGCTGGCATTCTTCTTTGAGGCTAATTTGACCCTAAGATTGTTCAAGTTTTGAATGGCATCTGTGCGCTTTGCCTTTGGATCATACAAAGCTGAAGTAAGCTTTCGTGCTGCTTGAAGGGCTGATGCATCATCTTCACTGTTCAGGGTGAGGAGATCAGAGAAATCATCAGGATGGTCATAAATTGCCTTGAATACTGACTTTTTGCCTATTCCGAACAAAGCTGAAGTTGAATCACAACCTGTGAGAGCATGTACAGCAGGCAGGATACTGCTGAATGTTGGAGAAACAGATCGTAATATTAGCGAGTCAGACCCACTCGTAAAAGTCGCTAATATTACTTCCACGTTAATATTTCGAACTTTACAGTATATGGGGACCAAATCATATTTCATATGGGGGTGGACAGTATTATTCCCATGGTCACTGTACACATTCAACATATGGTATTTTGATGCTATTTAAACATCATGGTGGCTATTAGAGATACAGCCCCGGGTTCTTCATACTGGGGAGCTTACATTAATGGGTGTCTAAAAGGGGGGTATGCCAAAGCATGGGTCATAGGGACTTGGTAATAATTGATATCAATGGGGTTTTGATGATTGGTGGGATATGCACACTGAGAAATCTTTAAATGTAGGTTTCCACTATAATGATTACTGTTGAATGGCTAATTTTTCCATGTGACAATTTTCCCTAATTTCTCATTTTTGGGTGTTTCCGTTTCTAATACTTCCGCAAGGAGGACATATGTTTTTTCCGTTTTTAGATTCCCTGTTTTATTTAGACCTTTAATTTTAGTATAGCAGGGCCTTAATTGCAGCAAGCACGTGGCGATTGGACTATAACCAGTCTAGAGATCAGTCCAGAAATAGATCAACGGCGATGTAATCTGTGAAGTGGCACATAGTTGAGCCGAAGTCACAGCATGATCAGTGGTCATCCAGTGCAATTAGCGATTGTTCCCCGCCACATCAGCGCTCAACAAATAGCATAGTCCCATCTCCCGGGGGATCTAAATTCCAAAAACAGCACTGTCAGGCTACCTAAAGTTGGATTCAGGTAGTCCCGTTGGAAATTCCCCACTAAAACACTACAAAATGGTAGCGAAAAAAGTGATGGGACTACCTTAAATGGTGGCGGGACTACCTGATTTTGGGTTCAGGTAGCCACGCCAGCCTAGCTGGTCCTTCTGGGGACAGTCAAGCCCTGGTTGGTAGATTGCAATGAGGGATGACTTCTACCACTCTGAGTAAACGCTGGTCAGACACTTCAGAGATAAAGCTGGGCCAGTCTATTTCTCTAAGGTCAGAATTTTCCGTGTTTATTAAGTCCGGGCATGAACTGTATAGATTTTCCCTGTGTTAATTATTCCCGTTTGAAAGCATTTGGGAAAAAATGGGAAAATAAAACACACAGAAAAATTTGCCATTCTACAGTAAACAGGCGCCCAACAAAAAGATTCCTTTCATTTTAAGGTATTTCAGTACAGCGTGGGAGCCCTGGTACTTTGGAAATAGTCTGGAACCATCTGTAGACACTTCACTTTCAAGCAGGGTGCGTTTTTTAACCATGCAACCATTCATTCATTCATTCATTTTGGGTATATCCTTGTGCTCGTATGATACTACATGCGGCAATGGCTGATCAGGTGTTCGAATCGGCACAAACTGCAGGGCACATCATCATTTGGACCCAAGCACAGACGTGTTAGTGCTCACAGTCCACTACTTTCCAAAACTGAAGAGTACTGAGGAACTGTGGATCCAGACAGGTGTAATCACAAGCACTTCAGACCTTCGTCGATTCATCGCAGTGCAATCTATCTGTCATTCTGTTTCTCCAACATTCAGCAGTATCCTTCCTGCTGTACATGCTCTCACAGGTTGTGATTCAACTTCAGCTTTGTTCGGAATAGGCAAATAGTCAGTATTCAAGGCAATTTATGACCATCCTAATGATTTCTCTGATCTCCTTACCCTGAACAGTGAAGATGATGCATCAGCCCTTCAAGCAGCACGAAAGCTCACTTCAGCCTTGTATGATCCAAAGGCAAAGCGCACAGATGCCATTCAAAACTTGAACAATCTTAGGGTCAAATTAGCCTCAAAGAAGAATGCCAGCTTAATTAAGCTCCCACTTTGTGAGGCCAGTTTCACACAGCATGTCAGGAGAGCTTCTTGGCAGACAGAAATTTGGATGACATCCCACATAGCAATGCAAGACACTGGATCTCCTTAGGATCATGGATGGAGGAAGGATGAGGGAATGGTAGCGCCAGTATTCTATGAAGGCCCTATGGTATCGGAAGTACTCCAAGACCTCATTTGCAGATGCAGGGGAAAGAAAGTATGTTCAACATGCTGCATGTGCCATCAACAAAATTTGCCATGTACTGAACTATGTTCATGCTCTGCAAGTGATGATTGCTGCAATACCATTACTTCATATGATGGTGTGGATGAAGAAGATGAATTATGAAATCCTGGAACGCAAAACTGTCTGAACTTAGTGCCATTCCTGTTCTGAATCAACTAAGCTAACAGCGAAGATTTGTTACCAGGTACAGGCCCAATTAGTTGATATAACTAATTTTCTTCCAGCATTTATATTTTCCTCATTGTACTTATTAAATAGTGTGGAAAGGAGAATCCTTCTTGACCAGTGTAACTGTCAATGTCACCTAAATATGGTTTATACGCATCTTCCAGTATACCTTATTACACTGAAATATGTTGTAAGGTGCCTAATTCTTCAGTAATTTAATGCTTGAATGTAAATCTAGCAGCCAAGGTGGTAACTGGAGGGTCTTCAATGTTTTTAAATTTATAGCAGAATATTTTAGGCATTTTTAGTATTTTCGGCAATATTTCAATAATAGGGGTAGGGGTAGACAAAGTCTTACTGCTCTGGCTTCAGTCAAGCAAAAGTATCAATTTTGGTACTAAATATAAAAGGAATCATGTAGAAACACAAGAAACATGTGATGTGATGCTTTTCAGTGATAGGAAGTTCTTATATGATAAGCAATAGGAACTTACTTTAAAATAATTTCAAAAAAACGGTGTATTTTTTCTTACAAAATGGCAAAATCTACAAATAAAGCAATGGATAAGTAATTTTATTACTGCATGTTGTTTGTATACATACCTGAGAGGACCACAACAAGTGGGGTTGAGATTGGAAAGAAAATGACCGGTCAGGCTCACTTTTAGATTTTCATATTTTTGCTCATTTTTTTATAACTATATGAAATTCAACTCAAATTTCAGAAAAACGTGACCACATTTGACCACCACAACATACCTCATCTTAAAGTAGACCTTTCAAGCTTTCAAATGAGGTATGTTGTGGCTGTATGACTCTCGGCGCATTAAATTTCTAAAATTTGGTCCCTGGCCGCCAGCCTAAAAGTCTGTCATGGCGTCGTACAGTGGTCTATCATATCCAAGTTCGCCTGTATTTTTTAAATCCTGGCTGAGACCATGAGCAGAAGCCTTACCTTAAGTTTGCACCATGAAGGATATCGCCACAAATATAAGGCAGGAAACGAAGATGATGACGGGAATGTCGTAACGTGTGATGCATAGCCGGTTGACGTTGGACGGTGACGTAATAGCTGCCTTGTTTCTTCCCTCTGTATTCATGCTCAAGATATCCGTCTTGTTTGTCGTCAGCGATGCCCGGACTTGACTCACGCGACTCGGACCCTCGGCGTCAGAATCTCCACTTGAGGCAGACAGGGACTGAAATAGAAATATGTATATGAATAATTACGTTGTTCTATAAAAACAATCATCTTTACAATAAGGATGCAATACAGGTAGAATTTAATTCTGATACATGAATAATTCAAATGAGAAAAGCATGTTGTACAATCTACGAAAAGTTTGAAAATTAATCAAATATTTTACTTGAGCCTTGTTCCCACTCATCTTTCTACTGACAAGCATGTCAAATACAGTTATTGGTTATATATTTAAAATGTACCCAACCTCATTGTCAACTTATGAAAGATACTCTATAGTCTCAGGCAAACATGGGAACTGTATTGCAAGCTATTCCTAGCTTCCAATATGGTTTAAACCTTATGAGTTCAAATTGTAATTTTATCCACAAATATCTGATGCCATGTTGAAATGGTGATCATTGGCCAAAATGGAGTCAAGAACTCATGATGTGCTTTGGAAGGATGTAGACCTAGATAATGTTATATACCAATCTTACTTTTTTTGTGGCAAAATAATTTCAGACACTGAGCACTCACAAAAGCAATAAACCTTGCGAACTATAGTGCAAGCTACTAATATCATGCCATATGATTTAATAACGAATAAACCCTTTACCCTGATTGAGGCCTGTGTCTGTGTCTTGGTCACGCTGTATGTTTCCGTGACGGTCACTTCCTGTTTGCTGGCCGTCGCCCGACGTGTGACTCTAGAGGGCGTCACTGCTGGCTCGGCCGGAGCAGCCGGAGTCACTGCAGACGAGGATGTGGTTTTCACTGTCCGGCTTCTGGACTTTCTTGTTGAGCGAGGTGATAAAAGCTGCAAATATTATTGTAACAATTTAATAGTACATATGAAGCGAGGTACGACTCATAGGATATGATGCAAAAACACAATCTTTGTGATTTTCCATCACAACATCACAGTGTCCATGCCAGGGTCTTAGCCAGGGTTTAGAAACTGGGTGCCCAAAATTGGCAATTGTTAAATCTTCCGGGCATCCTTTTTTTCATGGGAGACTAGTGCTGGGACTCGGCCCAAAAAATGAACTTGAGCGCTCGGCAAATCTAACGACCAAAACTTGAGTAATATTGAGTTTTACGACCACATTAACAAGATCTTCAGGCGAACCATTTAAAACAAAATTGCGCCTCGGCATACGCCAGCACATGCAAGGCATACATATATGCCATGGTGTACCGCGGCATTAAGAATCGGTGCACCAGATAATGGCGTAATACGCATCTGACATGGAGACTTGAGAAAACACATTTTATCTCAGGAAAATTGGTACAAATTGGGGAGTTTTGGCTGTCGCTAGGCCACACATGCATCGGAAGCAAGCGCCTCGTGCAATATCATTTTTCAGAGTTCAATAAAAATTGATATTGCACTCACCCAAGTGCCATATTTGTATAATATATCAATTGATGTATAACATTAAATGAATTTAAGCAATGACAATACTAGGCCTGTAGACATTATGGGCTGCTAGTTTAGAGATATGAGCCACGGTAATAAAACAGTAATAGCACAAAAATACAATCAAATATTAAAATTGTTTTTGTAATGCATGGAAACTTATTAAATGTGAACATACTGCAGGAGATTTTGCAGCCTCAAGAGTTTTGTTGAAGGCATCAATGGCCTCCACACAATGCTGTAAATTCTTGGCAGGTTCCCAAGAATCTTCGTCCGAACCGAAGCCTCTCCATCGCACCAGGTATTCCAGGGTCTTTCCCCTCTTCCTCTGCTTCAGGATCTTCTCAACCTAAACAGATAACACAAAGATTCATGAAGTGTTAATGGTATTGTTGTACAATTAATGTGTTTATAACTGCCAAGTAACTTCCAAATAGGCACTTCTAGCAGTGTCTTAGCCAGGATTTAGAAACTGGGTGCCTAAAATTGGCAGTTGTAAAGTTTTGGGGCGTCCAAATGTTTAAGGGGGATCACAATATACTCATATTTCAACCATAAACATGTATAAATTCATCAAAATAAGGCATGATACCATTAAAGAATGTCATGGGAATTATAAGGAGATGAAAAAATTCAATAATAAGCTTGAGATTGAGGTTTTTAGAAATTCCACACTCAAAAAATTGGATGTCCTAAAGGGTTCTTTTTAAGGGTTTGGGTGTCCAAAAAGGCACCCAACGCCCTGCTGGCTAAGACCATGAGTCTTATAGTCAGGTTTTTAAAAATGCCTAGGGTCTGAAACAGCAATCCCATATGTCTGCCTGTTCCATTTAGGCCTAAAAAAAAATTGTTTGTTTCCTGTAACGGTCCGAAAAAAAATAGGGTAGGTAGGTAGGCAATTTTTTTTTTTTTGTTAAATTTTTTTTTTTTCAAATAATGTGCGTTTCATGGGAACTGCAGTTGTAATGCAGTGTTCTTATCCTGTACTTAGGTATTAGGAATAGAAGATATGATGTATTCCTTAAACTAACTGCACATTTACCTTTGATTTTGTTCCTACCTCACTCTTTTAAATAGTATGTTCTAGAGTAGCACTTGCTGTATATCAATAATACCTTCTCTCTGTCTTTCTGTGTATGCATCAGGAGTCATGATTCTTTAATAGATTTTATATGTTTATTTTTGAAATATGTTAAGAAAATTTTCCCCGGGGCCTTAAGCGGGGCCTTTTAATTAAAAATGTTCATATGTAGGTGCTCTGAGATGCATTCTCCTGCATTTTCAGAGCAGTTAATGGAACTTTATTTCACTGTAAATATATCTAAACTTTGTTTGAAATTTGAATTAAAAAAAACAATCTGGATTATATGAACATTTCATATTCATATAATTGTCTATCTATATGACCATGACAATTGCTTGCTATTAGCCTATTACTTTTTACATGCTTTTCTTTATCTTTGTAGGTCCTTCATGCACATGACCCTAGACACTTCCTTTGCCGTGTAGTGTTGCTTGCCGCACCAGTAGTTCCTCATCCTTGCATGTTTTGACCTCTGTAAGGCACACCTCCTCGGGGTAGAGGTTGGATGTAGAGCATCCACTGCATAACCAGCAATACTTCTCTTTCCTAAATTATATTTCCTATAGACTTGCCTATTTAACCAACCTTATCTTCTGTAGTTTTGCACTTTGTAATTTGCTTTGCTTTGTAGTTGTGTACCCTATGATCCACTGCTTAGTTCCTTATAGAAATTTTATCTTAGTTTAATACATGGTTTGCTGGTTATAATGCATGGGTGCTCTTAACCGAGATGCCTTGTTTCTTTCAGGAATCAGAACAGCAGCATTTCATGTTTAAGATCAATCAATCACTTATTACATTTACTTATATTTCCTGACTAAAGAGTTCATGAAGTTTATTTTATAGATCAAACGAATCACTTAATAGTTCATTCATTCACCAGTCCAATCACTTTTTTTAATCTATGCAATGTTCTGGTGAATCTGTCCAAAATAGTTCATATAATCCCAAAGTACCTCAATAAATGTATTGAAGAGAAAATATACAAGTCAAGCAGGAATAATTATACAGAAGATAAATGTCACTGGTGAAACTATTAAACTCATCAAAACATGATTCCATTTTATATTATTTCATATCATCAATAATCTTATTCAGTCACAGGAGAAGCTATTATCATCATCAACATTTCATTAGATTTCATTTCACATCAACATTTTATTAAATTTATTTCCCAAGTACATCATGAACTTATTCACCTCTAGGAATATTCCACTCAAACCAGACAATCATCATCAAATCTATCAGCATTTCATCAAAATGTATTTCATAGAACGCAATTTCTTTTCTTCATTTAGTCACATCATCATCAACTTGAAGATTTCATTAAAATATATTTCATTTACGCAATTATTTTATATATATATTCACATCATCATCAACTAGAACATTTCATCAAATTATACATAATTTAGGCAATTCTCCCATGTATATATTCACATCATCATCAACAAGAACATTTCATCAAATTATATTTCATTTAGGCAATTCTCCTTTGTATATATTCACATCATCATCAACAAGAACATTTCATCAAATTATATTTCATTTAGGCAATTCTCCTATGTATATACAGGGTCTGACACTTAGTTTTTGAGGCAGGGGCCCGAAGGGCCCCAAATATTTTGGGCTGATGATCCTGTGGAAAAAGTTGGGGGCCCGGAGGGCCCAGCGGCCGGAGGCCGCTGGTGCGAGCGCCGCAGGCGTGACGCCTTTTGCGGCCGGGGGTCCGGGGGCCGCTTAAGGCCCCGGGGATTTTTTTTATAATTAGGTGCTCTGAGATGCATTCTCCTGCATTTTCAGAGCAGTTATAGGAACATTATTTTCACTGTAAATATATCTAAACTTTGTTTGAAATTTGACTAAAAAAACAATCTGGAATATATGAACATTTCATATTCATATAATTGTCTATCTATATGACCATGACAATTGCTTGCTATTAGTCTATTAGTTTTTACATGCTTTTCTTTATCTTTGTAGGTCCCTTCATGCACATGTCCCTAGACACTTCCTTTGCCGTGTAGTGTTGCTTGCCGCACCAGTAGTTCCTCATCCTCATCCTTATTCTTCGACCTCTTTAAGGCACACCTCCTCGTGGTAGAGGTTGGATATAGAGCATCCACTGCATAACCAGCAACACTTCTCTTTCCTTAATTCTATTCCTATAGACTTGCCTATTTAACTAACCTTATCTTCTGTAGTTTTGCACTTTGTAGTTTGCTTTGCTGTGTAGTTTTGTACCCCTATCCACTGCTTAGTTCCCTTTAGAATTTTTATCTTAGTTCAATACATGGTTTGCTGGTTATAATGCATGGGTGCTCTTAACCGAGATGCCTTCTTTCTTTCAGGAACCAGAACAGCAGGGCAGCTCATAAAGTGAAAACATTTATGTGTGCTTCCCAAAATAAAAGATATGTTAATAATAACAAATGGCTCATAAGAAATACAATTTTGCTGCCCAAGCTCTACCTGGTAATATGCAACAGATACACAAGATTGTTCATCCTACCACTTCAGAGATATGTTATCACTTCACTATCATGAAGCAAAATATTGTAATAATTCAGAAATAAAAAAAACATCACCTGAAACTACTGTTCTTGATCTTCCAGAAAATGTTTTGTTGTCGCTTTATGAAATTAATTATATAATATTTGACCTGTGTGAAACTAAGATTTGGCAGAGAACATTCAGAGTTAGATTTACTACAAATTAATAATCCCCTGTGATTTCTTGATGTGTAACTATAAGTATCTTAATCACATCCTTTATCTATTTCTATGGGTGAACTTGTCTTTGGAAGTCATGAAGGAAAAGGGAGACCAGCAAGGAACAAATTCTGAGATTATAAGGAATTCCATAATTTCATTTACCCTATAAGAGTACCACTTTAGATGTAGAAAAAAATATCTGAAAGAAAAAACATTAATATCTTAAACACTTCAAACCTCCTCAATCGCCCTATGTGCTTTTATTCTTTAGATCTTTATGTTTTATTCCACAAATCATCGACTGAACAGAAAATTAAGGTGTTGAATTACATTACCCATATTCTGATTGTTAAGTTGCCACATTGCTAGTGCAAAAAGTCAATACAGAAGATTCATTTCAAGGCAAAAAACATACAATTGAAATTCAAATCAAAATGTGGAGGTACAAATACAAGAAATACAAAGAAAACCAGGCAGATATTATCAAATTGGCAGGACTATCTGAAAGCCTGGCGGGACAATCTGATCTTTGGTCCAACTTGCCCCGCATGACTACCTGGGTTGGCCGGGTACTGTTGATCCCTGAACATAATTCCATTTTATATTATTTCATATCATCAATAATCTTATTCAGTCACAGGAGAAGGTTATCAACATTTCATTAGATTTCATTTCACATCAACATTTTATTAAATTTATTTCCTAAGTACATCATGAACTTATTCACCTTATAAGATATTCCACTCAAACCAGATAATCATCAAATTTATCAGCATTTCATCAAAATGTATTTCATAGTACGCAATTTCTTATCCTCATTTAGGCACATCATCATCAACTTTAAGATTTCATTAAAATATATTTCATTTAGTCAATCATTTCATGTATATGTTCACATCACCATCAACTAGAATATTTCATTAAATTATATCTCATTTACGCAATTCTCCTATGTACATTTTCACATCATTATCAACTTTAAGATTTCATTAAAATATATTTCATTTAATCAAGTATTTCATGTATATGATCACATCACCATCAACTAGAATGTTTCATCAAATTATATCTCATTTACGCAATTCTCCTATGCAAATTTTCACATCATTATCAACTTCAAGATTTCATTAAAATATATTTCATTTAGGCAATTATTTCATGTATATGTTCACATCACCATCAACTAGAAAGTTTCATCAAATTATTTCTCATTTACGCAATTCTCCTATGTACTATTTCACATAATTATCAACTTTAAGATTTCATTAAAATAGATTTCATTTAGTCAATTATTTCATGTATACAAATTGAGTCCATGTCCGGACCGGCCGTAAAATCAAAATGAAGCGGCAATGTGTGCGGCGGCGAGTGCTGCGAGTGCTGCTGTATTTCCCTTCCCACTCAACCATCCGCCGACCACGTGGAACTGACACGATGACAGGTCGTCATCATCACACCCCTGTCAACTTTGTTTACATTGTATCGTCTATCAGTGTTTGGGGGTGGAGCTTCGGTGCCTTTCAAACCGCCAAGTCACGTTGAAATCTCTCGAGATTTCAACGTGACCAAAACGTAAACATCGCATCACAAGATGGCGGCGCCCATGTAGTGTCAGTACCGATAGACTGACGAGCCACACAGACGTTTGTGGCTTAAAGCAGGTAAGTTTTTTTCGACCCCAGTCGCCCAAAGGGCGACTAGGGACACAACTCCTGGTCGCATATCGAATTTTCCGGTCGCATATGCGAGCGGGCGACCGGGAAAGTCGAACCCTGATATATTCACATCATCATCAACTTTAAGATTTTACCAAAATAGATCTCATTTAGGCAATTATTTCATGTATATGTTCACATCACCATCAACTGGAACATTTCATCAAACTATATTTCATTTACGCAATTCTCCTATGTATATTTTGACATCATCATTAACTTTAAGATTTCATCAAAATAGATCTCGTTTAGGCAATTATTTCATGTATATGTTCACATCACCATCAACTAGACATTTCATCAAATTATATTTCATTTACGCATTTATTTTATGTATATGTTCATGTCAGCAAATTGAGTCCACGTCGGACCGGACAGAAACGTAAGAACAAGATACATCACCTGGAAAGATAAATCACCTGTGCGGCGAGAATTCGTGCTGCCGTAATTTTACGGCCTGCCCACCCCCAACCATCCACGTGGAACTGACATGATGACAGATCGTCAATCATGTCAGTTTTTCATACATTGCATCAGCTATCTATGTTTGGGGGAGGAGCTTCGCCTGCAGTCAGCCAATCACCCGCACATCCGGTTTAACGCTATTGCTTGTATTGCGTAGCTTAGTAGATTGTATTTCTGTGGGTAGAGTGGCCTTACCCACCACGTGAGTCACGGTGAAATCTCTCGATATCGATCGAGATCTCAACGTGACGTAAATGTCAACAGAGAGGGCCAAGATGGCGGCGCCAATTATCGATCGACTGTCAAGCCTCACTGACAATCGTACATAAGGTATTTTCGTTCCCAGTCGCCCAAAGGGCGAGATTTGTGATTTCGGCATTTGTGATTTCGACATTCGTGATTTCGACATTCGTGATTTCGGTAAAACCGTAAAAAAAACTTTAGGGTCGGGAAAAATATCTAATAAAAACTTGTTAGGGTCGGGTTACCGGAAACAAACATATTTTTTTTTTAGGCCTTAGCTATTTGGGACATAAGTCTTTGTTTTTGAAAAATATTGTCTCACAGGGTTGGTGGCATGATCTATTTTCACTAGCAATCAATTATTCATCAAGTGCTTTAAAATCATGTGGCCCCTAAACTTGTATATGGATATACCATAGGGCAACACTATCGTTTTAACTGGGAGTGAGGTACAGCAGTGGCGGCTTTTGTGCTAACATGTGTTTTACCAGTCTAACACAGTTGAGATTTTGTTCATAATAAGCAAATAAAGAGGAAGGAAGCTGGCTGTTTAACTCAGTAACCCACTATAGTCTGTCTGACTCGAGTTTGGCAATCGCTTTTCCAACTTTTTTGTGACAAAACGTTCAAGTTTGACATCCAAACTTGGCCACTACTACGTGTATGTATAAATATACCTTTTGTCTCAACTCTGCAAAATGTTGATTTTGCTCATTAGGTCCCATTGTAAAATGTGTCCATTGCCAACAATACAATCTTGCGTGTTTGTATTGTTTGCAACAGACAAACATGCGAGATTGTAGTGTCGCCAATGTGCACATTTTACAATAGGAACTAATAAGCAAAATCAACATTTGCAGAGCTGAGACAAAAAGTATGTTTCTTCATACACGTAGTAGGGGCATTTCACGATTTGGTCCGGTTCTACACGGGACAAAACACACACTTCAGAGCTAAATAGCTTTTAAATGGAATTCATTTCAATAAATATTTTTGCATCAAGCAAATATTGACCCTTTCCTCTATTGAAATATATATTTATAACAAATATTAAACTAATACTTTTGCCAGAAATTAGGAAAAAACTCTGGTTCTACACGGGACATCAAAGTGAAGTGACTTTTTGATAGCTTCATTACATCTTAAATTCCTCTTCTTATAGAAATCACATGTTAATCAAATTACATTTATTTGAAAGCAGTGAAACTCTACTTCATGAATTTGTTTCTTTCTTGTTACATTCTCATTTAAATTCTGAGAAAACATAGTTATTAATGAAGAAGGTGGGTTCTACACGGGACGGTTCTACACGGGACACTTTTCACTTATACTTTATCAGTGCTTTTCTAGCCCCTAGAGCATAAATAAGAAGTTCTAGTTTAACAAGAACATAACCTTCACCACTAGAATCAATATGAATACACTCTTTCTTGTCTTTAAGATAAGTTAAGCAGTTTAATTTCAATAAATTAAATTTGCTTTTCGATAGCTTCATTTCATCTTAAATTCCTCTTCTTGTACAAATCACATGATAATCAAATTACATTTGTATGAAACCAGTTAAACTCTACTTCATGAATTTGTTTCATTCTTTTTATATTCTCATTTAAATTCTAAGAAAACAAAGTAATTAATTAGGAAGGTGGGTTCTCCACGGGACGGTTCTACACAGATGTCACAGATGTCCCGTGTAGAACCAGATTGTCCCGTGTAGAACTTTTTTTTAAGGTTCACATTTTAAAGACTTCCATTTACAAGAAGTATAAGAGAAACATGTCAAAATATCTCTTTCTATGTGTAGGGAGAAATTTTCAAAAGAATCTGTGATAGGTCTACCAGATTTCAAGAAAAATAAACTTTTATACGTAAAAAAGTTCTACATGGGACAATGACAATTTTGACATGCATTAAAATTACTCATTTGATTACTATTTCATTTGAAAAAAGTTGAAACAAGGTAATGAAGGCTATTGTGATGCATTCATGGAAGTTCACACATTTTTTAATATCATCTAATAGGTTTTCAGGCACAGATGTCCCGTGTAGAACCAAATTGTCCCGTGTAGAACTGTTTTTAAGGTCCACATTTTAAAGACTTCCATTTACAAGAAATATAAGAGGAACACTTCGAAATATCTATTTATGTGTGTAGGGAGAGAATTCCAAAAGGCTCTGTGATAGGTCTTCTAGATTTCAAGAAAAATAAACTTATATGAATGTAAAAAAGTTCTACACGGGACAATGACAATTTTGACATGCATAAATCACTCATTGGATTAATATTTCATTTACAAAAAAAGTGGAGACAAGGTAATGAAGACTATTGTGATGCATTCATGGAAGTTACTGATGGATAAAATCAAAATTGAAGAAAAAAATCAATATTAGTAAATGTCCCGTGTAGAACCCACAAAAGAGTTTTTCAAAGTTCAATTTGCTGTATCTCGCTAACCAAATAAGTCAGGAAAAAAATTAAAGTTGTTCTAGAAGGATTAAAATGTCTACTTTTATATTCAAATTTATAAATCATGATTTAAGGCTTTTGAAATTCAACAAGCCACTTCACTTTTTTGCTGAAATGCCCCAGTAGTGGCTAGTGCTCCTAAAATGTTTGCCAAGTTTGGATGTCAAACTTGAACGTTTTGTCACAAAAAAGTGGGAAAAGCGATTGCCAAACTCGAGTCAGACAGACTATATTAAACAGGTTATCTATACACTGTTTATCAGTGTTTATGCATTTATTTTATTGGAAGTAATGTCTGGGACTGGGGGTTGAAGAGTTGAGGGGTGCATGCATGTGGAGTTTGAAACTCATTTTTTGGCCCATTTTTTACCAATGACAGCTTAAGTCCGATTCCATCCCTGCCTGGTAAAATCGCAATCAGATTGAGAGAAGAAAACACACAAGTCACAACACCAGCACCACAAAAATATTGCCCGCGCTTTTTCAAGTCTGACAAGTCAAAGAATGACAAGGTCCGAAGACTTTATTACTACAACACGCACACACCTATCTGTCAATTCAAAGGGGCTAGAGCTTCCTTGAATACCCAGCACCAGGTAGGGGCTAGCTGATATCCCTAGAGCGATTGCGTAACATCTGATTGCATTTGTTTATTTACTCACCTCAAAAATTTCGGAATCACTTTCAGAAGCCATTTTGAAACTGGTACACTCCCATGATCCTTTGCGATTTTCAGGCAGCTATTGCGCGAAGATTTGCTTAGATAATTGTCAATAATATAACTTGTTTTGCTTCACTAGTACGTTTATCTTATTTGACTTTCTTCTTTTCAATAGTAATAATAAAATAGGAAATCATCATAAACTTGGATTACAACTATAATTTGAATATAAATAAATACATTTTGGATATTGTGACAACTGACAGTAGTATAGTAAGCGCGTAAAGATTCCAAGAGCGACCGATGTAAACAACATGGCGAGCAATAGCGGTGATGGTGGAGTTAGGCTTCGCGCTTCAGGCACGACTGTCACTGAACTGGGGACAGAAACAACCTACAGCCCAGGGCAGCATCCGACTGATTATGATCCCGATCTCCCTTATGGTGGAAAAGTTTACCTCGCCAGGAAGAAGAAGCCAGACCCTCTGTGGGTGACAGTTTTGGAAGTGAGTAAAAACATCGTCTGCTTGTGAAGCTGTGCTACTGAGGCATAGTTATACTTGTAGGTTACACATTGAAGTTGGCAATAGTTTAGACAGACGACTCTTCTTGATTGAATATAAGTGCTAATACATTAAGTGAAGTCAATCGAAATGGATTTTTGTACTGTATTGTGGTACCAGGTAACATAGACATTTTTAACATGACACCAGTGACATTGATTGGTTGAATAGTTCTTCTCTAACTGTCTTAAGCTAATTAACAAAAGGTTGGTTAGAATACTTAGATTCTGCTAAAAAATGGGATGGATTTTTGTACGGGACATACTCTAAATTATCGAAAACTCCACATTTCCTGAATGCTGACGTGTATGTTTACCAGTGGTTCTTGTGGCTTCCATGATAATATTGATCGTCCTCAAGATCAATTATTTATGCAGCAGGTATGCTTAGGTGAGAATGGCAGGCATTGGCGTACCTGTGGCTCAGAAGCTGTTGCTAAAAATAACTTTCTCATTGATTGAGAGTACCAGTTGTTAACCATAGGAATAGAAGGCTCGGCTGGCTCGCTAAACCCTAACTTGCTAAAAGGAATTGATTGGTACAGAGACATGAATTATTCATAGAGTTGATTAAGTTTCTGATTGTATAGTATTCAGAACAGCCACTTTAACATTGAAACATGCTGTGGTATTATCTTTACAATTTAAATGGGAAAAATGACTTGTTGAAATGAGAATTGTTACATAAAGGACTGATATAATACTGTAGGTCAGCTATGAGCTAACTGCTTCAGAGGAAGATGTATATCATTTCTGTTGTTGTTGTGTTTTTTTGCTAATTTGAAATAAGTGTGTGAGTGTAATCTTATGAAGAGGGAATCAAATAAATGCATGGCTTAATAAAACAAATTTTAATGGGCAAAAGTATATACAATTTTGGATGTATTTAAAACATTATAAAATATTTTTTTTATCAAAAATATATTAGGAAAAGCTGGATGAAAAGGGCATTTTAGTGAAAAATGACAAGATAGACATTTTAATGGGCAATCCAGTATATTCTGTCAATTTTTGGTGTATAATTTGAAACATAGTGAAATGTTTTTTTGTAAAGTATATTAGGATAAGCTGGTTTAAAAAATTCATTTTATTTGTTATATACTTATGACAACCTTTTCTTGTTTTTGGACTAACAATGAATTGAAGTCTGCATTAGTTCATAGTGTTTATAATGTGAACATATCAGGGATCGAAATAAGGAATTTTGACAGCTCGCCCGAAAGTGCATGATTAACCTGTTTGCCTATATAAGTAGTTATAAAATTGGGCGAGTTGCTCATGAATGTAGCTCGCCCGGAGGCAAAACAGGGTGTGAATCACGACCAGGCGAGCCCTTATTTCTATCTCTGACATATCAATTATTCTTACAGGTCGTGGCCATATCATTTGTGGTGTTGTTCAGCATCTACTCTTATTACTACTTTGAAAATGTACATTTCCATGTGACTCGTGGCTACGCCCACTTGGGCTACCCTGAAGCACAACATCAAGTTGGACAAAGATATATGCATGGTAGGCCATATGTATTTTTACAAACTTGAGTTTCTAAATTAAGATTTTATGATATAGAAAAGTATGTGTTTAGGAATATTTTGAAGGGCATGAACATTAATTTCCTATCTAGGCCACTCCAATTTAATTACTTGTCTTACAAGCTTTTTTTGGAAAAAAAATCCTGTCAGACTCCCAAAAAAAAGAAAAAAAAGGTCACCTTTGGTGTCTTACGGATGAAAGTGGTTTTGAAATTTTCTGTCAGACTCCAAAAAAAAAAAAAAGTGGAAGTTTTAAGAATATGCTTTGTAAGGGTGATTCAATCAACTACAGGAAGCTAGCATTGCTGTAGTAGAGCCTCAGACTTGAGGAGGTATACCTCCCACCCTTCAGGTTACAGGGATTAATTGATTGATTTAGTTTAGTTGAGAATAGGCTGGTAGAAACATATCGCTACCAGTCCTAGTCGGCAGACTCTAAAAAAAAAAAAAAAAAAGTCACATTTTTCAACATTTTTTTATTCCAAAATGGCTCATTTCCTACCTCCTGAGCTCGTAAGACAAGCAAATGAATTGGAGTGGCCCTAATTGTTTATTTGACTACATCTAAGTCTGTAAATGTATTTTTTTTAATTATTAAATCACTAAATACTAGTTTTGTTGATCTGTGTTCTGTAAGCAATACATAACTCAAACAGTGCTGCCATCTTTTAGTGAAACATGTCACGGTTTCTTTACTAAGATTACTGCCTACCAAAAGTAACATATGTGGGTATGGACAATTTATGTAAGGGTTAACATAATAAAAAGGTGAACTTGCTATTTTGGATCCTTTGAGATTTTCTTATTTAACTCCATGTGATTACCTGAATTTTTTGACTGAATTTACAAAGTAGATAGGAATACTAACTTTTGATCCTTTTGAGATTTTCTTTAACTCCATGTGAATACCTGTCCTTACAGGTGTTGGGGTGGACAAGCATATGGGCAAGGCACTGGGCTGGTTCAGGAAAGCTGCTGACCAGGGGCATCCCCACGCATCATACAACCTTGCTGTGGCACACCTAAAGGGGCACCAAACTGATGTACAACCAGGGTAAGTATGGAAAAAATCAAATTGCCTCTATTACTCTATAGTTTAATTTCATGTGTTTTTGACTATGAAAATTGTATGTAATGTTATATGCAATCTAATTTTGCTATATTGTTTTATCATTTCAAATATTTTTCATCATTTCATTATTCTAATTTTAATTATCATTATTTTTTACTTGTGTTATTTCATTTTACATAAATATTTATTGTGGATACTATTACCTCCTTAAGCCTGCTATATTTACTATATTTACTCTATATTGCTACTCATCACCATTGTGCAACCAACAGTTATATCTATTTCTTTATTTTAACCTGATACATCTCTCACTTCAGGGAAGCCCATCGACTGATCGCCCATGCTGCATCTGAGGGGGTGAAGGAGGCTCATCATGCCCTGAATGAGATCTGTGCTCGAGGGGGCTGTGATGACTAGATCACACACAAAACATCATTAACCCTATGCTGCTGGTGGCTAATTTGGCCAATACAAAATGATACAAAAACAAGAAAACGATTGAAACCCTAGCAAATGGGTACTCATTTGAGAGTACTCGGAAAGAGCTTTCCAATGAATACCAACATGATAGGGTTTGGATGGTTTTCAAAAATCTTTGCGTTCTTGTGCTTTGGATGAAAGTAACCTCAGCATTGAAAGGGTTGAAATATGATTGAGAACACTGTATTCCACAAGGAAGGCCAGGCATTGGCTTATGTTCACTTTGAACGAATTGTGTCGATTCACAATGAAATAAAAACCAAAATTTAAGAAAGGATATCTTCCTGAAGAAATATCCTTTTCTTCACAAATTTTCATAGGATCGTCTTTATGTACTATAGATGGCAATCCATGACATCTTAGTTTTGCAGTGCAACCATGCTAATCTGCAGTGTGGACTGGAGCTGGGATCTCACACTTGAGAGCTTTTCATCTTACCACCTCTTACACCTTTTAGCCTCCAGCAAACAATTTAATTCTGGAATTTTTTTTGTCACTAACTTAGCATTTCTAAAAAGACATTAATCACAAGAATGTGATATCTACAGGTATTCTTATTTGTATGAAGATTTATAAGTAGCATTTTACATTTATTTTTGCTGAGTTAAATCATGTATTTAGAAATAACATTCAGTATGCTTTTTAAAACAAATCATGAAAAAAATACGTTTGGTAAGCTTTTTAGAAAATCATATATGTGTCTGTGTATTTCGGTATTCACATAATTGAAGTGTTTTCCCCAAAAAAAGACATCTGATACTTGACAATGATATGAATACAGATTTGAATATGAAAATATTTAATCTTTGACAGTAAAGTTTGCTAGCTTCCACTGTAATAATGCTGATATATAGTTGATTGTAAATTGAACTCACATAATTTACTAACAACGTTTCTTATTTCATGTATAGAAATCTTTACCAAATTTTCTGTTACTCTCTTAGCAAGACTCGAAGGGGTTTTATTTTGCAGTTACACACAAAGTTTTGCTAAAAATAAATACATGCACTAATAAGAAGTTATTAAATGTCTGTAATTCTTGTATTTTCACAGGATATTGGTTATTCATTTTAATCTTTTTTTGATGGATGTATCATGTCAATTTTAAAGTCGCAAGAAATTCTTTTCTTAAAATTCTATAGTAATTGAACTATGGTAATGATGTGAAGAAGTGATATATCATACTCGAATTTAACTTGGTAAATATTAAAAAAGGTCAATACTAAATATGCAAACAGAAGCAAAAGAAAATACTCATTTTGATTCTAGTATATGTTAATACTGTATGTCCTGTATATGAACAGCTGAGTGTAACTGCTGTTCTAAAGTAACATTGTAAGGATCATATGTTATCAAAAGAGAAAAGAAAATATAGAATTTAATTTTCTACTTTTTATTGAAATTTGATAACAATTTGGTTGTTTACTCTTATTGGACTTGACTGTGATAATTCATTGATAGCTTCAAATGTGTTTGAATGAATAGTTTTTCATCATTTTGCATCAAATGGTTACCAATAAGTTACACCATCAATTTGTTGTGATTTTGAATTTTGTCTGTTTTGTGATATTTCATGTTATCTCTGCTGAGGAAGACTCATGTCTTATTGTGACATAATTAGATTATTTTTATACTCATGTGAGTAATTCATATTTTTGGTTAATACCATATTGTCATAACTTTATGTTTTAACATTTTACATTTTATTTGGCCAATAAGCCATTATCTTGATTGTTTGAGTATTTTATGAATTGTTGTTGGTTGTAGTACATTTTGTACTGAAGCGTATTTTTACCTGATTTATGCAACTTTGTTACAACATTATGTATTTTTTGGTTCACTACTTAAAAAGTAAGAGTCAGAACAAGACATTAAGATCTCATGTAGTTGTGTTGATGGACTTTTGTCTATTGTTCTATATGTGAATTAGGTTGTTATTTATAATAACAATTATTCTTTTAGTTGTGTCTATCGAATGTTTTGGAATTGATTCTCAATAAAGGATCGCACAGCAGAATTATCTATGGGTCTGTTTTAAATCTTAGTATACAGAGATTTGCAGTGTGCTGCCATCTATAATCGAGCAGTGGCATTAAAAATAAGAACGAGACGTTTTAAATAGCTATCCATACCGAAGATGATTATCATTATTGGTATTTTTTGTTATGATAATTATTGTTATTACAACTATTATTATTTTTATTATGATTATTATTATTATCATTATGAGTATTGTTATGATTATTATCATTATTATTATTATTAATATTATTATTATTGTTTTCCTATCCTCCCCATCATTTCTTAAACAGCTTCACGAAAACACTAAGATAAAACAGCTGCTGATCATCTTAAACTTTTTAACTGTTAAATCACCCATCTATAAGTCCATTGGTAGGTGATACCCCTATGATGTACCAATATTCCCGTTTTATTCCTTGTTGAAGACTGTTCTTCACAAGATATCGCAGTTGACCTATACTTTTGTAGCGACGTCTAAATAAAATAACTGTATACATAAGGTAAAACCTACAATACTCAAAAGCAAGTTGAGTTCCACCTATTTTTAAAAACTTATGTTTGCTAATACGAATCGTTCTTATCAAGGTATACTTTGTTTGTCTAGGTTCTCTAGATCTTGAATCAAACCCTCACTCCTTGTCTGGAATCTTTATTAAAGTCTTTGTTTTTAAACAAGGCCGCTTCAATCACCTATACCAACACACACACAGTGTATATAATCACTCACATGCACACACATACACACACACACACACATATATATATATATATATATATATATATATATATATATATATATATATATATATATATATATATATATATATGTATATATATATATATATATATATACTAATATATACATATATATATATATATATATATATATATATATATACTAATATATACATATATATATATATATATATATATATATATATATTAATATATATATATATATATATATATATATATATATATATATATATATATATATATATATATATATATATATATATATATATATATTGCTCTGGCGCACGTATAGATACATTGTCTTGAGAAATGATAACAGTGACTTGAGAAATGTTTGTCCTTTGTGGTTCCTTTAGGGTTTAATAAATCCTTTGAATTTTTTATCAAACACCTGTCCATTTATAGTATAGTAATAGTAATAGTAGTATAGTAATCACTAATCACTTATATCCAACATTGTCGGTTTGCGGGTTGAAACCAGATACCAATAATTTAGCCCATTGATGCTTAAAGCTGCAAAAAGCAGCCTGTGGAAAATATTTGGAGGAGAAATGTAGATAAGAGCCAACATTTCTCTTTTACATATTTTGCAAAAATCATTCTCAATCCAAAGCTTTGTCAAAAATATTGTGGATCCAGAAAAATTGTCCGGACGACCTCTAACTGGCTGATAACTTGATATTCACGCGAATGTCGATCACCAGATACACAACCAACAGATCTCGCTCAACAGCCTCAGCACGACTCCTAGCGTAGCTGTTGACGAGATCCACTCAAGAGGTGCGTTCGGCGCATGTGCCTATGAAACTTCCTCTATAATGTTAAACAAATACAAATACAATTAGGCAATCTCGGAGTGGTGTGGGGACTCGATGTAAAACACCCTAGATCTCTAGCTTTATAAGACGCACCCTCCATTTGAGTGTAAAACTCTGTGTAAAAAAGTGCGTCTTATACACGCGAAATTACGGTACCAGAGCCCTCATTCGTCTTCCTCCTAGGGACATCACACTGAGGCGAGGTTAGGTGTGTCCAGGGCTTCACAATGGGCCCTATGGTACTAGCAATTGATCTGCGGTGACCAATCCATGTTCTCTTCATCTAAGATCTTCACTACACGCTGGACAAGAGGACCCTGTAGAGATGATTAAAAGTGTCCCACGTGGCCTGCTCGTTGACAGACCTGTCGCTGGTTAAGATGGGCTGAGCGCACTGCTCCAGGATACCATTTACCTCCATGGCCACAGCATAAGGTGGGTCCATCAGGAGTCCTACCTTGGACTTGTCAGATTTAGTGTGGAGGAACCTTTCACACACAACCTGCAAGAAAAAACGTCATAATTCAATGGTGAGAATTGAAACGTCATGATTTTGTGAAGACCTGTGCGCAATGTTTCGGGCAATCTTGCATAAATCGGTCGCAAATGGACCAGCAAAAATCGGACGATTTCGGGAAAGAATCGTTATATAAGAATTATGAAAAAAACTATGAGAAAACCTTCTTGGAATACTTAATTTTTTTTTTTTTTTTTTTAAAGTTTGCTGACCGATCTTGGACAGAATATAGGTATAGTAGTTCCAAGTCAAACCACGAGCCAGAGTGAAGACGTGGTGTTTTGTTTACATAAGTACACACAATTGGCCAAGCTAATGTACTATAACTTAAAGAGCAAATTCCAAATGTGATCTTATGTTCGCTTTAAAAGATTGTGATCTATTCATGATTACAAACGGATGTATATAAACCTCTTTTATGTATTCATCCATCCAAGTACCGATATACCCAAGTTATTCATTCATTTATCTATTCAAATCATTCATTTATTTATGTATTGCTTCATTTATCTTTCCCTTTACATATGTATCTACATATGTATATGTCCTGTTATTTTTATTTATAGTATACGTTGACAGTTAATTGTCTCTTCTCCTGTCATATTAAAGTTAAATCGTGATAAGCCAATAAGGAACGGCGGAGGAACCGTCCCTGACAATTTCATCCCTTGATACAAAACGTATTACAACTCCTGGTGATTGTGAGTGGTGGAGGAAAATTGAGAAGCCGAGAAAAGCCACCGCCTAACCCCACGTCGCTGGCAACTTTCTCACATGCTCCGAGCCATGTTCGAACTCGGGCGGTGAGGATAGAGAGCAGTCTGTTGCAACACGTTAGACCTCTCGGCTCCCGGGGCCTGCCCTGATGGCCGTGTGGTTTAAGACGTTGCCACTGACTGCTAGCTGTCTCTCACCACTGTCCGGGTTCGAATCTCACCCGGGGCATGTGAGAAAGTTGCCAGTGACTTGGGTTTAGGCACCCTGTGGTCTTGGTTATATGTGAAACTAAGCTTACCTGTTTCCTCCAATAGTTACAACTGGATAGTCACGACTTAGCCGCAATATGGCAAAAGTGATTAAAAGCGAAATTCTTTATCTCGGCTATCGGGGTAGGTCTTGGTTATACTGTAAATCACTTAAGTATAGCGGGAATAATAAGATAGCGATAATAGCGCTCTGCCCATATGCGCTATTGTAAAATCCCTGTCTTTATTAAGTTCTTAATTGAACTTGCTCCTGCTGTTCCCGTTCACCGCTATATTTAGATTACGCTATCCAGGGCAGTACCGTAATAACGCTATGTAATGTTCACGCCATATTTAAGTGATTTACAGTATTTGAGACTGAGCTTACCTGTAGGTTGTTGTTTGACCTGATGTCGGTGCAGCGTTTCTGAGCCGTATCGCACCAGCCATGGCAGTCGAGGTAGTCACAGTCGGAATGTCTTCTGCACTCTACCGCCCTGTTCCTAAGCACGTGCTTCAGATTGGTGCTAAACAAACCAGCCTCGACGTCAACGATCTTAAGTTTTTTCGCGCGACTCAAGCCAAAGTTAGTATTCTTCATATTGCACATATGAAATTTTTCGTGGAATCCCTTTTCCATGGTCTTGACCAAGTCCAGCAATCCCAAGGCTGCACTCACCCTGTCCGACCAATTTATCTTAGCATAGGCTTCCGCCGAAGACTTCCCTAAAATCTCGCTAGGTGGCGCATGTTCCAGGGCATAGAAATGTCCGCAGGTGCCGTATAACTTTGGGAAGCTAAGAGAGTTCTGGAAGAATTTGATAATGAGATATTCATCTTGCTGAACCAGGGACCAAATACTTTGCATAGCCGACGGCCTTCCCCCAAAGGCGCCATGGCCCTCAAAGCTCTGCGACCAAACGCGGGACAGCAAATCGTCGGTTTTGGTCAAATTGATTCCCAAGTTCCTATTGATACTTTCCACTGTTAGTCTGTGAAACACTTCGGTTGGTGGTTTTCCCCTACTCAGAACACTCTCGTAGTTTTTCATGAAAGGTTTCTTTGATTTCATTATAATGTTCTTGCCGTACCAATTGGCATGGATGATGATTTTGTTTTCTTTATGACTGAGGCATCGCTTGTAACGTATGATTCTTGATGTGCAAAGTTCATAACACATATTGCCCGAGACTTCTCCCCGGTTGTATAGATTGCACTGAAATTGTAAAAAAAGACAAATGAATGAATAAATGAAATGAAAGAATAAACGGCTGAGTGATTTAAAAAAAGCTTTTTCAGTTTTCAGAAACCACCGTATACTTCCTCGACTGTAAAGATTGCTTTGAACTATGGATAACCTTTTGGATACGTTTATCCTACATTAAGGTTTACAATGGCTTCGAGGAACATCATAGTAAGTATAGGATTACACCTCGCGTCCATAACATGCATTTTTCTCAATGAATCTAGTATTTCTAATCGAAATTTATGAACGTTTCAGATTTCTTATGACATGATGTTACCTTTAAGACCTGAAGCCTAAGAAGATTTGAATGAACGCCTACACATGAGATATACTTCTGCAAGGTTCTATGTAGTCCGTGGGTCAGGTAGGGTTTCAGAAAGCACCCCCTCAGTACTCTACTACTTGGTTACTGCCTTATAAAACCCCGGGTGGGGGGGGGGGGGGGGGGCACTTAGGTATTTAGGGGGGCGCATACGCTCGTTATCAAAATTTAAAAATACCCCTAAAGCACTGACTTCTGGCCAAAAAAGCACCCTTATTTTATTAAAAACGCTGACATTTTCCAGTAAATAAACACCCCTTCTTTTATCAAAACACTGACATTGGATGAACGGGAACACATATCTTAACTTTAGATTTTAAAATAATCCTCTGCCTGTCTAGCGGCTGCAAGTGGCGGCAGCTAACTCGGAAGCCCAGTCACTTCGGGAGTCACTCGACCTCAGAGCCGCGTATATTTCGTCGATTGTACGGGGATTTTCATCACCCCCCAATTTCCGGTCAAAAATTTCCGGAAAAGCTACCAGGGGTTATTTGAACAATTAAATCACATGTGATGTTAACCCCCATGGCCGTAAGTATATATGTACAATATCTTGAGCATCACTTTTTAAAAGGGAATTTTCTAAGAAGAAATTTCAAATATCGCACGTTTTTGGCTATTTTTGGGTGAAAATACCCCAAAACTCGGAGTCAAATTGAGTTGATGCAATGTTAACATGCTTCATTATATGCGGCTTGTCAAGTTCTATAAGGCAGTAATCAAGTAGTTGAGTACTAGGGGGTGCTACTGAAACCCCACCTAGCCCATGGACTGATGCTTTAACCCTTATGCTGCAGGGGGGCTAATTTGGCCAACTTAAAGTTATGCAAAAAAACTGAAGAATGGCTGAAATCCTGCCAAATGGATAGTCATCTGAGAGGACTCAATGAGAGCTATCCAATTAATATTAACATGACATTGTTTAGATGGTTTTCAAAAAACTTTGAGTCATTGTGCTTTGAAAGAAAGTCGCCTCAGCATTAAAAAGGGTTAAGGTAGAATCCTACTCGATACCCATGTCATTTTTAAAACTTAAATATCTAAATCTGAGTTAAATGTAGACAATGGCACTTATGCTATTGTATAGCTTACATCTCATAGTCACAGAATAATGATCAACTTATCAATACTTTGCTATTTTGATTTGATGTGGCACCCTTTAAGAACATATCTGGCTGTGTTTCGTTTTTTGGCAAAATGTCAAGACTCACCCTTTACTTGAAAATTAAACTCTTCCATTTGATCATTCACGTCTTTGGTATTAAAAGTGCAAAGTCCTACCTCAGCCGGAAATCTGCACAATGAGTATTCTAAAAACATTTTGGAATGTTCCCTTAAACCTCAAAATTATTAACAGCACGTGGTTTACGTAGTTTATGCTGATTTTCAGGTCCTGTCATAATACGAGGTACTTGTGACATGACTTTGCAACTAGAGGGGGTTCATATATGTCATATTCTAAAACAATGGCTTCGAAGTCCGCATCATTAATCACTTTCAGCCAAAAATGAGATGAAAATACTGATCAATATGGTCCATTTCGAAGGAATCTGCATTGTCAAAGCAGACAGCCATGTCGTTTGGGGCCAATTTAACACGGACGGCCCAAAGGGGCCCGCCTTTTGTTCTCATGGCCGTACCACAATATAAATTTGCTAGGTAGAGATTCGTGGCCAGTTGATCACCACTCATGTGTAATCTTTTGTTGTGATATCCATTCTTAGGGGCCAGCCAAGGACACCACCTAGTGGTGATTATCTAGGTGTACTAAATTATCTCGCGGCCTCTTCCATATGTAAAAGGGTCAACTGAACCACTGAGAGGGAGGGGGTAGTAATAGGTTCTTTGGCACGACATAATCCCAACACATTCCGGGTCCTTCTTGGACCCGCTGTTTTGGTGCAAATCCCCACCCCGGGACGGCCGGGCCACATTCCTCAACAACTATTGATAATTTACAAGTTCATTTAGTCAGACGGACGTGCTAAATCAAGCAGCTGTCTCAGGGCATGTGAGAAAGTTGCCAGTGACTTGGGGCTAGACGGTGGTTTTCGCCGGGTACTTCGGTTTCCTCCACCAATTACAACCGGCTAGTCACGAATTAGCCCACTATGGCATAAATGAGGCGGGAACGAAATTCCAAATCCGCCAAATCTCTGTGTCCTTGTGCTCTGGGCGAAAGTAGCCTCAGCATTGAAATGGTTAAAATATTCCCACTAGGAAAACCCCAAAGTCCATTTTGAAGGGCTAGATCAGATATTCATAGTATTCAATCAACTCTAATTCGTCTTCAATTCTACCTGAAATAAAACAAGAATTATTTATCAATGCGTATATATATATATATATATATATATATATATATATATATATATATATATATATATATATATATATATATATATATATATATATATATATATATATATATAACATATATATTATATATATATATATATATATATATATATATATATATATATATATATATATATATATATATATATATATATATATATATATATATATATATACATATATATATATATATATATATATATATATATATATATATACATATATATATATATAATATATAATTATATTGTTGTCTTACAAATGAAGCATTTAGCATGTATTGCAAAGGGAGCAGGGAGTAGTTGTATCAAGTGTGTCAAGACTATTTATCAGGAGTTCCTCGTCACCGACTGGACAGGTATTTTAACCCTTCCAATGCTTAGGTTACTTTCGTACAAAGCACAAGGAAACGTAGTTTTCTGAAAACCATTCAAACCCTGTCATGTTGGTATTAATTGGATAGCTCTCGCTGAGTACTGTCAGATGAGTACCCATGTGCCAGGATTTCAGTCATTCTTTTTTAGGTTTTCCGCATCATATTGTATCGGCCAAAGTAGCCGCCAGCAGCATAAGGGTCAATATACGTGACAGTCCCCGCATATATACATGTAGTCTCGGCTTTCGGAGGCGTGTGGTATGGCATATGCATATTTATTGAAGATGTGCGGGGGAGAACCAAGATGGTGAGAAAGAGAACCAAGATTGAGATATTTAGAGTCAAGATGTCAAAAAGAGAGGCAAGATTTTGAAAAGATGACCATCATGTGGATAATTATATGGGATACAAATATTCATCCATCGCACATCTTGAATAAAAGTGCAAAAGGCATGCCATAGTATGGACTGAATGTTCCTGTCCCGACCCTTTAGGGCACTATTATGGATTAATTTTGATTCCTTACTTGTTCAATCAAGGGTGCATTTAAATTTGAATGCTGCTTCTCATATGCTTTTTAAAGCACTTTCTGAACATTTGTTGGCCAGTCGTCTCACCTGTTAATTGGCCTGGTTAGGATGCTTTCTGGCGCACATTTAATATACAATGCATACATTTAATCCATATACTATATGCATGGGCAGCCTGGTCAGAAAACACGACTGCACGACGCCTAGTTTCCTGGGCATGGATGCGACCATGGGTCCCTGACCTCACAACTATACGCAGCTTTGATTCGCAACTTACTTAGATCATTGATGTTTCTGGCTTATATTTTGACATGCCATTCATGGATGGTGTTTGTACAACCAGCTACTTGCAGACGACCGGTTGACTGGTGCAGGAATTAAATATCTGTACTATGCATACCCCCTCCCCTAGAGAACAACAGTCATCTAGGTTACTAGTGCTAGTACTATAGAGCCCTGCAGTCCTGTTTCTATCGTTCTCGTATATCGAGCAAGGTAAAATTACACCTCGAAGCTACCACGCGATGGTTAATGCGAGGCAGATTCGATCAGATTTCCTCAATAGAGCATTACAGGTATTAGTACTTATAGTTCCATATATAATTGGAGTCTGCCTCAAGCATGGAAACATGAGATTGAAATGATAGCGTTTAGTAGGCCCTGCCCCGTCAGACATATCATCGCACATCTGGCCTACCTGTAAAGTCTAGCACTTTGAGGTGTTAATATGGTAAGAGATGCGTCAGCAGCTTCAGCGATCCGGTTACTTGTGAAACTTATAAAACGTTAGGATTGGCCCAACATTACCTTTCCAGAGCACAATTAAGGAAAGCTTTTTGAAAACCATCTAAACCCTGTAATGTTGGTATTTATTGGATAGCTCTCGCTGCACTAGTACTCTCAGATGAGTACCCATGTGCCAGGGTTTCAGTCATTTTGCATCATTTCGTATTGGCCGAATTAGCAACTAGCGGCATAGGGGTTAACACATACTCAACCAGGTAGTACGAGCGAGTGATAATATAATAGTGGAAGTGATTTTTAAGTATGGATTCAGTACACTGGAACCATGCTTATTTATTTTTTGCTACACCTCGTTTAGGGGATTTCCCTATTCATTATATATTGGTTAGTTTTAGAGAATGAACACGTATTTAATTCTCTCTCTCTCTCTCTCTCTCTCTCTCTCTCTCTCTCTCTCTCTCTCTCTCTCTCTCTCTCTCTCTCTCTCTCTCTCTCTCACACACACACACACACACACACACACACATATATATATATATATATATATTATATATATATATATATATATATATATATATATATATATATATATATATACATATATATATACTGTATATATTATATATATATATATATATATGTATATATATATATATATATATATATATATATACATATATATATATATATATATATATATATATATATGTATATATGTATGTATGTATGTATGTTTGTATGTATGTATATATATATATATATATATATATATATATATATATATATATAAATATATATATATATATATATATATATATATATATATATATATATATATATATATATATATATATATATATATATATATATATATATATATATACACATACATATATATAATTTCTCCTCTCACTCTCAAAACTTACCAGGGTATCTAGTACCTCCTGTCCTTTGGAGTTTGAGCACGTCCCTGCGCCGTGAAAGAGGGTAAAATAGAGTAGTCCCACCGTCCCGAGAACTATCGCCAACCAGAGGCACGGTCTGCGCTGCAACAGGCGCCAATAGTACCATCGTAAATGCATTTGGAGCCTTCTGAAATTTCTTCGCATCGTTCCACTTCAACTATAGGAAATAGTAGGCCATCATGGCGGCCTGCGAGGAAGTAGGACCTACTACTACTGACTAACTACAGAAGCTGATGGCCTGATGATAAGATAAAGCAGAACGGAACGACCCAACTATTCTGGGGCTTGTGGAAACATGACACTAGTAGCGCTGTTTCTACAGTAATTAGCAGCAATAAGTTCCCATCCTCTGCTTTCTATCACTCACTTCTACCATCCCATAAACCGAGCCAAACAAAATCCCACAATAAACCCAATATATATATCCGTGTAGATATTATAATTTATATACTTTCACATTGACAAAATCAATCTATGCTTTGTTTCACATGACATATGTTTGTTTTAACGCGCTTTGTAGTGGGGGAATGGCATTCTATATAAAGCGCTCTGACTGTCGCAGCTGCCCGTCAGCTGTCACGGTATTGTGGTTAGCCTGGCTTGCGGATCCCTCTAGACTAGCTCCTAGTCTACGCTTTCTTCAGATAACGCGTTTCTATGTTCCGGGCGGAATTTCGTTTTTCGTCACGTTATCTAACATATTGCGGCTAATTCTTGACTGGCCAGTTGTAACTGGTGGAGGAAACCGGAGTACCCGGCGAAAACCACCACCTAACCCCAAGTCACTGGAAACTTTCTTACAACTGTTCAGGTCTCTACTGCTTAATGTGTTAGTGTTCGTGCTTGTGGCGTTTGATAGATGGCGCCATGGGTGATCAAACTAGTCAACCAGAATCATAATTGGAAAGATCATACTGTAGATTGTACAACATAATTGGCCTGTAAACAATTACTGCATCATTTAGATATGATACTTCTCGAGGGATTCCAATGCTTCGACTCTGATTTTGATTATATAATTAAATCAGGAACTGATGAACATTCATTTAATCTGGACATCATTTTAGTCAATTGTTTGGAACGCCTTTTGACGTTTTCAAATTTATTCATCATGTGAATCATATTAGTTTGGTTATTCCTTGGATTAAGAAAAGAATGGATATGTAGCAGAGGCGGATCCAGCATCCCAATTTGACCTATGCAACATCAGATTATTGATAATCGCCACATAACTTCTTCATTTAAATGCCGCGGGGGGGGGGGGGGGGGGCTTTTTATATTTCACGAATTTGGCAGGCAACCTTGTTCTCACCTCTCCCCATGTGGGTATTTTACATAACTTGATCATTTGTATGTGCATGGGGGGAGGGCTTTTTATATTTCACGAATTTGGCAGGTAACCTTGTTCTCACTTCTCCTCATGTGGGTATTTTACATAACTTGATCATTTGTATGTGCATGGGGGGGGGGGGGGGGGCTTTTTATATTTCACGAATTTGGCAGGTAACCTTGTTCTCACTTCTCCTCATGTGGGTATTTTACATAACTTTATCATTTGTATGTGCATGTGATTTTTGTTTTCTATAAATATGACAATTTAAAGCAAATCTGTTGAATTAGATATTATAAATGCTTGTTAATTTGAAGCGATTGTAAATTGAAGAAATTCCATAATGAGGAAAGACCAACAACCTCCCCTGACTGTATCTTAGATAAATAAAAAGAAGTGAATATGAAACCAGCCAGTCATCCTGAATAGGTTAGCCTCAGAGAATAGCCAAAAAGTCGTGCTCTGCGCATGTTGGCGCTCAGGTTTCTATTTAATGTAAATGATACAAGAGCCCTGATTGGTCTTTGATGCCTCGTGACCTCACGCTGATGCAGATTAGAGACCCCTGCCATTTCCAGCCCTTCACTATAGCGCATATAGTAATTAGTCTCTCGCTACATATCCGTTTTTTTCTTCATTTGAGAGTGTGAGCAAGCCTGTGGGAGTCGTTTTAACAGCAGATATTTTACTTTTCCCAGTGATAGCCAAACATTCATAGTTGATTATGAGGGAGTGTGCGTCGTCTTTAATTGATATAAAAATCTCAAATGACCCTTTGTTCACATAGTAACCCAATGAGCATACGATGATTGAAACGAGACATATTTTATTCATTTCTTACAATAAATGTCATAGAAAAGTTCTGAGACTATCAAGTTTCTGTATGTAACGCTCATCAAAATCTCACCAAAAGGGTCTGTATGTTCGTTGCCTAACAGGGGCTTGATCATAAAGAAAATGTGTCAATTTCGGGTCTAAATACAAGGTTTCAGAATAGATACAAAGATTTCCTAAAAAATCGTAATTTTTCAAACCCATTTAACCATCCATAGTTGACAAAAGAAGAATTATTAGACGATATCTAGTCACTGGTGAAGATTGCCGTTGAGACTAGATTGGCGTTGTCTCTGGTGCACCCTTAATCGGGATGCATCCCGGAGTCGGAAGTGCCCCCCCCCCCCCCCCCCCCCCCCCCACACACACACACACAGACACACGCCCCATCCTGCCGCACCTGGCACGATGGCGCGATTAGCCAGCTACCCCTGAGAATACTAGCTAGCCTGGTAGTCCGGAGCTATAGATAATACACATTTACGGTCATTTACTTCCTGCTCTACAGAGACAGACACCATGGCGTAAAAATCTAACCTCCCAGAGTAGGATCGCCACCACTGCTTCCCCCAAAATTCAAGAAACCCTGAGTGTGGACTTTAGAAATTGACCGATGCACTCTGATATGAAACGATGCACTTTCAGAATTGATCGATGCACGTGCATCGATGCAAACTGGTGTGGATCCGCGCCTGGTAGCGATTACTATATGTCCTATTGTTACATGCTGGACTCATGCCAGGAGTACCAGATAAGGCAGCAGCACGAGGTCACGTGGGAACAAGGATCAATCAGGGCTCTCGCATCGATTGCATTACAGAGAAACCTTATCTCCACCACCAGCTTGGGGTGCCTAGAGCACCAATTCTGGTCTATTAGCGACTATCAGTTGACACTGGTTGAGGCTAGCATGTTAAGGTTGACCGGCTGGTTTCGAATCCACTTGTGTTTGGTCATCTAAGGTTAATCTTAGCCGAGTCAATATACATGTATATCATGGGTACGCGCAACATTACTGAAAGAGGGTATAAGTTAAAGGGGTTTTGTATATGGCTGTCCAAAATGGAGATTGAACGCTATCAAGCCAATTACGGTTTAAAAGGAGACCGATCAACCTGCCGTTATACGTAAATAAGCTTGAGTTTTGAGTATAATATGTAGTTGATTTGGTTCTTTCATGCTCATCTCTCTGTCATGTTTTGGTTTCTGTTGTATTGTTAACCATTTTTATATCTATGATATTTTTGTAATGAAAATTACAGTCAAATATTATTATTATTAACTCCTTAACACATAGAACTGACACACGTGGGACTAACCTGATAACAAAATATTTGTAGAAGTTATTTTCCTGTTATATTCTACAATACATCTTTAAATGTTCTCCAAAAGGTTTTGAGAGTTATGTCCAAAGAGTGCTCTTTTAAGGACGTCTTAAGGTAGGTCCAGAACATATGACATTAGCTCATATTCTCCTCAATAACAGCCACTGGGGGAGTCTAACACCCATTTGACAATATCTTTTCTGAAAGAAGACCTTTTCAGCTACTTTAAATGATAGTTATGTTTCTTTAATTTCAGTGTTTCATTGAGAAAAATGTAAAATTGTACTTTCTTCAATAAAATCACTTTCAGCTCACTTCAGAGAGTAGGAACTCTAATTTTCTTGCATGAATGCAAGGCCATTCCTTCCTGTCATTCCTTGCAATTCCTCATTCAGAATGTAGTACTGTAAATCACTTAAATATGACGCGAACATTAAATAGCGCAATTACGATACTGCCCTGGATAGCGTGATCTAGGTATAGCGGTGAACGGGAACAGCAGCAGCAAGTTCAATTACGAACTTTATAAAGACGGTTTTTTTACAATAGCGCATATGGGCAGAGCGCTATTATCGCTATCTTATTGTTCCCGCTATACTTAAAGTGATTTACAGTAAGTATCTACTGTTTATGTGTCATTGTCTCGCTCACACAGGACAGACATCTGGTTTACCTGTTAATGTCGTAATTTTGCTGATTTGAAGCTTTTCAAAATTCGCCAAATCATAATTCATCAATAGCATCATTTCGGTAAATACTGGCAAATTAAAATCATCGGTAAATTAACAGGATTAACAGCAGCTTGAAGTTGCACATTCCCTGCCAAGTGACGTAGTGTGTTGCGTGGTGATAAAGTGATAAAGAGGCAACACCCAACGAAACTGATTTGGATTTGGATTTGGAATTTTGTTTTTCGTCACATTTATGCCAATTATGGCATATTCGTGACTAGCCATTTGTAAGTAGTGGAGGAAACGGGAGTACCCGGCGAAAACCACCGCCTGCCCCCAAGTCATTGGCAACTTTCCCACATGCCCAGGCCGGGATTCGAACCCAGGCAGAGGTGACCAAGGAAACTGAATGACTGGCTATTCACTCACACTGTCAGGTTCTTGTATGCTGAGAACATACTTTGATATGTGTACTTTACGGTCCCGTCCACCTGAATAATGTTTGGCTTCCCTACATGTAAAATTGCACTTAACCCATTAACACTCAGAGTGGCCAAAACAGGCCTGACAATTTTGGAAATATTTTTCTAACAAAAGCATTTTTTTCCAAATTATTGAAGGAGAAATGTAAAAGAGAAGTCAACCAACAACTCTCCTTCAAATATTATGTGACCTTTTGCTTTATTCCCAAAGTTATTTGAAAAGTATCATAGTAGCAGACGATAATTTCTAGTGGATCTCTGAGTGTGAATGGGTTAATTGCCACTCATAACCAGTTATTCCAGCTGAAGCACATGGGACATATTCTTTACCACAATGCCCTGCAACTCTCTATCTGAAAGTAAAATGACACTAGAATAATAATGTTTAGAAAAGGTGATTTGTGCTGCATATGGATACTATAACAGAAGTGACAGGGAAAAGGAAAGGAAATTTCTTTCTTCACCATTCCCAAGGATTAAACCAGAAACGAAGGATTTAGCAGCAAGATGGCTATTCAACATTGGAACTGGCTGGACAGTAAACAACTACACATTTAGTGGTGGCCCCAAAAATTGTCTTGACCATTTTGAGGTATCTTGTTTTGAGAGTGAACTACAAACACGACTGGAATTTCTAGAAAAAATGGTGTATTGGGTTGCTTATGTATGCTATAACAGAAATGAAAGGGAAATGGAAAGGAAATAAAACCATTCCTTACACCACAATATGAATACAGCCCTCGTTATATAGTAAACCTGTACAGATATAAAACTACATAAAAATAAAAACATTTTCGTAACTTTGTGACTGCATGCAGAAATATCACCGAGGTGCGCGAGCATATAAAGGTATGCTTTCTCGGTATATTAGGGGCTTAAAAGACATGCATTTAGTAGTTGTATGGCTTGTAACATGCACTGTACTGGTATAGGGTTAATTGGCATGAATCTCTCCAAGCCAGTGCAGACATAATACTAGGAAAGTGTAAATATTAATACCAATTCGCATAGTCATATTGTACAAAAGCAGAAAAAGTATAAAATGGCCACACATTTCATTATCTCTCTTGATAATTCGCCAAAGAATATACAGTAGTAAATTTATTGCACATCCTAATGCTCATGATATCTGGTTAAACATTAACATATTTGTCAAAATCTTCCTCCCTGTGTGTGACTCCAGACGCAGTTTTAGAATCATCCTCTTGGTGGAAAAGTCTTGGTGAAATATGCACCAGGAATACTAGTATATGACCTCTGGTTGAGAGCCAATATAATTGTATGGTATAGTAAGTTAAACTGCATACATTACACTGCAGCACAGTATCATGTTACAGTCTCGGAGGCAAGTGAATCCAGAATTAACCATTATGCTGCTGGTGACTAATTTGATCAATACAAAATAATGTGAAAAAAGCTGAAAAATCACCGAAACCCTGGCAAATGGGTACTCATCTGAGAGTACTCGATGAGAGCTTTCCAATGAATACCAAGATGATAGGGTTTAGATGATTTTCAAAGATTTTTGAGTTTTTGTGCCTCAGACAAAAGTAGTCTCAGCATTGAAAGGGTTAAGAGGGCATCAAATACATTAATCAGGCCCCTGGACGAGCATCGATGTAATTGTAAGGTGTAGTAGGTTATACTATACTACACTACAGCACAGGCTCATTTTACAATCTAGGAGGATACTAAATCCAAGGATATTCGAAAGTGTATCAAGTGAATTGATGAATTAATAATTGGTCAAAAAAACCTTTTTTTTTTTCGTTTTTGTCACTCAAATATAATAATAAAGTTCTGACACAATCAAATTTCTCAGATCCACTCGAAATAGTCTATGTTATGCTGATCAACATTTTCCACACACACACACACACACACACACACACACACACACACACACACACATATATATATATATATATATATATATATATATATATATATATATATATATATATATATATATATATATATATATATATATATATATATATATATATATATATATATATATATATCTGTATATATATATATACATATATATATATATATATATATATATATATATATATATATATATATATATATATATATATATATATATATATATATATATATATATATATATATATATATATATATAATCGAATATGTTATAAGTCTTGCTGCACTCAGAAGCACAGTTTAGAGGAGAATTGAGAAGGCTATCCTACCTTTTTCATATTTCACAATGTAAAAGGCCCAAAATGGTAAAAGGACAACTTTCATAATAATTTTTAACCCTTTCGGACTGCCCCAGCTCGTTACTTTCTATTCCAAGAAAGAGAAATGCAGGTTACTTAACCCATTAATGCTCAGAGCGGCCAAAACAGGCCTGACAAGTTTGGAAATATTTTTCTAACAAAAGCATTGTTTGGAAAATAATTGAAGGTAAAATGTTTTTGGGGATAAGTCAAACAACAACTCTCCTTCAACTATTTTGTGAACTTTTGCTTTATCCCAAAGTTATTTTGAAAAGTATGAAAGTAGCAGACGATACTTTCTAGAGATTCTCTGAGTGTAAATGGGTTAACTATACTAGATGTACATTCAGTATCAGCGATCTCTATAGGGGACGTATAGAATACGCACAGAATTTATGCAATATTGGCATACCGAGATTTCCATGGAATACGATCCATGCAAAAAGCATTTTCCTAGAAGTCAATGCATTTTCCTTTAAAGACTTTTTTTCTGAAAACGACACATTGATTGTCGTTAAAAGAAAAATCCAAAAATAAATATTCATTTCATTCTAAAGGAAAATAATTTTTCTTTCAATGAAAATTTTCCTAGAAGTCAATGCATTTTCCTTAAAGATTTTTTTTTCTTCTGAAAACGACACATTGATTGTCGTTAAAAGAAAAATCCAAAATTAATAAATTCATTTCATTCTAAAGGAAAATACTTTTTCTTTCAATGAAAATTTTCCTAGAAGTCAATGCATTTTCCTTTAAAGAATTTTTTTCTGAAAACGACACATTGCTTGTCGTTAAAAGAAAAATCCAAAAATAAATATTCATTTCATTCTAAAGGAAAATAATTTTTCTTTCAATGAAAATGTCCTTTATCTTTAAGGATCTCGTGCCACATGCTTCATCCTGAGTCGAGTGGGCGAGGTCTGAGAGTAAAAATGTCAACCTGAACTCACCATAATCCCTGATACAGACCAAGAGATAAACAATGGCTACAGTTGCCCTAGCCTAGTATATATAGCAGACATAAACAATGGCTATGTAGCGGAGTTAGAGTTGCTCAAACAAGGGTCGTGTGGACAAGGTCTGAGAAGAAAAGGTCAACCCGAACTGAGTATGATCTCTGGTACAGGCCAAGAGATAGTATGTACAATGGCTATGTGCCAGGGTTAGAGTTGCTGAAACTAGGCCTAATCACATAATGATGCACTGTACTATGGCATGCCTTTTGCACATTTATTCAACATGTGCAAGGGACATACAACATATTAAAAAGGCATGCAAGGTTGAGGCACGATGTTGGAAAGAGGGGCTAGTTTTCTGAGTTTTAGTGTCAACCTGAACATTGGAGGCAAGATGGAAAAATGGATACAACCTTGGCCCCAAAATATCCTGTGGTTTTAAAATGAATATTAATGAGTTCAGTTAGGTCATAGATTCGACGTCATCGCGAGTCAGAAGTAGCGTCTGCCTGTACCTGTTGCCTTGACCTTTAACCTTTTGTTCTCGTGTCCTCTGGGGCCGGTTGCACGTACGAGTCTCAACGGCCTATATAAATGTGCGGCGTTGTGGAGGACTGTCTGTGGTCCTTCAGCAACAGAAAGACCCCTTGGAACTATTCGTGAAGAGTAGGGAATTTTTTCCAGGTTCCGGGTTTCTATCTCGTTCCTTCCCCAATGTATCGAAGTTGGTGAGCTGTTCCATAACCCACGAGAGACATGTCTGGCTCTGATGGGGAAACACCCCCTTTCAAGGTTATGTTTCATCAAAGCGCATAAGTGGTATATATATAAGAAAGCCATAACAGTGAGGTACTCCAATTAAGGTACTTGTTGGGCCACCTTAATTATAGACCGCTAAAGCTCCCAGTCTTGACCCGCCTTAATTACCTGTTCCGTGTTCGACTCGCCGTCGGGTTCGTACCCAGTGCATTGATAATCACTCTATAGCACATTCTTGCAAAGTAATAGAAAGCAGGATGGTTTTATGCAGTATTTTTTTTCCTTATTTTCTGTTCAGCTTCTTAATTTAGTGTATGCTTTAATTTCCTGTATAATACGTCCACATTCTAGTTGTATTATTTTATTTTGTGTTTTTTCCTGTATGGGCGTATGCTCACCACTGATTTATATGTTGTATACTGTATGATTTTATGCGTTGAGCACAGTCAATAAACATACTATACTATACTATACTATACTATTAGGTTCGTGTGACGTACTCGTTTTCGGATTTGCAGTAGCTAGACTTGATTAAGATTCCTGGTGTGGCGTGGCGTGATTTCCTGTGTCCATGCGTGATTCGTGATGACCACTAACTTCCTAAATTAATGAGAAATCCCAGCATGCTAGTATAGCTATTAACCCTTATGCTGAGCTGGTGGCGGCTAATTTTGCCAATAGAAAATGACGCAAAAACGATGACCGAAACTCTGTCACATGGGTATACTCATCAGAGTACTCAGCGAGAGTTTTCCAATGAATACCAACATGACAGGGTTTAGCTGGTTTATTAAAATCTTTGCATCCTTGTCCTTTGGCCGTAAGTAGCCGGCTTAGAATCCGGATGGTTATTAACCCATTAACACCTGGAATACACACGTGGTCTGACACTCATCAGAATATCTTGAAAACAATGGAATGCTTTGAGAAATCTTTGAATGGTGTGTATTGTTCCTGTTGGGGTTGACACTCATCTTCAGACAACTTTTGAATAATACACTAACGCTATCTAAAGACATGTTCCAAGTGGACAAGTTACGATGCCTGGCTCCAAAGCGTGATTTTGTAGGTTCGAGTCTCCGCTGGATCCCCAAGCGGATTGGCCTGGTCGCTATATACATGTGCGGCGTTGTGGAGGGCTGTCTATGGTCTTTCTGCAACAGAAAGACCCCGTGTAACTATTCGCAAAGAGTATGGAATTACTTCCCGGTCCCAGGTTTCTATCTCGTCGTGATATGACTTAAGCTGTTGAAAGTGACGTAAAACCCAATTCCGTCATCCCTTCCAAGTCAACAAACCCTGTGTACACTCTAGATAGAAATAGGTTAGCAATAAATTGAATCGTAAACTAAACATTGGTATGTAATGGACAGGTAATGAGGCATTTACTTCTATCTTATGTAATGATTTCCAGGTGAAATGTGAATCACAATGCTTCAGCCAGGTCCATCCTTAAAATCTCCCTTTACATCCGTCATCCATAGCTAAGCTATAATTTCCCATATTATCCCTTAAACACCCCTTTGCATCCAGCATTGTTAGCTAAGCTTTAATTCTAACTATCCTCCCTGAAAGTATTCCTTTACATCCAACATCATTAGCCAAGCGTTAATAAACAGTTATTGACTGGCTTGTTGGTGGATAGTGCATATTATCACCCCGAGGAGGAATTATTTCCCGAGGGCAACGCCCGAGTGAAATAATTCCTTCGAGGGGTGATAATCTGCACTATCCACCAACAAGCCAGGCAATAACTGTTTTGTTATACCGAACATTTTATAACAAGCGGCAAAATCAAGTTTTAACTCGTTGCCAACTTGACTCTTTTTCCTTTGTTGCACGACTTTGCTTCATCTCCGTGGTTACGGGGGCCACATTATTGCTAAGTGTTTGTTGGCACGTGCGTGTTTGTGTTTATAAGGCATAATTTATTAATCATCGATGTTTTCGCCAGAAAAAACATTCATACCAGGTTCAGTCTTGGGGCACAGGCTTTCAACTAGCAAGGATTCTTTTGATTTCTGATTAATTTATGTAGCATATATACAAATACACACACACACACACATATATATATATATATATATATATATATATATATATATATATATATATATATATATATATATATATATACATATATATATATTATATATATATATATACATTATATATATATATACATATTTATATATATATATATATATATATATATATATATATATATATATATATATATATATATATATATATATGTATCTATATTTACTGGAACTAACCTTTGAATGAATAAAAAGTCAAACAATTTTTTTTAAATTCAAACTCTATATATAGCTTTATTATAATAATGATATAAGCAACATAGTAAAAGCAACATAGTATCACAAAAACGAAGCAGAACACTCTATATAAAACATAGTACTATCAATATATATATGGTGGCTATATGTATCCCAACAACCAAGCATGTATAACAAATTGTATTTCCATATAAACTCTGGTAGCTATTACCAATATTATAGCAGTCAAGCTAACAAATAAGTTCATGTTATATGCCAAGGGAAATATCAGTATCAAAATTCATAAACAAAGAAATATATAAATATATTTTAATACAATCAAGCAAACTAAAAGCACGCCCAAAAATCATAAAACAGGTCTGCAAATATTTATTAAATACCATAGTCATTTTGTAGTTGTGATGTCAACCAATGTTAAACTAAACACACATATTTCTCCAGCAATACAAATGAATGGGTTCTTTTTGTGTTACAAACTGCTTATAAATGATAGAATATTCATTCACTATGATACTTAACTATTTGGTTAAGTAAAGATTGAACAGTGTAAACAATGCAACATATTTGACCTATTTACAATCAAACATCATAAGCACCATAAATCAAATTGATATTCTGAAAACATATCCACCGTTTTAACACTTCCAATGCTGAGGCTAGTTTAGTCCAAAACACAAGAACAGAAATATTTTTGAAATCACCTAAACCCTGTCATGTTGGTATTCATTGGATAGCTCTCACTGAGTACTCTCAAATGAGTACCCATATGCCAGGGTTTCAGTCATTTTTAATCTTGTTTTGTCATTTTGTGTTGGTCAAGTTAGCCACCAGCAGCATAAGGGTTAACTGAGCATAAGGCCCAGTGCAGTAACAGTGTGATCAGTGTCCCAGATGCAGCTTTGCAACTTTCAAATGTATAAAATGTATACAATGCACATTCAGATCTAAGTGATTCATGTGTTGAGGCCCCCTGACGAAATATTGTTGAGATCCATGCTACTTTTAGATATAATTCAAAATAAAGCGATGTTTCATGAAATAACTAAATGACGTGACCTTGATTTAACATTTCCCATTCTATTTGTTTCCAAAACTGCTTCTGTCAAAGAGTATCAGCCCAAATGACTGCAGATATGAATGGGCTGTTTAACATTTCCTGAAAAATAAGTTGTAGTCAAAGTCTTTCAAGGTTTTATAAAAACTGAGGATTTTTGGGTAGAAACAGTTATGAATGGGTTTACCCATTGACCCTCGTATATCAGGAAACTAGATGGTTTGACATTAAGGGTCCAAAGTAGGAAGTAGCCTACTATCAAATATAACTAGATGTTGCATATAACATATTACACACATCTTGCACTTTGAAACAACTTGTGTTACTTAACCTATCAACGTCTAGGCTACTTGATATTTTTTGACAGTTGAACCTTGTACACAAAACCTATCAAGATCATGTTCATTTAACTCATTTACTCCTGCAACAGCCCAGGATATCATATTTTGATTATCAAAATGAAGATAACAACATGTTATAAACATAATCCTAGGTGGATTATTAATTGATATCTAGTTACCCGGTAATTTATTAGAGCTGATTGCAACCAAGAATGTTCGCTATTGTTCTGTTAGGAAGTTCATTCATTTCACTAATACATTGTAAGACCAGTCCCTGACCACAATGTTTCTTGTTCTATGTTTGGCTGGTGATTTCAAATATAGCTTGGTTTATTCTGTGGTTAGGAAGTGAGTACCAGTCAATACAGGTTTAGATGAGGTCCAAAGGTCCAAATCCAAATTTCCCATTTAGATTTCAACATGTGCCAAGAAGAAAATTATGACACCTCATAACTAGAATCTAAGCAGGGAAAGCTGGCTTTGTAAGGACTATTGATATATCTCATTAGTTGTTCTGTTTTCTGTGTTCAAGTGCAATGACCTATGAATAGAACTAATAGCTATTTTATGCATCCGAACAAAAAATTTCAAGACCATTGGGAGTGAATGGGTTAATATATATTACCATGGTAACCTGATTACCTGGGGTTTAAACACATACATGCCAGTAAAAATCAAATCAGGCCGATGTTATGTGTGATATACCTAACAAAGGTATATATTAAAAAATATCTGAAGGAGACTTCCTACCACTGTCTTTCACATTATTTTATAAGTTCTTGAGAATTCAAGATAAATTTCAGTTATTTTATAAGGTATCAGCCATCAGATGATACTTTCCAAAGGGAAAGTCTAGGCATATATTATAAGTGGATAGAAAAAATCACCTTGATTCTCAATAAATTCAGCATACAGAATTATTGTGCAAGCATTTTTGTTTACCACAGTCGTCACTGTGAACAACAAACATTCAATGTCAATAAAATTCATAAAAAGCCTCTGAAAAACACATTTCTCTAAAAACACTACATTACATTGAATGAAGTCACCACTGCTAACAGCAAAATCTACATTGTCAATAACATTCCTGGAAGCCTATGAAAAACATATTTCTATAAAACACTGCAGAAAAATGATTGGAGTCATAAAAAAATGTACACTTTATAAAATTCATAAAAGCCTCTGAAAAACACATATCCATAAAAACTGAACTCTTTATCCTCTAGATAAAGCAATTATCGGTACAAAATCTTTCATAAATTGTAAAAAAGAGTACATTCCTGCAAAAATAATGCATTGCGTATATTCTTGAACTTGTTGTCTATTTGATAACAATACCTTTTACAGTAGAAAATATGAAAAATGCAATGTGGCAAAGCCATAAGTGAATAAAGCCATATCTAACTTCATAGTTATTCATTTATAAATGGTACCTTGCTTTGACATATAGGATAATATTTTTGCTTTCTAACATAAAAAGTTAATTGTACCATTGAGTATTGATACAAGTTTAAATATAACATAGTATACTGTAAATTCCGAAAAGATTGCGTAATTTTTGCGCTTTTTAGCGTTTAGCCTCAGACGCAAAATTAAAATTCGCAATGATTAGTGCTGCCAATTTTAGTGTATAGCTGGCACTCCATGTTGCGGCAAAATTCGCAAAGTTAAAAACTGCAAAAATCTATTTTCTGTAAATTCGCAAAAATTAACTAACGCAATCTTTTCCGAATTTACAGTACCTTTAAGTTTTAACAAGTGTTTGATATGTTAATTTGGTAACAAATTATATAGTGATAAGGTTCAAAGCTTGAGTATTACCTCTTGAATAATGTATTTACCTATGGGGGTCGTATTATAACAATTAATATTATCCATATCAATATAAATAACAATTATTTCCAACTTGGCAGGGTTTTACTCATTCATTACATAAGTTTTCAACAGTGGATACACTTAATTAGTGCTACCTCTTTGATGAATGCAGTCATTTACAAATTATTTGAAGGAGAAATAGTAACCAGTGAAAAAATGTCTTTCAATCATCTGAGAATGAAATGGTACAAGATACATGCATTCCATTGTTTTTCTTTTAGGTTTTACAATTTCCGTGATCAGAGTTTACACAGTCAGGGTTTCGGGAAAAGAGCTACTAATGCTCTTCAACGTTAAGTTATCATTGTTTCAACTTATAAATCCTTATAGTGGTTATGAAAAATACATTGTCTTGATATTATGATACCTATAAAACTTGAAAAAAGCATGATCTCAAAGTTTATGGAGTAATTTTCCCAGTTGTGACCAACTTTCAAATCCCCAGAAATACTCCCATAATGATCAGGAATGAAGGTGACTATATTTGATATTTTCTTAAGACCTCTTCTTTAAGGTGTACTATGCCAACTGCAAATCATATTTTGTAACAAAAAATAAACGTTTGTTGATGAGCACTGCTCTGTCAACTCTAAGTGATGTGTTTCCATCATATAATATAATATACCTTTAAGTGATATGTATATAGCTGTTAAGAATCTGTTTAAAAGCACAGGTCTGGCAGCTTTAGGTGATTCGAGTGATATTCTTGTATCTCAAACTTAAAGGGTCATCATAAGAGCCCTGCTCTGTCCATTGTTAATGATACTTTTGTACCACGAACCGTTCGTTGTTTCCTTTAAGAGCCCTGCTCTGTCAATTGTTAGTGATACTTTTGTACCATCGACCTTTAGTAGTTTCCTTTAAGAGCCATGCTCTGTACATTGTTAGTGATAGTTTTGTACCATGAACCTTTAAGCATCTCCTTTAAGAGCCCTGCTGTCAATTGTTAGTGATACTTTTGTACCATGAACCTTTAGTTGTTTCCTTTAAGAGCCATGCTCTGTACATTGTTAGTGATACTTTTGTACCACGAACCTTTAAGCATCTCCTTTAAGAGCCCTGCTCTATCCATTTTTAGTGATACTTTTGTACCATGAACCTTTAGTTGTTTACGAGCCCTGCTCTATCCACTGTTAGTGATACTTTTGTACCATGAACCTTTAGTTGTTTCCGAGCCCTGCTCTATCCACTGTTAGTGATACTTTTGTACCATGAACCTTTAGTTGTTTCCGAGCCCTGCTCTATCCACTGTTAGTGATACTTTTGTAATCATGAACCTTTAGTTGTGTCCTTTAAGAGACCTGCTCCGCCCATTGTTAGTGATACTTTTGTACCATCAACCTTTAGTAGTTTCCTTTAAGAGCCTAGATATGTACATTGTTAGTGATACCTTTGTACCATGAACCTTTAAGTCTCTCCTTTAAGAGCCCTGCTCTGTCCACTGTCAGTGATATGTTTGTTATCATGAACTTGTAAACCTATTATTTAAGAGCACTGCTCTGTTCACTGTATATTGTATGTGATATGTATCGAAAACGCACTGCTTTCTCAACTTTAAGTGATATTTTTCATTATAATCCTTTGAGTCTCATCTTTAAGTGCACTGCTCAATCTAGTAGTGATATACAATAAACCTGTATCCTGGACAAAAGCACTGATCCAAAATAATTGCAATATACTAGTACTTAAATGATAATAGCGTAACTTAGTTTTCAGTTACCTCTGATACTTTTGCTTGGTTCTTATTGGTTCGAGGCTTGGATGAAGAGAACATGGATTGGTCGGCACAATTACCATAGGGCCCATTGTAAAGCCCCGTACACACATAATCTACCCAAATCTCATCTCAATGTGACATCACTAAGTGCGTTGAAACAACAGACATTCACAGAAGTTCCTCACACACATGCGCAGAATCTTGGATTAAGAAAAGAATGGATATGTAGCGAGAGACCAATTACTATATGCCCTATAGTTACATGCTGGACTCTTGCCAGGAGTACCAGATAAGCCATCTGCGCGAGGTCATGTGGGAACAAGGACCAATCAGGGCTCCCGCGTCGATTACATTACAGAGAAACCTTATCTCCACCACCAGCTGGGGGTGCCCAGAGCACCAATTATGGCCTAATTAGCGGCTATTAGTTGACACTGGTTGAGGCTAGCATGTTCTGGTTAACTGGCTGGTTTCGAATCCACTTGTGTTTGGTCATCTAAGGCAGAATGCACCTCTGGAGTGGTTCTTGTCAACACCTAGGCTAGGACCTGTGGCAAGGCTGTTGAGCGAGACCTGCTGGTTGCATATCCGGTTGATGGACATTCGCGGTCCGAGGTAAGCGAAGTTTACTGTATTTGAATCTTTAAACTTTGGGCGTCTTCATTAAGCATACTGCTAAGTCAACTGGTGATATTCTTGTATCATGAAGCTTTAATGCTCTTCTTTAAGATTGCTTGTATTTGGTCCATGAGTTTGAAGTCGGCTTTATGTCTGACATGCTTGTCTGTTGACTTGGACGGATTGGCACATTGCCGTAACAGCTTATGCAATTCCACAGCGATGTCTTCAGGTGGGGTCTTCAGAAGTCCATGATAAACATTCTCTAGCCGGTCCAGAAAAATGTTCTCACACATAACCTGCAAAGGTGAAAGCAATAACTTGGATGTTTAATTGTCTAGATTCTAGAAGTTTTGTGCATCTTGTAAAGAATAACTACACTAAGGTGTAGAGGTGATACAATGGCAGATTGGTAAGTCCAAATTTCATATAATTATAAGCATTTTGTTACCAAACCTATTATTTCGGTTAGAAATCAAGTTCACACAATGTGCAAAAATTAACTGTTAAAGAAGATATTGGCAGCTTTATGCCAAAAATCATGTAAAACAAGTATTATAGTACTAACTGAAATAAACTCATGCAACTAGTATATGGTAGGTTGCATCTGTTTTATAACTTGTATTCATTGGAAGCTTGATTTGAGTTATTTTGGGGAAAACCATTTTTAGAAAACTTTCTTTAACTTTCTAAATATCTCTTAAAGTGAGATGAGTGCAACAATTTCATTGCAGGACATTTATTTTTGATTTTTTAAATGTCGCTAAATGAAACTTAGTATTTACAACTTTTGAAATGTCTCAGGCCTAAAATAAAAAAATTCTTGTTTCCTGTAGCCCTATCCTAACAAATCTTTACTCAAAGAAAATCCCTACCCTCAAGTTTTTTCTTCCCTTCCAACTCCTAAACTAATGCACAAAATATGCATTTTTGAACAAAAAATTATCCAAAAAGAAGAGATTTTACCGACCTACCTACCCTATTTTTCCAGACCGTTACACTTACAGACTATCTTTATAGTATAGACGTTACTGATAACCATGTGAGGATTATGTTATCTTAAAAGAAAACCTGAAGAAAGGTGGACAAGGACTTACCTGTAAGTTATTATTCAGCCTTTTCCCAGTACATCTCCCCTTCTGTTTATCACACAGTGCCTTGCAGTCAAAGAATTCACACTCGCCATGGCTAGTGCAGTTGTGGGTACCAGTTAGCGTGCCTTCTAACGCACTGTCAAAATAGGCCATATCAGCGTCAATGGCCTTTATCTTATACCCTTGCGCAATACCAAAGTTTTCACCCTTGCTATCACACATATGAAGCGGCTCATGAAGGTCATACTCCATGTTACGTACCAATTCTAACAGCCTCAATGCTAGTTTCACACGCTCCCGCCAGGTGGCTTCCGATCCAAACACGGAATTTTGACTTAATAGCGGTCCAGGGGGTATGTATTCCATGGCGTAAAAGTGACCACAGGTGCCAAAGAGCTTTGGGAATATTCCAGAATTTTCAAAAAACTTCAAATTAAGATACTCAGTCTGTTGTAGAAAATAGTAAATATTTTGCATGGCAGTAGTGCGTGCTTTTTTGTGATCTTTTGCATTTTTAATATATAGATGAAAATCCTCTGACCATACTGAATTCAAGATATCCCTGCCCTTTTTCGGCAGTTGTATTCCTAGATTGTATTTCAAGGCTCCATCTATCATATCCTTAAAATCATCCCTTGAGGGAACAAATCCGTCCATAGCTTGGATGTCATCGTATGTGTGTCTGTCAGGATGCTTTGTCTTAAGGACAATGGGCTGACCCTGCCACTCGGAGAAGAGGATAACTTTTCCCCCTTTGTAGTTGGTGCATTTCTTGTATTTTATTTCACGAGTTTGGCAAAGATCCTTGCACAGGTTACCCGCAGCAGCTCCACTGTCATAGTCAGTGCACTAAAAACAGAACAGATAACTTCAGATAAAAACAGAGTCAGTTCAACACTTCTAGTAGTACTACATACATATGAAGTTGAAAATGATGGCGTTTTTTTCTCTTTAAGTGTAGACATTGGCTTAAACAATGGACTACGAATCTATAAAGAGTTAAACACATAAACATACATGCATACAAACATGCACAAAACATACAGTGGAACCTCTCAAAGTGACTACCCCTCTAAGTTGAACACACCTATAAAGTGACCACATTTTGCCAGTCCCAAACAAACTTTTCCACGTGAGTTTTATAGTAAAGGGAGCTCCTCTAAGTTGACCAGCGGTGGCTGATCCCAAAGGTGGTCACTTTAGAGGGTATCCACTATATATATATATATACACAGTCGAACCCCTTGAAGTGACCACCCTTATACAGTGACCACATTTGCCGGTACCTACCAAACTTCTTCCTATCAATTATAATAATAATAATAATAATAATAATAATAATTGATATTTGATATAGCGCCCTTTCCACCTATGTTCAAAAGCGCTTTAGAGTCATTGGACAGTTGTCATGGTCCATATAGTGAGGGGAATCCCTCTATGCTGACCATTCCCATGAAGTGACCTCCCCCCTCTTTAGTGACTATATATTGGCAGTCCCAATGGCCACTTTCTACCCCTCCAAAGTGACCAGCCTAACATATGAGACCAAACATACTCACCAGGGTATCTATGATCTTCCTTGATTCCTCTTCAGAACAAAGCATCTGGTGATACATGTGGAAAGCGTACAGAAACAGTCCCACCACTGCCAGCGCCACCAGCATCGCACACCAACGACAGCACCGCCATCCATTCCGCCGAAAACGGTACGGCACACATATAAACACACGCATGGCTACGCATCACGTCCAGGTATTGTTATCGTAAAGCCGCCTTTAAATTGTTTTCACTGCACCAGGCATACCTCAAATGAAGCGCCATGCCTAACCGGGTCTACTTCCGATGACATGTGTGGTCTAAGGCGCCGCCACTGACTGCTCGCTGTCTCTCACCACTGCCTGGGTTCGAATGTTGCCAGTGAATTGGAGTTAGGCGGTGGTTTTCGCCGGGTACTCCGGTTTCCTCCACTACTTACAACTGGCTGGTCACAAATTAGCCACAATTGGCATAAATGTGAAGAAAAACAAAATTCCAAAGATAACATCAATGTTAATCGCTATTGCTTAAATGGAAGACCATTTAGTTTCTATCACCAATAGGCAATACCACCTATTAAACATGTAAAGATTATATCAATAACATCACAATTACGTGTTTAAGCTTATTTCTGTACTTTATGCGATTAATACATTTATCACCAACGCCGCCTATCAACAAGGTAGAAATGGAGTCTGCTCCGGCTGATCCATACCGAACAGCTTTTTAATTGTCCAGTTTGACCCCGCCCACTCACATTAATGATTATGACTTTTTAAAAGTGTTGTGTCCTGTCTGGAATAAGGACTCGGACTGGCGCCTCGTCCTGACAATCCTGTCATCTGGAGTAAGCTATGCGATTCTCTTAGTATTGTGTCGTATGTGAACTCAATGTGGTATCACAATGATGTGTTTGACAACTTTTCTCGTGAGCGATAACAACCAGGAAGTTGTAGGTAAGTTTACAGTTTCAGTCCCTGTCATGTTTAGGGGATATCCCTATCACGTGACCGATCCCACAATGCACCTCTCTACAGGGAATCCCCACGACACGCTGGTTCCTTGCGTCCCACTCAGGGAGGGGGGAAGGTTCCCCAGGCTGAGTCATACTTCAGCCGAAATGTGATGGCTTGTGATCGACTTTGAACTTTAGGCTGACATAAGTTACCTGTACTTCAGAAGGAGAAATGCTTTCGGATGGGTGCTCTTTAACATATTAACATACGAATAAGTTCATTTAAATTCGGAAAATATGGTTAATTACATTTGATATATGTTTTATATTTCAACAGATCTATAGATTTATATAAAATGTGATATTGATAAGGAATGTAAAGGTAGATTTCTTTGTATGTGTTTCGTCGTCAATTTGTAAACAAATCTGTTGTCAAGGATGTCTCAACTGCAGAAGGGACTGGTAAAATTAGCTAATCTTTAAGGTATGTTTGCTTGTAATCATATATGGTATAGTATTAACCCTTATGCTGCTGGTGGCTAATTTGGCCGATACAAAAACTAAATGATACAAAAAGCATGGAAAATGACTAAACCCCTGGCACATGGATACTCATCTGAGAGTACTGTGATCTAGGTTTCCAATGAATGCCAACATGACTGGGTTTAGATGGTTTTCAGAAATCTTTGCGTCCTTGCACCTTTGGACAAAAATAGCTTCAGCATTGGAAGGGTTAATACTGGATCGAGATTTATAACCAAATTGTTTGTGCATGTACATGAAAATCACCCTCAGTGTTACAACGCTTCCTCCGTCCTTGGAGCTTGGTAATCGCATACACCACTCCAGTCTTGCAGCAATTTAATACATTTTTTTAAAGAGGTGTCCCTATACTCCATACAACCCACACGAACCGCAAAATAGTCCCTAAATATAAGATGCTGGGTTGCTACGACCACACACACCCCTTTCATTCGTATCATAAAAGATCATCACGTCTCCAGTTTTGATATAATCATATTAGTAATCTGATTTGCTGGTACAGAGGTCACTGTTCAATACGTAGTCAAACCATTAACGAAGAAGTTGGGAAGCCTGGTTTGTACAGGCGAACTTGGATATGACGGACTCAATAGGACCAGGAAAATTGGTCTGTCATATGCAAAATCCGTCTTATACATATGACACATACATTGTACTTTCAGATATGCATGAAACTGGGACCGAGCGTATCGTCCGTCATAGACAGAAGTCCGTCGTGCAGTGGTATCCAAGTTCGCCTGTATTTGTTTATTGTTTTACCAGTAGCGCTTTTATGGCGAAGAACTTACTATAGAGTTTCTAGCCTAAAGTTCTTCATTATTGAAACAATTTTCTTTTTCAGAAAGGACTTGGCGAAGTGTTGGACAATTAACTTGCTATAGAGTTTCCGGCTTAGATATGAAGAATGTGTAAACCCATCCATGCCTTTAGCGCCCTAAACCGCCTGACTATTTGGGTGATATCCCTTTCACAGTACGAATTTTTCAAAAATATCTGAAGATGAAATGTTGATCAAAATCCGCATCACAACTCTCTTTCAAATATTTTGTGAATTTATGATTAATTCCATGGTTATTTCCAAAAGTCCGTAAGGCCCAGACGACTCTTGTCGAGGAGATCTTCAGGCATGAATTTGTTAATGCCCGTGCGATGCATTCCACGACGACGCCGACGATGTCGCAGGCCCCTGTGCTGTGTCCTGTTCTTCGCAGCTCTGATGACAATAATAGTGTGGCACGGGGGACGGCATTTGTACCGTACACGGATCCTCTGCTCCGAACATGAATCAGTGATGGCCTTAGACGCTTTGGTAAGCAACATATGGAAAGTAAAGAAAGTTGGATATTACCTGTAGTCATCGCTGACAGGGGCTTAGCCGTAATGCGTCCAGCGTGTCATTTGGACACGCAGAACACTGTTTTTTGACAGTTTGGACACCCAAAATTTTATGTCAGAATTTGCTGAAGATGACTTTTCTTAGAATATAGAAGATGTAGAAGCTGTAGTGTCACTTTTATAAGACACACAAAGCAGTATCTGGCCTAAAAAGCAAAATCTGTAAAGGTATAGGGTCTATCTTAATAGTAGTATGTATTTTGTACCACACTTTGGACACGCAAAAATCTATGAAACCTCTATTTGGACACCCTGTTTTCAATTATCGGTTAAGACCCTGATCGCTGATACTATTTTATCATTTCTTTTGCAGGCTTGCTAATATTACGAATAGCCATAAGGATATTCGGAGTCCACTTTTATGCTGCTGGTGGCTTATTTGGCTAATAAAAAAATCATGCAAAAAAAGTTTTAAAAATTTAACTAAAACTCTGGCATATGGGTACTCTTATGAGAGTAATCAACGAGAGCTTTCCCATGAAAACCCACACGACTAACTTGGTTCTGATGGTTTTCATAATTGTATTGCATTCTTGTGCATTGGACACAAGTAACGTCAGCATCGGAAGGGTTCACGTTTAACATTTCTTTTATATTTGCTACGTTGGTGTACCCTGGGCGTATTCTCTGTTATATAACAATAGCTTGGAAAGAGATGTGTTTCACTAAGGTTTGCCAAATCACTGATTAACCTTTTAAAACTCAAGCGATGATTTGTATTACCTTAGATGATCATGGATATCTTAATTCAAGGTATTACTTCTTTTTTTGATGATGTGCCACGAAAAACATTTTCCATTTATACAGGATAAAAAACTGATTATATAATCATTCATAAACATATAAATATCACAGCCAATACATACTTCTGAATATGATCGTGACTTGCACTTTCGATCTCTTGTCCATATCTTTATCAAATTTCGACATTTTCATACCCAAGACCGCTGTGTATACTCGTCAGCTTTTATTATGGTGGCGTCCATCCAATTGCACCGTATTGGCAATATATCATGTCATTTTAACTTACTATATTACAACGTATGAAAGGCCAACGTGGACAAAAAGAGCATTTAATGATATTAATAACTGATTTATTAATATTAATAACTGATTTATTAATATTAGTAACTGATTTATTAATATTAATAACTGATTTATTAATATTTATAAATGATTTAATAATATTGATAAATGGCATGATTTAGTTATATTAAGAAATCGGCTTTACTAATATTAAAAAATCATATATATTCATATTAATAAATCATTTATTGGTATTAATAAATGCTTAGCATTTATTGATATTAATGCATCATTTATTAATATTAATAAATCGTTTCTTAATATCAATAAATCAATTATTAATATTAATAATGCCATGATAATATTAATAGTAATAAATGACTCATTAATATCAATAAATGAATTGATTGATATCAATAAATGGAAATGTTTTATTAATACTAATACATGATTTATTAATATTAATGAATAATTTATTAATATCAATAAGTATTCATTAATATCAATAAGTATTTGATATTGATAAATATATATATTAATATTAATAAATGGTATGTTGATATTAATGAATGATTTATTAATATTAGTAAATCATTTATTAATATTGATAAATACTCTTTTTGTTCACGTTGGCCTTCCATAACAACGTTCCGTTGTATTATTACATATGTAAAAACACGTCCTCACATGCTCACACTCAATTTCGTATTCTTCCCTTCTTGCTTTGAGTTGAAATGATATATTTGTTGTTTCTTTGAAGAGTTTCCTTGTTTTATAAATTAGCTAAGCATTTTAGGGAGAAGTTGAATAATTCATCAAGATGGGTTGGCGTAATGGGGAATCTAGGCAGAGGATCTTTAGAATTTTTTGTATTTTGAACTTGATGTGGCCATATTGTAGAAGCTCTCAAATGATCATATTTGCTCTTTTGTCCATCATACCTTTTCTGATCAAATTGATATTCTTAGTCGGGCAAATTTGTTGTTTTTCAGATTGGTACTTTGAAGGCTGATTGAATGATAAACCTGATGTAATAATGTCCGACCAGGACAGCTTTGACCAAGCTATGATTTCTTTATCCCATCATCATCATCACCGTCATCATCATCATCATCACCGTCATCATCATCATCATCATCGTCAGCGTTGTTATCATCATCATTATCATCGTCGTCGTCGTTATCATCATCATCATCATCATCATCATCGTGGTCATCATCGTCATCGTCATCATCATCATCATCATCAATACTACTCTCAAGTCGCAGTTTTCTGGGTGCGCTGTTGCAATTTCCTTCTAAAATCATTCAAGACCAAAGTATGCATTGCTCCTTTGGATTGCTGCATGCTCCCTATAATTTCAACTTATCAAATTAAACGATTATTTTCTGATTAGACTGGCAATTAAGGGTTTATTTGTACTCTGATTTCATAAGAAAATTCCTGCAATGAATTCATTATACAAGTATTCGTTTATAAGCTTTCACGAGAATGGCACGAATCGTACTTCCATTGATCCACATACTCCTACCCCTTCCAATGCGAGGGCTACTTTCATCCAAGCACAAGGACGCGAAGGCTTTTGAAAACCATCTTAACCCTGTCATGTTGGTATTCATTAGAAAGCTCTCGCTGAGTACTCTCAGATGGGTACCCATGTGCCAGGGTTTCTACCATTTTCAGGATTTTTGCGTAATTCTGTATTGGCCAAAGTAGCCACCAGCAGCACGAGGGTTAAGGCCCAGGGAACCACGGTGTGAGAAGACATTGATTAATCTGACCAGCTGATTGGAGAGACTTTTAAGAGAGTAAAGTATTAAGTTGTCAGTAGAACATTTTCTCTTTTTCAAAATGCTTTTCTGATTGTAGTGCTCTGAATTCAAAGATGGCCAGGCAGTGGGGAGTCTATGCGAAGAGTTGTGCATACACAAGGCGTTCCAGTTCAAACGATGTAGCAATTATAGAGGGGGCAAAACAGTGATTATTGGTGATTGGGATGGTCACCAGGTTGTGATCAAATCACTAAGTCGTTACAGCCGGTTCTTCAACAGTATAAGATCAACCGAAACATTCTCTATTTCAACCAAAGCGTTTTACACCATGATCAGGGATACACTGGAGAATATTGGTATACGCCCACCATTGAAGGGGCAGGATCTCATGAATGCGATCTGGTCGGAGGATGTAAATATGATCATGCGAGAACAGGGGACAGCAAACGCAAGGTCAACTGCACTGCAAAATATATATTTTCTTTTGCAACAAGATGAGTACTTGTACATGAAGTTCTTTGAACATGTGGATGTCTTTCCTAAGATCATGGGTACTTGTGGTCACTTCTATGCCACGGAGTACGCACCCCCAGGAAGGGTGCTCGGGCAGAATACCCTTTTCGCTACAAAGGGTAGCTGGAGGGAGCGGGCAACCATTGCAATGCGCCTTCTAAACCTGTTGCGCCACCTGGAATACTCCCTTCCTGAACCCTTCCACATGTGTGACATCAAAGGGGAGAACTTTGGTATTACGTTTGGAGGTGCTGTTAAGGCCATCGATGTGGACATGGGATTCTTTGATCACGCATTTTCCCGCGTGATGAACTCGACAAAATGCCACCAGCATGCTGACTGCGCTTTTGGAGACTGCAAGGCATTGTGTAATTTCTCTAGGCAGCATTGTACTCCAAGACGGTCGAACAACAACCTGCAGGTAATCTTATATAGTGATATTCATACTTCTTGATAACTTATGATGCATTAATTGGCAGCTGAAACCGCCTATGACTCATGCCACCTGCCAGATCGTGTATGGTTCTGAAAAGGGCATGACTTTCTTTCTTACTTAACCATATGTAAAGACATACTGGACAGGCCTTTTTACGAGGAATATATATATATATATATATATATATATATATATATATATATATATATATATATATATATATATATATATATATATATATATATATATATATATATACATACATACATACATACATACATACATACATACATACATACATACATACATACATACATACATACATATATATATATATATATATATATATATATATGTACGTATATACAAATGCATATGTACATATGTGTGTGTGTGTGTGTATCTATCTATCTATCTTTTTATATATATATATATATATATATATATATATATATATATATATATATATATATATATATATATATATATATATATATATATATATATATATATATATATATATATATCACTTTATTCATTGCAGGGTGTCTGTGAAAATATCTTTAGGAACCGGCTACACAATTGGTACAATGGTCTATTGACTGCACCACCTAATGTGGCTGATGAACTGCTAACCATTGTAGAAATCTGTGCTAACCCAGACCATGATTCAGATGTGAACATTCGTCAGAAAGCCTCTGATGCCCATTTCCAGCAGATATACCAATTGCTAGAGATAAGCCTTTTAGATAAAAGATTGTAGTTCCAGTATTTCCTTTATGCCTTATTTCATAACCACAAGTCCTGAGGGAGGCTGATGGCAGTATAGACATTGCAATTGGAGGCTGCAGTTACGTTGACTGGAAAATATGAAATATGAATATCACCGATTCTTCCGTGCTAGGACCACACTTGAAGAATTTTGAAACCAATTATCTTATAGAATAAACACTCATTTTATGATTGATTGTGTAGTATATTGTTTAATGTATATGGTGAATGTCTATCTGATAATATTTATGAGCGTATTTGTGGCTGGCCGTATTGTTAAGTTTAATCGGATACCTAGTTTTATACTACAGAACATGCATGCATTGCAACACACACGTTCAGAGTGTCGGGAATTCCTTATGGATTGTATAAGTCGCTGTATGATTGGTAGAATATAGATCACATTGAGCAATCTTTGATTCCCTCTAAACATATATATATATATATATATATATATATATATATATATATATATATATATATATATATATATATATATATAAATATTTATATATATATATATATATATATATATATATATATATATATATATATATATATATATATATATATATATATATATATATACTAGTATCTATCTATATATATATAGGTATAACTATTAATGGATCCACATTTCCCGAATCAATCCGTTTTTCAATTATAGCGGATCGTTATATTCGCGTGTGTCAGGTCCGTCATCAAAATGCAATTAATGCTATCAATGCTATTAATTACCAAGTAGATAATTGACTTCCTGCTATAAGTCAACTATACTCCATCCATCGCCACTGGTACCCCACTAATGTACAAGTGTAGGGGGTTACGTCCCTACCATGGGTAGCCATGGTGTAAACCATCTTTTTATTAAAGGACAATTACAGCTTCAGGCTATTATATGCTGAGAACATACTTTGATATGTGTACTTTACTGTCCCTGTTCACCTGAATACTGTTTGGCTTCCCTACTTGTGAAATTGCACTTGATTACCACCCCCAACCAGCCATTCCAGTTGAAGATCATGGGAGCCATTGTATCTCACAATGCCCTGCCAGAATCCATCTGACAGCCAGTTCATGATGTCACAATCGCCCTACTTCCTGTATGCAGAGCTGCCAGAGCCTGTCTAGTGTACACATGAGACAACAAACAATGTTGTGAAAATGGTGACTTGTGCTGCTTATGGAAGCTATAACAGATCTGACAAGGTGAAAGGAAAGGGAATTTCCTTCTGCTCCTTTCCTAACCCAAGGTTTAAACCAGAAAAGAAGGATTTAGTAGCAAGATGGCTATTCAACATTGGGACAGGATGGACACTGAAGAACTACTCTTTTGATAATGCCAAAAAAGTTTGTCATAAACATTTTGAGGAATCTTGTTTTGAGACTGAACTACAAGAAAGACTTGGATTTAGGATCCGTAAATGCCTAAAACCCTGATGCAGTGCCTACAATATTTAGTTTTAAACCCACACAGAGCCATGGTCAACAAGAGAGAAAAGAAAGGGCCCAGAAGCGCACAAAAACAAGTGTAAGATCTGTTACATCCAGTTGTTGGACATGGAAGACATTTCTTTATTTAGAGGGTACAATAAAATGTCTAACAAAGGGAAAGAGATAAAAGTACACTTTACATTTGTTTTGGATTTGTTTGCTTCTGCTAGACCCCCAACTTTGTGTATTATTTATTCTATACCACCAACATCAGAGTCAGATTACTCTTCATTTTGGTTGTTTTTATGACAGCCGGAAAAGGTCAGTATCAAATGACTCCCCTTGATAATTCCAAAATTCTAAAACTAGACTTACAATAAACCTAAGGTGTTCCTTAGATTGACAGTACTAGCCAGGTCAATTGCATTACCTGACTGATTGATTGTTAGTTCCTCAGATTCACTTCCTGCAATGGTAATAGCAATCCACATAATGGTGTTGAAGTTTCCTGAGTACCTGAAGTCCCATGGGGGGTTTTCAATTCAGGGAAGTGCTTTAAATTGTTGATATCTACCCAACTTACCACTTCCTGCCAATTCACAACTACCATGTTTTTCAATACAAACAAACAATAATTTAAATCTAATCTAAATGTGGTCAAGAGCGGTGGGAAGGGTAAGGATTTTACTCAAAGGTGACATCTTAAACTTGCAGAATCTATTGTGTCTATGTAAACTCAATAGATATGTCATTTGATCTCTGTCAAGTTTCATCTACCAGAGGAAACAGGACACAATGTATTTGGTCCATCTCACTAAAATGTTTAACATAGGAATTTCACACTCATTTGAATATCAGTTAACAAAATGCATCAAACCACTAAATTGCTATGGACACTGAATGGCTGTACATATTATAATCACATTTTAAATTATCATTATTATTGGTATTATCATCAAAAGTAGTATTTAAAGATGAATTGCTATTATCATTAACATTAGTAACATCACCTCAATGATAAAAAGAGGAAGTTAATTGTCTGCAATTGACAAGTGAATATAAACAGGTGGATGTCACACTTGGAGTGTAATTGTCATACTTTGCATGATTGCTACTCTAAATAGCAAATAAAATATTCTTATTTTTTATATAGATTATCAACGATTTGCAATAACAAGTGAATGAGGTGTGAGCCTTGTATTGGACCATTATGTAGATGGTGAATCCACACACATATACAGACACATATAAGCTGTGAAGAAGCCACACTCCCAGCAGCTAGTACTGGCTGCTGATGACAGCTGCCTATCTAGTGCAACTATTCTTTTATCTTCTGGCTTCAAGATGGCCGCCCCCAGAGACCCACCTGTTTTAAAATCTTGACTTTAAACACCAATAAACTTCTTATATAAGGGTGGGTAGTTGTGGGGTCTTGGATTTGAGTAGAGTATACCCTAGGGCACTATTTGAGCCCATGTTTTATTCATGGTGGAATTGTCCTTTAAGTACAGCTTTAAACTTGCATCCGATTCGCGCATTGCACGAAACTGTACCTTGTCGGAGCCCCCAGTTAATTGGGGAAGAAGGAAGAAGAAGTACCAAGGAAGAAGAAGAAGTCTCGGATGGATAGAAGCATACCGCTTCTCCCTTTGGTTTAATTGAGTTGACTACCATGCACCGCACGACCAGATGGGTTGGTGGGCACTGATTGAATGTGCTCAATTGCTATTCAGTCGTGATTGGCATCTGCGCAGGCAATGTGTGATATGGTGGTCTGCCTGTCAGGGTGGGTGTGATAGGTGTCTTCAACACATACTCACCTGCCAAACACCTGCGGCGTACTACGCGTGACTATAATTTGAAATAGAACAAATATTATCGAATCGTTATATCAGCGTATTGGACCCACTCATTAAAGTCTCAAATATTAGTTCCACGTTAATATTACTACCTTTACAGTATGGTGAGCACACAGTCAAAGGGCTTGCATGACAGTTGCCAGTGACTTGGGGTTATATAGAGGGTGGTTTTTGCTTGGTACTCCGGTTTTCTTCCGGTTTTCTTCACTAGTTACAACTGGCTTGTCACGACGTACCTACAATATGGCAAAAGAAGTGACAAAAAACGAAATTCCCAATACGTTAGACCACGCAGCCCTCAGCGTAGACCTCAAAGCTAGCTGAATGCCAATTGTCACTGCTGTAGAATGGCTAATTATTCCGTGAGTTTTATTTTCCCGTTTTTTTCCTGAATGCTTTCAAACGGGAATAAACAACACAGGAAAAAACAATAAAGTACATGTCCGGACTTAATGTTGACACTTTTATCCACTTTTTTCTAACCATCTGATTGACTACAAGTGTTCAAATATTAATCTTATAAGAAATTAAGTGGTTTAAAATATGTCTATTCAAAGGGAGATAGATTTTGCGATTTTGAAGATGTCTTACCTACCACTTCCACATACGTGTGTCTTATCCTTATCCTCAAAAGTTGGAAGGTTTGGGTTTTACATTGCTTTCAACAGCTCAGGTCATATCGCGACGAGATAGAAACTTCGAACCAAGAAGAAATTCCCTTTACTTTACAAATAGTGTAGAAGAACCTTAGAGAGCCCTCCACAAAGCTTCCTCTGGGTTATCCAATCAGCAATCAGTATGTGTACCATGTAACCGCTCAACGCTTCCTCTTGGTTATCCAATCAGCAATCAGTACTTGTACCATGTAACCGGTCATTAAATCCTCATAATGCTCTCCACTGCTGCAGGGCATTAAACCTCACAACAATGCCCTCCATTAATTTGGTTTTTCGTCACATTTATGCCAATTGTGGCATATTCATGACTAGCCAGTTGTAAGTAGTGGAGGAAACCGGTGTACCCGGCGAAAACCACCGCCTAGCCCCAAGTCGCTTGCAACTTTCTCACATGCCCAGGCCGGGAGTCGAACCCAAGCAGTGGTGAGACACAGCGTGCAGTCAGTGGCGGCGCCTTAGACCACACAGCCGTCAGAACAGGCTTCTAGATTAGACACTAATATGCCTTTGACAGTGACACATGTCACTTTACCTTAAGGCATTTCTTTGCCAGTGCACGGTAAAAATTGTCAATATTTGAAGAAAAACTCGAAAGAACAGAATTTATATTTTCAGTAATACATGTATCTTCAGCTGTTGGAAAGTTTTTTTCTGACACAAAATTTTTTACTTAGCTCGTATATTTATGAATTAAGACCAATATTACACATACAAAAGTATTGATGGAGGGGAGCAATGATAAAAACCTTAATTACTGTTCAGCAGGGCATTATGTGCATTTAATAGTATAGTAGTATAGTAAAGTATAGTATAGTATAGTAAAGCCTTATTGACTGTTCGCGAGGGCAGCATGTGTATCAGGAACTATATAATTTAATAGGGACCAGAAAGAAGGCGGAATTATGTACCATCTCTAGAACTAGATGGCACTTGCTGCACAGCTGATAACAGTCTCACAGCATATAATAGACTGACTTGCCAGTGTTTATATCAATTAAAAACTTGCTGCACAGGCTAGACTAGCCTGCCAGTGCATTGCAGCCGCATGCATGGTCACTGCTATACATAGCTGGTCAGCTACCACATGTTTAGACCAGTCACTGTGGTTGGTGAGTGGCTACAGGTTGTATTAGTGTAATATGGCAGTAACAGTAGAAGCAAGTGTTTTTTCACATCCAAGTCAAAAATCCGAAACTTCAGAATGTCTAGTTTTAGAATACATATGTATTGAATGTGTACATTATGATTTAATTGTTCACATCCATGTCGCAAGTATTGCAGAATGACCGTGTACTATCTACACAATCATGCGTTTAAATGGGTATTTTTCTGAAACATTGTGGGGTGGTCCTGGAAAAGACCTAAGGTTTATTTATGATTTCTTTACACAATTGCAATGCATACACAGTGGTAGATGCTATGAAATAGCAATTCATGTATTCATTGATGTTAATGTTAACACTATGATATTGCAATTTAAGTTAGGAGCTTAATTGACTTCAATTGAACCTAGAAATGCAATAATTTAAGGAATGTTCCCCCTTTCTTCCCAGTAAACACATGGATTCACCCTGCATTGTAAATGGATAAGTAGTTTCTACCAAAATCAAAATGGTTTAAGCTGATTTGTGTTTTCCCCAAAATTAAAAATAACATTGCCTCCTTCCTTTACAGTTAGAAACAAGTGTGTCTGCATCTACATGTTATATATAAAATCTATATTGATTTACTCAAAACATGCCCTCAATTTAAAATATTCCCACAGAAGTAGGGGGGTTAATTGGGGTATGAAACATACTTCAAAACCATGGTTACCAACCCTACTGTACATTCAAAATACTCTCAATGTCCTTCAATGAAAAGGAAAGGAGAGATTGGCCATAGTTGTCAATGTTTAACAAAGGGTCAGCTAACAAAATGGCCACCACTCGAGAAGTCCTGTCTGTTACACAGTTCATTTTTAAAAATTCAGAATCAACTAAATATTCTGAAGTCAAGCACAAATTAGGATTACTAGGTCTACTAGCCTCTTACCTTTTTTGAAAGCAATTAGACAACAATGGAAGGAGTATTTGAACCAAGTTTACAAGGGGTTCGAATAATGCTTCCATCTTACAAAATGGCTGACTTTCTACAAACCTACCTGCATACCTGATTAAAAAAAATTCCTATAAAATACTTAGCATAATTTGTTTGCTTCTCAAACCTTTCCATCTACTAAACCATAATGCCAACTTTTTATCTAATGAAGTTTTACATCATTATAAAAGGAAACACATTAGGAAAATGACTGACCATTTTAGATATTTTCATTCTAGCTGCTTGAATGTAGGTAGTGTATAATACAGCTATCTGGAGCAAAAGTAACTAAGTTGTTTTTTCTTTTCTGTACAGTTATTTTTGTTTTAGGAAAAACAAGATAAATTATGTAATTACCTAATAGATTGCTTTCATGGCTCCTGTGCTCCAAAAATGTTTAAATAATCCGTTTTTAGGAAGCTGCTTGACAGAGCTTGTACAAGCATGTCTGTTCTCCTCTGGTCTTTGTTCACTTACTGTTTGCTGCGGGATTCCAATTACCTTGAATGCATTGCTGCAATGGTTTGATAGATCTCACCATAGGCTTCTATTACAATGGCTACTCCCTTTTAAGTCTATACTTCCTGTGTGTATTTAATGTGCGCCTGAAAGCATCCTGGCCAGACCGAGGGCCGAAGGTCAGAGGTCTGATCAGGCGCACATCTAATACACATACTGCCCTCATGAACAGTTATTAAGGTTTTTATTATTGCTTCCCTGAATTTTGACATTTCTTGTGATCTTATTTATAGCACCTTGTGATATATAATATGCAGACCAGCAATAAGAACTAAAAAGGGCAATGTTTTCTTCTACTTTCTTCCTTTTAATTTCTGCTATCTATTTTTTATGAGAACTTGTGTAGATATTGCTAAATGGCATTACCTCATTTAGCAATTTTGAATCTGAAATATCCATGAACTCTATTAAGCTTTCTGCCTTCCCCATGATAGACTAGTCCTTTGCTCCATGAGTAATATTGGTACTCTGTCCCACACTTACCACACTGCAATATAAACAGTAGGATGTGGAGTGAGAGAAAGGGAACCAGGTGAAAAAGAGCCATCTAGTGGGCACACCAAGAACTAATTATTGTAAGTTTGATCACAAAAGTTCGCATATTTTTTATTTCCAAACTTTTTCCACTTAAGTAAGCCTTTGAAAATGTTAACAATGTTTTTAACAATGTTTTACACATTTTAGAATCCAACGTGGTGATCAGTTGAGTTTCATGTGCTTATTGTTAGCAACTTTGTTTCACAATGATACTGACATTGCATGAAAATGAGATGCAAGAAAAACGTACCTACATAACTTGTCCGGTTTCTTTAAACAATAAATGAGCAATTGTCAAATTGTGTCAGTGACTGACCTAGATAGCTTTGGAGAGCATTATCGCATTTAATACACCTTCATGCATCCCAGCTGGACCAAGGGCTCTTGGTCCCTTGTCTCACCAGGATGCATTCAGCTTTACATTAGGCACACCTGATGCCCCGCTGGACAGTAATTAAGGCTTTAATATCAACTCTGCTATCGAGAGTACTAGTAGCATGAAGGGACTGGTTGAGAGAGATTTCTCATTTGTCAACCAGCCATGTTTGAAAATGATTTACTTTATACCATGATATGCTAAATCCATTTGCACATAGGTAGTTATATGATATCTTTTATCTTTGCATCTCGGTAATTTCATAAATAATTGTTTGTATGGGATGGTTTTGAGGGGAAAGCGTATGAAAATGTTACCGCATGTGCATAGTCTCAATTCAAGGACAAATGTGAAATGAATAGAGTGGATAGCGCTTGGAAGTACAGACTTTGTCTGAAAATGCAGTTTCGATATAAAGAGGAAATATATCAGATAAGTTTTGTTTGTTGAGCTTTGTTGAGGCACAAATGTCCAATCAGAGAGTTTTTACCAAATCTACGTGAAACTTGTAAGCATATCTAACTATGCAAACAGAGGTACATACTGGCTCTTTTTATCCTAAATGTCTCTTCTATAAATATTTGCATTTTACAATACTTAAAATTGCATCAGTTGTTTTTGACTTTATCATATTGTATATAATTCTCTGCGAAGCAGGTGATTTTATTGTCTCTGAACGTAGTCATTTCAAGAATTCAATTTTACAAATCAGAAAAGCCAAGCGGAGGTTAACAATTAAGCATGTAACCACATAAACTCAATCACCAAGCATCACTCAATAAGTAATACAAAGACTCATAAATGAATCATGTTCTATAGGCACCGATTTTAACAAAAAGGTTTCTTCAGCCCTTAATGAATAAAGGACTTTGGTCCTATGTTAAGACCGATAATTTGATATTTTTGCAGAGACTGTAATGCCTGGAAGATACTGTTATTCTGGAAAATATTTCGTTAGTTTAATTTTTGCTTTTTTTTAGCGTTTAGTCTCGGACACAAAACTTAAAATTCGCAATGATTAATGCTCCTACTTTAAGTGTATAGCTGGCACTCCATGTTGCGGCCAATTCGCAAAGTTAAAAAACGCAAAAACCGATTTTCTGTGAACTAGCAAAAATTACTATTCACAATCTTTTGTTAATTTACAGTACTCTGATATTGAAAAGGGATTTTAGGTAACGAATTGATGTGGATAATCTCTTTCAAGTAATTTGTTTTTATCTTGGTGATAAGAATGCCGCACATCCGCTAAGTCACGCTTATTCATCATGTATGTATCTTGTTTTTTTGTGATTTTAAAGTTTGAAAGATTTTCTATGTTTGCTTGACCATGGGGATACATAGTAAATATTACGTCATATGAAACAATATTTGTCTACAATTGCAAGTAAAATATACAATATGTAGTAATTGGTATGGAGAAAATAAAGAAAAAAGACAGTGAAAGAGGGGAACTGCTCCTCAGTTATTCATAGACAAATATATTGTAAAACAAGTGATCTATGATAATTTTGTAATATTACACATGTGACATTTTCGAGTAGCCACTCTATAATGTAAAAATACTGAATTAGATATGAACGCGTATACATACAGGTGAACTGGCTTAATACGGACGTGTTTTATCCGTTTTTTTGTATTTACAGTATAGATTTCAAGGGGCCCGGTCCCTCGGAATACATTTACATGCACATTTCAGTGCATATTACGGACAATTTAATCCTTACCTCGCCTAGACCGGACGATTTTTGAGGCACGCTCTTTACCATTTGAGGTTTAAGAGCATGCTTTTATCCGGATTGCCGATCATGAATTTAGCGCGCACTATCACATGATAGTCAAGTCATTACCATAGAAAGCAGAAACAATGTCCTCTCTCACAAAAAACGAAGAGGACAGACACTTAAACAGACAGGGGGATGTGGTGGGAGGGTCAGGGAAAGAGGGGAGATAATTGGGGTTGCAAATATACAGTCGATGGGTCATGATTCCGTCTTGATTTTCAAAATGTACACGCCTTGCCTTGCATGCTTGCTAAATTCATCTACTTATTCCATTATGCATAATCCGGATTTTGCCTAATCCGGACAGAAATTCAGGGTCCATATCCGTCCGGATTAAGCCAGTTCACCTGTATTAACATTTGACATATTACAATAAAGGCATCACAAAGTTCTTTAATCGTGAAATTATCATCTTATCTTTGGCTATATATAGTGCACACTACCTCTAAAATGTCCTTATTCTTGTTAAAGGCTTTGTTAGTCCAACAGTTAAAGGTTCACCTTCTAATAGATCAAAGCACCAAAATTGGTATGCAGGTAGTGTTTACCATCTACTTTCATTTAAAGACGAGACCCATCTTTGACCATCTCTATAATTGTGAAATTTTGGGGTTCTAAAAATAAGCAATCAATTAGAAGGCTCGATTTCTGATTTTCTTGTAAACAACGTATTTTCTCAAAAGTGATATTCCCCTGCAACTATAAAGAAGCCATAAAATACGGTTTCACATTATATGTCCCTATGTTCACAAAGTAACCCAATGAGCATACAATGATAGAAACGAGATATGTTTAATTTATTTCTTACAATAAATGTTATAGAAAAGTTTTGAGACTATCAAGTTTCTGTATGTAACGCTCATCAAAATCTCATCAAAAGGGACTATATGTTCGTTGCCCTACAGGCGCTTGATCATAAAGAAAATGTGTCAATTTCGGGTCTAAACACAAGGCTTCGGAATAGATACCCAGATTTCCTAAAAAATCACACCCCATTTAACCATTCATAATTGACAAAACAAGACTTATTAGACGATATTTAGTCACTGATGAAGATTGCCGTTGTAACTAGATTGGCATTGTCTCTAGTGCACCCTTAATCGGGATGCGCGTCACTGAGTCGGAAGTGCAATTGATGATAGGAGAGGATGCCCCCCCCCCCCCCTACACCCCATCCTGCCGCACCTGGCACAATGACGATTACCCAGACTCCCCTGAGAATACTTGCTAGCCTGGTCATCCGAAGCCTTAGATCATACACATTTACGGTCATTTACTTCCTGCTCTACAGAGACAGACGCCATTACGCAAAAATCTGACCTCCCAGAGTAGGATCGCCACCACTGCTTCCCCAAAAATTCAAGAAATTGTGAGAGTGGACTTAAGAAATTGACCGATGCACTTTGATATGAAACGATGCACTTTCAGGATTGATCGATGCATGTGCATCGATCCAAAATGGTGTGGATCCGCGCCTGGCCTTCTGAAGTCATTTAGAGGTAAAGTCAACATCATTAACGTTTAACTGTGAATATTGGTCTTATGGTGTGTATCTACAAAGCATCTATTTACGTTTTACTGTGAATATTGGTCTTATGATGTGTATCTACAAAGCATCTATTGATGGTGGTGAATGCTGAATTTGTGATTTAGGTTCACACAACTATCATAATTTCAAGAGAATTGCAACACCTTTACACGTATTAAAATTTCATAGACTGTATTGGTGCATCGTTCGCAGATGTCAGATAATTGGAATCTTGCTGGCTGCTGACAGCTTCAGGCATGCATGTACAGGGACATGCAGCTCTGATTTGCTTCATTAAGCCTACACCTTCCTGTGTATTTAGTTTCCTTTGAGCTATCACTCACAGGACTGTGGTTCTGGATGATAAGGAGTTGGTACCACCGTACTGCATTTGATATGATGCCAAATACTGATATATATTGGATGGGAAAAAGTATTGTATCTCTTAAACTCGTTATTACAATGTACCTGCTAAACAGACTAAAATTGACCTCACTGCAACCACTAAATCTCCAAACAAAGGCAGAGTTTGCTGGCTAATGCCAACATTTCTGTGGCTGGCAGTGATTTATCTAATAAAATAAGCTCTCTTTTTGGGGGGGAAGTCAGTATTGTTGACATATTAGTGTTAAGATATCGTATCATTAAGAAAATATTGTTATTGATAGCGTATCACAACACAGATTTTGAAGTGCAATCCCTATTTATGGTGACCTTTAAACCCTGAGCTTAGTTTTTAGATTATTCTATTCGGTGATATTTTGTCATCAAAGGCTTTTTCTGCCACTCTAGATTTTCTGAGCAATAGTATTGTAAAGGTTCTATGTTTTGTAAATGGTTAAATATTTCTTTATTGAAACATATATCTAAGACCAAACTTTTAGTGTCTTTTGTGGAAGGAGTGGAGCAACTGGTTATTTTTTGGCCATGTAATTTCTATATATTTTGATAAAGCTGTGAATCAGTTCATGACAGGATTTTGGTGCCCGGCCATCAAGGACAGGCTGCCAGCCCAAGTTTGTGTTCACTTGCTGTTTCATTTCTAAGTGTAGGTTTTAAAACATGCTCATGATAAGGAACTAAATCAGATTTTGTTCTAAGGTGACGCTGTAATTGTGTGATTGCTAGAGGTTTCAATACCTTCAACACCTCACAGTATATGAAGTACTAGGTCATTTGTTGCTACAGACATATTGACCAGGTGATTGTTTCATTTTCTGTTATGTTGGTGTGTGGTTGTTGGTTTGGGCTTAGGCATATGTATATATTTTAATATGTATATATATATATATATATATATATATATATATATATATATATATATATATATATTTATATATATATATATATATATATATATATATATATATATATATATATATATATATATATATATATATATATATATATATATATATATCAAGACCCGCTTCTACAACCACACCCACTCATTCCGAAATAAGAGCTGCAAGAACGACACCGAACTATCCAAATACATATGGGATCTTCAGGACAGCAGACAAAGCCACTGTCACAGCCCCTCCCAAACCTGTTCGCCACTATTATGGATTAACTGAGGGCCCCTTCAAGACCCGCTTCTACAACCACACCCACTCATTCCGAAATAAGAGCTGCAAGAACGACACCGAACTATCCAAATACATATGGGATCTTCAGGACAGCAGCCAAAAATATCAAATCAAATGGGACATTGTACACCATGCAGCACCATACAAATGCGGCACACGACGATGTGACGTCTGCCTCACAGAGAAAATGGTGATAGCTACAGCAAATCCAGCCACCATGCTAAACAAGAGGGCAGAAATTGTATCTACATGCCGCCACCGTGCCAAGTTCCGATACGAGAATGTTCTGGACGCCCCACCTAAACTGTGAAATCGGACCCCGCCTCCAGCCTTTAGCACCAGGGCAATATTTTTACACCTACTGTGCTGCCCTCTTTTTGTAATGAACTGCATTTTGAAACCTTTGCTCAGGAAGTGACCTTTGACCTGACCTGATTACACAGGAAGTGACATACCCAGAGGTGAAGGGTCAGGGTCAAGGACACTCAAGCCTCAACATGTAGCATGAGTGAGGACCTTTTACCCTAAATGGTCTCTATATATATATATATATATATATATATATTTATTATACCTCACGTGAAAATAGTCTCATCCCATTGGATGAGAGCCATTTGTCAAAGCTGTTAGCAACCTGTGTCTCTATAGGTTCCTTGACAGCGGTCACCATTCGACGTATTAGCAACCGCTGTCAAGGAGACGACGTATTAGCACCCGTTGTCAAGGTGCCGTTTCATGATTCCCTATATTGTTGAGGACGTCATACTTTCAAGATCCCCGCGCGTGGCGAAAGTATTTCAAGGCCTCAGCAGAATGCCGCCGTCAACAATGGAATTATCTTATTGTTGGGAACAACTTGCGCGATTGTCTCAATTCAAGGGAAAAAGTAAAATCTCAACCCAGTTGAGATGGTAGGTTTAATAAATGTAGTATATCCCAACATGGTCAGCACGGTAAACCTGCTGTTCCGAAATTACACTGCCCAAGTGAGTTTTGTAAGTTTCAACATGTCATTGATTTTGAGTGCCCGGGGGGGGGGGGGGGGGGGGGGGGTGTTGTTCGGTATAATAAAACAAATGTGACATCCCTGCGGATATATATATATTTGTATATATATATATACACATATATATATATATATATATATATATATATATATATATATATATATATATATACATATATATATATATATATATATATGTATGTATGTATGTATGTATATATATATATATATATATATATATATATACATATATATAAATATGTATATATATATACATATACATATATATATATATATATATATATATATATATATATATATATATATATATATATATATATATATATATATATGTATATATATGCGTGTGTGTATGCGTACACGCTTGTGGTGTGTGTGTGGACACGCATATGATATGCTCTTCCCCCTACCTTGGGAAATGAACCATCCCTTTATTGACAGCTTATAAGCGCATATGTATTTCGCTATCACTCTATCGTTGACACTATTATACACGCGAAACTCAAGGAAGCATCAAAATGACAGCTGTTTCGAGTGGTTTGAATTCAACACCTATTATAGCAGTGATAGCTTTACTATGCTGTGCTGGGCTTATCAGTAACGTGTTGGTCCTGCTTGTGCTTTACCGGAATAAGAGGTTTCGGCACAGCACAGATTTCTTTGTGGCGAATATTGCTCTCTGCGATATAGTTCTCAATGCGGTTGCTGTTCCAATTAACATCAATCAAGCCTTACGCAACCAATACGGAATGGACGGCTTCATAGGAGGTAGGTAATCTTAGAGAAAATCATATATGTTTGCAGGTTCTCGATTCTCTTTATAGATTCAACTCGATTCCAACTTATTTTCGAAAACAATTTCAATTGCGATAAATATACTCTAGCATCCTCTCCCGAAGATGTTGTGACATTCATATGGCATTATCTTCAGAATTGGTTAAGGGTTCAAAAAGGACGATTCTATGATACAAAGGAAAAAAAAGAAGAAAAAGTGCTGATTTCGAAATTTATGATATGGCGATCGCAACTATAATTGAATGCGCTCTAAACATTTAAATGTACATAATAAAGTTTGAAATCTTTCATATTGCACTGTCTAAAAATATAAATCATCCACAATTAAATAAGCTATATACGAGAGAAGGGGGTTTGTTTTCCCGACTCAAGTATGGAATATCTAATAATGTAAAATCCAATTATCCAAAGCACCCCCAATCGACAAGCTGCAGAAGAGAAGGGGAATTCCTATTTTTACATCGAAGCATTCAATTCTGGAATATCTTACGTTGCAATCTCCAATGCTTTTAAGCACCTAAAATCAAAAAGCTTTACATCGGAAGGGGGAGAATTCTTTTTTTTGCACAAACCCAATCATGTTTGAAATATCTAATACTAATACTAGTATTGCAATCTCAAATTACATAAAGCACCTCAGATTAATAAGATAGAGACGAGACGGTGGTTTTTCGCATAAACCTGTTCATGTTTAAAACGGCTAATATAGCAATCCTAAATGATAGAAAAATCGCAAATTAATCAACTGAAGAGGAATAGGCGAAGCTTGAAACGTGAAACCATTCATGTTTGGAGTGTATACGTGGTCCGACACAAATGGGAATATGATAATAGCTTGAGAAATAATTTGATCTGTCAGACAAAGCAGTTTTGCCATCATTGTATTACTGTGGTATCAACACTATCTATGAATCTAAGATAATATATAATGAAACTAGCTCATAAGAAAACCATTCAGGTTCGAGGGTACACGGGTTCTGTCACAATTGGGAATCTAGTTACAAAGAGGTTACGAGAAATAATTGACTTTCTCAAACGATGTAGTTTTGTCAGCAATATATCAATGTGATATTAACAACATCTAACTATCTAAGATTATATATAAACATATATATGTATATATGATATACATATATATACATATATATATATATATATATATATATATATATATATATATATATATATATATATATATATATATATATACATATATATATTTTATATATATATATATATATATATATATATATATATATATATATATATATATATATATATATATATGTATATATATATATATATATATATATATGTATATATATAAGGGAACTAGCTTATAAGGAAACCATTTAAGTACACGTGTTCTGTCACAAATGGAAATATAGTAGTAACGAGGGAACTTGTGAAAAAATTGACTTTCTCAAACAATGTAGTTTTGTCAGCATTATATTACTAGGGTATCAATAATATCTAGCTATTTAAGATAAGATATATAAGGGAACTAGCTTATAAGGAAACCATTCAAGTACACGTGTTCTGTAACAAATGGGAATATAGTAGCAACGAGGTAACTTGTGAAATAACTGACTTTCTCAAACAATGTAGTTTTGTCAGCATTATATTACTGGGATATCAATAATATCTAGCTATTTAAGATAAGATATATAAGGGAACTAGCTTATAAGGAAACCATTCAAGTACACGTGATCTGTCACAAATGGGAATAGAGTAATAATGAAGTAACTTGAGAAGTAATTGACATTCTCCAACTGTGAAACTTTCTTTACTGTGAAACCAATAACATTTTACATGGATGAATAATTTTGGTTTCACTAATTATCAAATAGATAATAAGAAAAAAATCGGACCACAAATAGAAATGTTTTATCATGAATCAAATTCTTTCTGCGAGTAAACAATGCATAGAACATGAAGGCATTGTTATAGTGGAAACTAAGATCTGAAGACTTTCCCATAGTGATTTGAGTGCTGGCCATCCCAATATCTAAAACACTGTCAGTATAAGATCTGTACTTGATGTATACCAAATTAATAATTGATCATATGACCCATCCTCTGGCAGACCCCCCTTTTAGACACCCATTAATGTAAGCTCCCCACAGTGTTAAGAACCCGGGTCGTCCTCTAATTGCTACAAGTGGAAGATGTTAAAATAACATCACAATCCCTGAATCCCATCTGTTTAATGTGTACAGTAAACATGGGAATAGTACTGCCCACTCCCATATGAAATATAATTGGGTCCCCTTATAATTAATAACATTAATCACCCCAATACCCTTTTCCCATTGGCTGCAAGACATTTGCTAATTAACCCATCCTAGAACCCATCCTAGGGTTTCTTATATTGTACTGTTTCTCTAGAATAAATCAGACTACCCTTGACCACTGACCACTGACATATGTCTTACCCTTGACCACTAGTTTATGTCATACTAAGTTTTATCAATTAATACCAAGTTCATATGACCCATCCTCTGACAGAGAGTTTTAATTACTGGGATGGCCAGTACTCAAATTACTATGGGAAAGTCTTCAGATCTTAAGCTAGGCGCACACAGAGGCCGAAGTGAATATGTTTTCACGTGAAGTTGGAAAATTTCACTTCTTGTTCACTTCGCAGAAAAAAAACTTACTTTTTGAAGCCAATGAACCATACTTAACGAATCTAACACGCACACATCACATAGTAAAGACGCAGATATAAGAACGAAACAGGTAGATAAAACGATGTCTATGTGATGTGTACATGACCTGTGCTGAAGCTAACAAGAATGCCAAAACACCAAACACGAATAAACAAGAAAAGAATGTGATGGTAATTTGAAGACTTCGTGCTACTTTAATGGTCAATCGTGTTCAAAATGTGTTCACAAAGTCAACATGAAGGTCTGCGAAGTGAATCAGTAGTACCACGAAGTTAAAACAAGAATTTCATTTAGGTGAAACTTTGCGGTGAATTTTTGAAATTTTCAAAAATTTCCACAGTAGCACCGAATGAGTAGAAATTATTACAATTAATTATGAGTGATATCATAAACAGACGCTGTTTTAATATCGTATTCATCAATGATGTATCTGTTTGAAAAGCCTCTTGAATTATTGATACATAGGTTAGGCAGCCCTAAGTGTATGGTCGCAGAGATATCTGGGTGCACATTAAGAGTTGCTGTTTTGTATTATCTTTTCATTTCCACCATTTGAAATTTGCCTTTATATATTAGAGAGATATTAAAGGGCCATTTTGGTAACTGTGGTGAAAGCTTTAAATTGTCCAGAACAAAGTTACCTCTGGGGATGGGAATAGGTTTAGATATCATCGTTGACTGTTAACCCACACCAACCCGTGGTTAAATGTAATTGGTTTCGCTTCGTTTACTTAGTGTTGTCCTAGGACTGAAGAATAAGTGACATTCATATTTCATATTTTCCATTCAATGTAACTATATCCTCTGAATTCGATTGTTGCTGCCAGTAGCCTCCCTGGTTAGTATTAGAAAAGTAACAATAATCTAATCGGAGATGCACTCAATAAGATACACACACGCGCACATTATATATTAAATAACATGGTTCAATATGATAAATTAAGAAGATGTTACAGTAGGGAGGTGTGATTGACTCCATTGTCCAAGTTTTGTAATAATAAATGATCGTGATTCTATGAACACCAGATATTACTCGATAGATGAAACGGCATGAGGCACTTGAAATAGGAGATACAAGTATTCATGGCCTAGCAAGGATGGATATAGGGAATACTTTTATGCAAGTGACTGTCTTAAAGTAAGAAAGAGTGCTATGTTTGGGGTTTTCATGAAATCGCGTTTAATAGACTAATTCTAGTATGTAAAAAATGTTTAGCGTTGGAACCCAATAGGATAGTCATGCGATTGAACGTGACTGTATGCGATGTTCATACAAAGCCTGTGCGGTTTTCATAAAGTTGTGTGCGAAATCCATACGGTTCTATGCTACCGTATAACCACGTATGAGAGTGACGCATGGGCCAACACTCAAACCATATGAGGATTGTGTTGTTTCATTGCCACGCTGCTGAACACGCATCAATGTAACACGCATACGATCCAGTGCGAATCAGTGCGAGGCTCATACGACGCCCATACAGTTCAATGCAAAATGCTGACTGAGTAGGAATGGGTGCGATTTTTCTTTTAACATTCCAAAACCGAGAGTGCAATTTTCTAGGGAGTGCGAATGTCATACGGTCGAACACGATTGACCACGATCGAGTGCGACGAGTTGTGAGACTGTCATAAGATTGAACACGAAGGGGGGCGATTTTCAAAATCGCTCTCACTGGTACTCAAAATTGTGAATGTGGGAAAGTAGCGTTACTGTAGCAGGGGTGTTCGCTATTTTTTGCCACGTGTTATTTTACTGATTTTACTCTCTAGAAAATTAATTTGTTAGTTTTATGATTCCAATAAGGAAAATAAAGGTTACACTTTGCGAGATAAAAACATCTATCGACATTTTACTTGCTCATATTCATGGCCAACTCGATGAGTTTATCAATGATAAAACGTTCGCTAATAATTAAAAGTCATTCGGATAAAGCAAAGGGTTTGAGTAGGTGCAATATGCACAAAAAATTACATGATTCAATACAAAGATTAACTGAAAGGGGAAAAAATACTTGCTCACAGGGGAAGACTTTGGATGCATATAGCGATGGAAAGATATGATTGACTCCATTGTCAAAGTTGTGTAACAATAAATGGCCACCTAGGTCGTGATTAGGTGTTGTATGAACATCGAGGGTTACTTGATAATTGGGATCCAGCACAACATGACGCACTATAATTAGGAGAATGTTGCGCATTATTACCAGGATACAACGCAAAGAAGGTCTTAAGATTATATTTCATTTACCATTAGTCCTATTAAACACATAGCTGTGTAGAGAAAAATAGGGGGATCACTAGCAAATAGCATACCTGTCAACATTCAACTATTCAAAATCAGGAGATTTCATGTGGTTCACTGTTGGGGCTTCTTTCACGGCATTTTGTTTAGTTCAAATCCTGGCCACCAGGGGTCAGGTAAATAGTTAAGCTTAGGAGTGGGCTATATATATTTCACAGGAGTGGGCAAATTGATAACCATTTAGATGTGTTCAACTTATCTTATGTAGCAGATCACACTTGCAGTATGATGGCATATTCACAGTTATGAAAAACACGTAGGGATATCTTTTGAATTGAAAATATCATAACAGCACTTACTTTGATCAAATACTTCCATTTTCAGCACATCATAAAAAATCTTTTTTTTTTTTGAAGACTCAAAGCTAATTGCTCTGATTTGGCTTCCCTTTCAACTATGACAATAAGATTTACAATAATTTAAATATAACAGTATCAATCAGTTGCTCTATGTTAAATTAGTAAATATTCAATTGTATGATGTTGAATACATGTCACACAACAAGCAAAGGGAACACCCGTTATGCTCCTCAGAACTTCAGAATATTCTCGAGCAATTTTGTGATTGAATTTACACAGAAACCTGTGTTTTTTTACAAGGTGGTGAATTTTCCTTGTCAGCCATTGTAGATTTTTCTTGAGATGCTATCTGACGATGCTAGCCCACAATGCACCTTTCCCTCTTAATCCCATAAAACAATACATGACTACATGATGATTCCAATTAGTAAGGGATTAGCTATGAATACCCACTGATAGGAATCAATTACTACAGACAGTAATTGGGTCAGGTGAGATACACTGGGTAGAAGGGAGCAGAATGACCCACCTGCTGAGAAAAAGATAGGAGGAAATTTCTAAGTCAGCAAAATCAGTAGCTTATCAGTAGATTTCTTCAAATCAGGTGCTCAATCAGTAAACAGCTATTTTGATGTTTGAAATCAGTAGAATACTGCTCAAATCAGTAGAGTTGACAGGTATGAAATAGTAAGGACACCTGACGCACAGCCAGTCCTCATTAACTGAGGTCACTGGTCCCAACTCGGTCGATGACACTGAACACGGTTACAGGTGCATTTATTCAGCATTATAACAGCGAAAATCTAATCAATCTATATAGGAGTACACATCTCTGATTAGAATGAGGGGAAGGTCCTAACATTACGTACCATTATACAAATATGACATCCCTGCGGGGTTGCTAACATGGTTGTCTACCCCGAGTGAGCATTGTCACCCGAGGGCGTAGCCCGAGGGTGACAATGCTCACGAGGGGTAGACTACCATGTTAGCAACCCCGCAGGGATGTCACATTTGTTTTATTATACCGAACAACACTCACCCCCGGGCACCCAAAATACATGACAAGTTGAAACTTACAAAACTCACTTGGACAGTGTAATTTCGGAGCAGCAGGTTTACCGTGCTGACCATGTTAAGGATATACTACATGTATTTATTTTATCCTTCCTGAACAACCTACCACCTCAACTTGGTTGAGATTTTACTTTTTCCCCCATAATTGAGACACTCGCGCAAGTTGTTCCCAACAATAAGATAATTCCATTGTTGACGGCGGCATTCTGCTGAGGCCTTGAAATACTTTCGCCACGCGCGGGGATCTTGAAAGCATGACGTCCTCAACAATATAGGGAATCATGAAACGGCACATTGACAGCGGGTGCTAATACGTCGTCTCCTTGACAGCGGGCGCTACTCCTTGAGTAGCGCCCGCTGTCACTGAACCTACAGACACACAGGTTGCTAGCAGTCTTGACACATGGCTCTCATCCAATGGGATGAGAGTATTTTCACGTGAGGTATAATAATTACTATTACTCCTGTTAAATTAATCCTGGTATTGGTTGTCCGATCCACGACCTGGGGAGGATTATGGTGTTATATAAAATGTTGTAATTTCTTTTGTACCTATCATCATCCTCACCATGAATGTTGCATAAGATCACCACTGAGTATATATATATATATATATATATATATATATATATATATATATATATATATATATATATATATATATATACATATATATATATATATATATATATATATATATATATATATATATATATATATATGTATATATTTATATGTATATATTTATATATATATATATATATATATATATATATATATATATATATATATATATGTATATATATTTATATATATATATATATATATATATATATATATATATATATATATATATATATATATATATATATATATATATATATATATATATATATATATATATATATATATATATATATATATATATATATATATATATATATATATATATATAAAGCTACGTTGGGCATTGATGTGCTTGGCTAATTAATTTGACATGTTACCCATGGGTGTTTTTATAACCAGGCACTGGGGTCAGTGTTGGGCACACTATTGTTTCTAATATACATCATACCTCTGGTCTGAACAATCATGGCTATGCTAATGACATTCAGCTCTGTTTATCATTCAAAAAGACGAGTGATAATGCTATCGTCCGACGTGAAATTTTAAATCTTGAGAAATGTTTGTATGACATTAGTGTCTGGATGACTCAGAACAAGCTGAAACTCAACAATCACAAGGCTGAGATCATTCTCTTCCGCATCGAATTTAAGGTCCTACTGCTGGTATACAAGGTACTCAATGGACTTGCACCTAAGTACATCAAGGAGGTGCTCGTGCCTTATAAACCCAGACGCCATCTACGATCAGAAGCAAAGGTACTTCTGGATGAGCCTCGGACTAGACTCAAATTCAGAGATTTTGCTTTCTCCAGTAGTGCATCGCGATTATGTGCTTCCACAACACCTGAAGGATTCTACATCGTGTCAGGCCTTGAAGAAGTGTCTCAAAACACACCTTTGTAGGCTTGCCCACTGAGGCGTTGTGGACTCTGACTCAAACTATGACAATGTGCAGCGCTTTTGAACACTTCATGAATTGAAATGGCGCTATATAAATTCCAATTAGTATTATTATCACTGGCAGACGTCTGGTTGACTGGGTAGGAATTAAAAGTCTGTATCGTACATTGGCAAGTCGTTATACAACTTCCACTCCGGTGCGTTTCGTGACGTATTTGATGTATCAAAACCTCAAACAAATAAAATAAAAGGCACAACATATGCGGAAATCAAAGTAAAATTACTCCTGAAGGCATAAACCATGTTAGAATTAGTGTTGGTGCTGCAGGTGCACTAGTGGGGTTTCATGATAAGATAGTTACATACATTCGTATCAGCACGTGAATCAACGCATGTGACCTCATACTGATGATGTAAGGCTGTTCATTCTGTAGAAACATATATGATTTGATATACTATTCATAGTTTCAATTCATTTCCTTTCGAGACTAGCCCAGAAAATTATTTCTTTATATCATAAACAGCAAAATCCCAGTTCAATGTACAATTTGTCCTTGGTCAACTGTGTTGCCCTGTGATTAAAGGGTCAATCCATTTTTCAGCAAGGATTGACCCTTCGATGCATGTAGCAGGTCTGGATATAGTGAAAGAAAAGATGGAATGGGTTTTACGTCGCTTTCAACATCTTAGGTCATATCGCGCGAGGTAGAAATTTCATTCTATTCACAATTAGTTCCAAGGGATCTTTTAAATTCAGAAGAACCATAGACAGCCCTCCACATTTATATAGCGACCAGGCTATCACGCTTGTGTATCCAGAGCAAGGATATGTTAGTGCTTTCTTATTACCCTTTGCATGAATATTTCTTCAGGGCGACATGCTAATTTGAACACTGCCAACAGCTCTCCGTAAAATATCCCGTGAATACTTTCCCCACTGTTTAGGAATATCTAAAATCATTGAAACTCAAACGACACGTGGAACTTGGAATGATTACGTAGGGTTAAATAAATTTAAGAAAACTTTTATAGTTTAAATAAGTGGCGATAATCAACAAAAGATTATTTTACAGCGCTGTAAATTGACAATTATCATCAAGACAATTTGAAACAGAATCAATTTACTCCACACTTGTAAATAATTCTGTTCGTAATTCTAGCTATATTGATCCTGAGCTGCGTATTTATGTCAAATCATGACGTCAAAGGTACTGGCGCAAACTTGACCCTTTCATGTCGAAGTGAATCAAAATGACCTTACATTCTGGTGATATCTCTCCGACAAAAGCGCCTTCTTTAACCCATTCACACTCAGAGTTCCCCAGGAAAGTATCGTCTGCATTTTTCAAACTTTTGAAAATAACTTGGAAATAAAGCAAATCCCACAAAATATTTGAAGGAGAGTTGTTGGTAATATTCTGATAAACATTTCTCCTTTAAATATTTTTGATAAAAACGCTTTTGTGAGGAAAATATCAACAAAATAGTCAGGCCTGTTTTGGCCGCTCTGAGTGCCAATTGGTTAAAATATTTGAAAACGAAATCGTATGTGGAACTCAACCAACAACTCATTCATGTTTTACCCTCTATATCAAAAACACATATTCAGGAGAAGTCAGTGGTTCCCTGCAGTCATTTTAGTTTTGGTCTAGTAATGAGATGAGGAACCAGCTCTTAACATTTCCCAACAAAAGTATGACAGAAGAACAGTTATCAACAATTTAATTACCCTCTATATTAAATACACATTTTCAGCAGGCAGTGGTTCCCTGCTGACTCTTCTCCAGTCATTTTAGTTTTGGCCTCGAAATGAGATGAAGAACCAGCTCTAAACATTTCCCAACAAAAGTATGCCATCCGAACAGTTATCAACAATTCAATAAATAGATAAAAACAGTATACGACTACCTAACTTCAAATGTGTTTTTATATCGTGGCATACGCAAAGTAAATAGTTTTCGAAAATGTGACCCAATCACGGTCGACGAATGACAAATGCGGAACTGTGGTCAATTAATATTCATGAGCGGCAATAAAACAAGATGGGAAGACGCCCACAGAGGTGTAAAGAGTACCTAATTCCGTATTGTGATAAAATAAAGAATATTTCTTTCAATAAAAAAAATTCTTAACTATTTACGATTTTGATAAAGTTATAGTTCAAGTTTTATTCAATCAAATAACTTGCAAATGTTAGAATTTGGTCAACTTTCTTTATGCAGATTACTGTATTCTAATCTACCAATAAATAGCATCATTGACTTTCAATGAGGCAAAGACAGCCTCCGACTGTTGCGCTTCCCTCACCTCCTACCCGATTTTAACCCATTAATGCTCAGAGCGGCCAAAAGAGGCCTATGCTCAGAGCGGCCAAAAGAGGCCTGCTGATTTTGAATATATTTTACTTACAAAAGCATTTTCTTGAAAACATTTGAAGGAGAAATGTTTATCAGAAGGCAAACAACAACTCTCCCTCAAATTCTTTTTGAACTTTTGCTTTATTCAAAAGTTATTTTCAAAAATATGAGAGAAGCAGACGATACTTTCTAGAGAAAGTCTGAGTGCTAATGGGTTAATCCTTAGAAGACCAAACACATGGAATGGAAACCAGCCGGTCAACCTGAACATGCTAGCCTCAACCAGTGTCAACTAATAGTCGCTAATAGGTGCTCTGGGCACCCCCAGCAGGTGGTGGAGATAAGGTTTCTCTGTAATGTAATCGATGCAAGAGCCCTGATTGGTCCTTGTTCCCACGTGACCTCGCCCTGCTGCCTTATCTGGTAGTCCTGGCATGAGGCCAGCATGTAACTATAGGGCATATAGTAATTGGTCTCTCGTTACATATCCATTCTTTTCTTAATCCAAGGTTAATCAGGTCGGGAGCGTGAGGAGAATGCTAATATCTAGTGAGAGCATGTCGGTGGTTTGCTCCGGCAACCAATTCAAATCCCTGGCCGCTTCCTACGTGGCCTACCCTGATGGCCATGTGGTCTAAGGCGTTGCCATTGAATGCTAACTGTCTCTCATGAGAGAATGATGCCAGTGACGTGAGGTTAAGGGGTGGATTTCTCCACCAGTTACAGCCGCCTGGACACGCCCTAGCCGCAATTTGGCAGAAAAAATGACAAAATAATGAAAATTCTAAATTCTGGTCTCAACATGTTCCTGAGCGGCAGCGCAGGCACGGTCTACGAACTGCAAGACTGCAGTTTGTGTAGAGTGCTATACCTTCTCTACCCTACCCTCAAGAATACTCTATTGATACATAGGTTAGGTAGCCCTTAGTGTGTGGTCGCAGGAATATCTGTATGCTCTGTTTTTTTATTTTAAAAATTGCCAAAAGAAACAAAACGGTTGAAAAGATGAAATGAGTGATACCGCAATTGGATATCTAGGTGCTCTGATCGTTTTTGCCAATATGAAAAATTTCCCAGTTACTGTCCGCAGGGCGGGTACTTTCTAGTTAAGTATAAATTCATAAATCAATAGTTGTTGTTTTGCTTTTATTTTTTCATTTCCACCATTTGAAATTAGCCCAAAGTGTTCCTTTATTAGACAGATATTGCATGTACCTGGATGGTAGGGCCTTTATGTGACTATTGTGAAAGCTTTAACATGTCTGGTGCAGAACAAAGTAACCTCTTTGGATTGGAATGGGTTCAGATATCATCGTTGATTGTAAACCCACATTAATCAATGATTAAAGATACTTTGTTTGGCATCGCTTTTCTTGTGTTGTCCTACCATTGAAGAATCAGTGATATTAATATTTCATATTTTTCATTCAATATAACTCTATCCTCTGAATGCAATTTAACTGCCAACAGATTCCCCGCAGGGCTTGTGTGAATTTAAGAATGCATTCAAAGATACATTTAAGAATTACATGACGATTCCTGGCTAGTTTGTTTAGGCATGAGTGGGTTAGAGTAAAAACTGAAGGAAATATTAAGAAAAGCACCTTCCCGGAAATATTTGAAAAAGAAATGTTTTGTGGCAATCAACCAACAACTCTCTTTCAACTTTTTGTATATTGATGTTTCATTGCCAAGATTCTTTCATAAGGTATTACAGACACAGGCAATTCTTGGCAAGGACGTTTTAGGCAAAAACTGAAGTGACTATTTAGAACGCAATGTATAACACAAATACTTTCCCGGAAATATTTGTTTAAGAAATTTTATGTGGGAATCAACAAATAACTCTCCTTCAATTTTTGTGAATTGACCTTTCATTCCCATGATACTTTCAAAAAGCATTACAGACACAGAAGCTTCTTGGCAAGAATATTTTAGGCATTAGTGGGTTAACAACTGAGGTAACATTTTTAGATGTGTCTTAAACCATTATTAATACTCACAGCGACAATTTTGATGAACTCATTTGGGGAGAAAGGTTATTCAAAAGATTACCAACAACGACAATTTCTATAGGAACTCTTAATCATCACTATGTTAAATCATTCGTGTTTGGAGTTCCTGTGGTCATTTATATATATTATCTATGATGATAGGTCATATCTCTAAATCAAAACCTTGTAGAATATTTGAAGGATAGTTGTTTCTGATCGACTCATACCTTAATGGTATTCTAAAAGAAGAGTATTCTAAAAGAAAAGAGGAATATGCCATGACCCAAATATGAGGCCCTCTTTTGCTGCCATGAGTGATGAACCAAGTAAGTTGTCGTTGCTGAAATGCCAGGAAACGGACTGACAGACTGCAAGGCCCTGCTGACAAAGCCAATTACTCAATACATGTGTGACATAAAGACTACCTAATGGCTAGAGTGTGTTTCCTCCTTTCTTGGAAATTCCCTACTTATGATATGTCACTCAGGAATAGCGAAGGACCTTGGAATACTCAAACGATCAATAACAGTTCTACAATCGGAATCAGAGTAAAATCACACACATACACACACATATATATATATATATGTATGTATGTATGTATGTATGTATGTATGTATGTATGTATGTATGTATGTATGTATGTATGTATATATATATATATATATATATATATATATATATATATATATATATATATATATATATATATACATATGGGCCTGCTCTGACGGCCGTGTGGTCTAAGGTCTAACACTGTCTGGGTTCGAATCCTGGTCTGGGCATGTGAGGAAGTTTCCAGTGACTTGGGGCTAAGGCGGTGGTTTTCGCCAGGTACCCCGGTTTCCTCCACTTCTTGCAACTGGCTTGTCACGAATAAGCCACAATTGGCATAAATGTGACGAAAAACAAAATTCAAATTCAAATATATATATATATATATATATATATATATATATATATATATATATATATATATATATATATATATATATATATATATATATATATACGTGTGTAATAGATTTTGTTAATTGTCATTCTATTGCCATGGAGATACTAAAACATGAACAGCCAGTTAATGGTACATGGGAACTGGAGTGCGTGGGCTGCCTAACAAAAGCCACTGACATCTCTCTGGCATAGCTCTAATTGACCCCAGGAAGTAGTGAGAGTCAGCATTCAGTCAGTGGCAACGCTTTTTAGCTGCTCTGAAACTATCGAATATGCAAAACAAAAGTCTCAAGTGTCCCCGAGATGACTGAAAGTGCCAATTATTTGTAACGATAGATTTATTTGTTTGTTTGTTTTGTATTCGCATTTGTATTCCCAAAAGAGGACCTACAGAGAGCTCCCCTATCACCCAGTGCACTCGTCATCCCTGGATCTTATCTCTTTTCATGTTCTCTGTCCCCTCATACTTTTGTCATGCATCCTTCATCAGGTCCGTACCCTCCCCTGTCTAAACTGTCCTGTACATATATCCTGACCAAGTATCTGTTCTTTCCCTCAATTGTCTTCACGTAGTACACATAAATATTTCACCCCACAAATATGAATCACTCAACTCTTCAAAAATCCCACATATAAACTGTGTTAGTGTATTACGTCTGACACAATTTTACCAACAGTATGACTCTAAAACATCTTCCCTCATGTACCCTCCATGCCTACCTGTTCCAGCGCCCCTGACTTACAAAGGTGGCTCCCTTCCTCTTCGTCGTTTAGTTCCTCTTTGCTTTCTTAATTGCATTTTCCACATGTGTTTTGATCTTTATTCCTGAGAACCATTTTCCTAAGTATTTGTATTTTCCTTCTCTTTTATCTCCAAACTGTACATATCCCTTTCCCATACCTGCCCCTCCCCCACTTGCCATTTTTTCCTTTGCTACTTCCCCCCCCCCCCCCCTGCTCTTTGATGAATTAAATGACACTTACACCTTCAGGCTATTCTGAGAACATACTTTGATATGTATTCCTTACAGTCCCTGTTCACCTGAGTACTCTTTGGCTTCCGTGCCTGTGAAATTGTACTTAATTGCCACCCCCAAACCATCCAATAAGCTAAAGACCATTGGAGCCAATGTATCCCACAATGCCCTGCAACTCTACATCTGTTAGGCAGTCCATGCTGTCATAGTTGCACTTCCTGTGTGTGCAGCACCCAGCATCCTGTGTCTACACATAAAACCATGACAACAATGTTGTGAAAACGGTGATTTGTGCTGTTTATTGGATGCTACAATAGATCTGACAAGGGAAAAGGAAAAGGGAATTTCCCTTTTCTCCATTCCTAACCCAACGATTAAACCAGAAAAGAAGGGTTTAGCAGCAAGATGGCTTTTCAACATTGGGACAGGATGGACAGTGAAAAACTACTCATTTAGTGGAGCCAAAAGAGTTTGTCATGAACATTTTGAGGAATTTTGTTTTGACTATAAACAAGACTTGGATTTAGGAGGTTTAAACACCCGAAATATAGTGCAGTGCATACAATATTTAATTTTGAGCCTACACACAGCCATGTTCAACAAGAGAGAAAAGAAAGGGCCCGGAAGCGCACAAAAAAGAAGCCAAGATATGCTACATACAGTTGTTGGAAGACAATTTCTCTTTCGAGGGTATAATAAAATGGCTATGCAAGGGAGAGAGATAAAAGTACAATTTACATTTGTTATGGATAAGTTTGTTTCAAACCCCTTAATTTGTTGATTATTTATTCTATACCCTCAACATCAGAGTCATATAACTCTTCATTTTGGTTGTTTGTATGACAGCTGGAAAGGGTTGGTATCAAATGACTTCCCTTAATAATTTTTAAATTCCAAAACTAGAAAGTGTTCCTTGTATTGACAGTACTAGCCAGGTCAATTGCATTACCTGACTGATTGAGTATTAGTTTCTCAGATACACTTCCTGCAATGGTAATAGCAACCAACAAGATTGTGTTGAGATGGCTGTTTCCTGAGCTCCTTTTGGCAACTACAACGTAAATCAGTAACAATTAACAATTATTTACAATCGGTGCACTATCTGAATGCGATGGGAAGGGTTGGTATTTTATCCTTACATCTTAAACTTATGGAATCTGGTGTGTCCACGTAAACTCAATAAATATGTCATATGATCACTGTCAAGTTCCTACTACTGAGGGAAGAGGACACAATGTATTTGGGCGCACTCGAAGCTTGCAGTGACAGCTGCTGGCTACTGCCAAGCTTGTGCATCTACAGTGTAAGGATCCAGATAGGGCGCCCTTGAAAGAGGTACTCGGAGGACAGTACAATTACAGAGAAGGGGGAAGACAAGTGTTGCGGCAGGGCGCTAAAGGCCGCAGGAGGAGTAGAAGTTGTCGATGTAGTAAGGATCCGTGCACCCAAAAAGTGAGTGGCGGGCGCACGGATCCAAGCCCAAAGTACAGGTGGAAGGTACATGGATAGGGCACTGATCAGCACGTAGGGACGTGTGAAAGGGCAGATAGAAGGTAAATGGGTGGGAGTTGCATAAAGTAATAGTCATGTGCAGCAAGTGTGCATGAAAATGACAATACCAACGTCATAGGGAACTTAATGGAACATTTCCTTCATCAACAGATATAAATTAATACTCACACCCATTAAACTTCACAGAGCTCAATTTTTATTTGAAGGCTAGGCATTACTTACATCCATTAAACTATAGATTTTCACGAAGAAATTCCCAACTTCACAACTGTGGAAATGTTTATTATAACTCAAAGATAAAAGATCGTTTTTAGTCAAGGCCCGACATAAAGTCTTCGGCCCTTATAGCGAACGGCAATTCAGGCAGACGTTCTCTCTGCGATCAGCAGATTTGACCAACAATTCATTTTAGTAAAGTAAAGTAAAATAAAAGTAAAGCCACTGTTATTTAGAGTAGGAAGTATTTCTAATGCCACACGAAGCACTGGGCAGGTGGAAAAGATGTTGGTAGTTGCGGGCAGACGGAACCGATCACGCAACCCCATGTCTCGTAGGCAAGCGCTCTAGCGATGAGGCCACGGCGACTGGTATACGATGTTGATGTGTGAAAAGATATATTGATTAAATCCCGTAACTCTATTTGGGATCATTCCTAGCATTCCGAGTTAAGTCTTGTCATTTACGTGACTGACAACCGGAGTAAATCTTTAAAAAGGACCGCTAGGCCACTTTTATCAATGACCCCACATATTTACATACGGCCCGAAACTGATTATGACCTACCTTCGTCATGCGAGCCGGTAAATATCCAAATCAAATATGGCGCCTGTTGTCTAACTACTCCCAAACGGCTCAGCATCACTGGAATGTCATTAGAACCCAATAAGGAGCGCTCAAAATTTGTTTTTGATCTATTAATCTAATGCCTTTTCAAATAAATGAACAATAGTAATTCTATCAATACGCCTTTACATGTCGTTAACTTTGTGGCATCGCAATCCAATTTTGCCTATACTATGAACTTGCTATTATGAGGTTCAATTAATTACACTTGTTGCCGTTTCACTTTTGCGGCCCTGCACGCCGGGAATGCACATTTGCATCTAGCTTCAAAATGGCCGTCTCCAGATACATGGAAAAAACATGACGTTAGATAGCAATAAATGAAAGTGGGTATTTGTGGGGTCTCGGATATGAGCAGAGTCAATACCCTTAGCCACCATTTGAGCCCATGTTTCATTCATGGTGGAGTTGTCCTTTAAACTGCATTTTCCATTCCCTTCCATACACCCCCACCATTTTCAGCGACTCCTTTAAATCTCCCTCTACTTTTCCCATGACGACCATATCATAAATTTGCAAAATACATCTTCTTCCCCAGGTTTTGATCATTACCCTCTAGGTTAAAAAACAAACATCTTCAGGAGAAGTCAGTGGTTCAGTGCTGACTCTTCTCCAGTCATTTTACTTTTGGCCTCGAAATGAGATGAAGAACCAGCTCTTAACATTTCCCAACAAAAGTAAGACATAGAGCTGTTTATCAACAATTTAATAGATGGATAAAAATAGTATACGACTACCTAACTTCAAATGTTTTTATATAGTGGCATACTCAAAGTAAATATTTTTTGAAAATGAGGCCCAGTCACAGGCAACGAAAGACAAATGCGGACAAATGAGAGAATGATTCCAGTGTCGTGGGGATAAGCGGTGGATATCTCCGATTCCTCCACCATGCAGTTACAACTGCCTAGACACGACCTAGCCGCAATTTAGCAGTAAATCTGACAAAAAAATTGAAAATTCCAAATTCTGGTCTACACGTGTTCCTGAGCGGCAGCGCAGGCAGGGTCTACGAACTGGAAGATTGCAGTTTGTGTAGAATGCAATACCTTCAGTACCCTACCCTTGACAGTACTCGTAGCATTAAAAGATTTCGAACAAATATGTAAATTTTACTGAATGACTAAAGTTTGTGGAGAATAACTAGAATGAGTGCAAATGACATATGTTACAGCCGGTTTAATATCTTATTTATCAATTTCATATCTGTTAGCCAAGCTTTCTGAACTATTGATACATAGGTTAGGTAGCCCTAAGTGGTGTGTGGTTGCAGGGATATCTGTGTGCCCTGACATTTGATTCATTAAAAGAATTGCCAAACGAAAATTAAGGGTTGAGAAGATATCTGGGTGCTCTGATCTTTTTAGCCAATATAAAAAAAATCACGGTTACTGGTCGCATGGCAGATACTTTCTAGTTATGTATAAATTCATGAATAAATAGTTGTTGTTTTGTTTTAATTTTTTCATTTCCACCATTTGAAACTAGCCCAAAGTATGCCGTTATTAGACATATTACAAGTACCTGGATGGTAGGGCCTTAAAAGTAATCTCTGGGGAAGGGTATCGGTTCAGATATCATAGTTGATTGTTAGCCCACATTAACCAATGATTAAAGATAATTGGTTTCGCATCATTTTTCTAGTGTTGTCCTGCCACTGAAGAATCAGTGATATTGATATTTCATATTTCCATTCTATGTAACTCTATCCTCTGAATGCAATTATTTGACAGCAGCCTCCCCGCAGTGCTTGTTTGAAAGAAAAAAAATGAGTGCTTCCAGTTCATAGGACGCCCATTAGTAATTGCGTTGTTTGTCTCTATTCCACAGGTAACCTGGCCTGCAAACTTCAGATGACTATCCCTATTCTTACCATCATGGGCTCAATATACACACTGGTGGCCATATCTTTCGACCGTCGCCGATCCATCGTCAACAATAAACATTTCTCTGGAAAGAAGACCAGCATCATCATTGCCATAATCTGGGGAGTATCGGTTGTCAACTCTGCCCCGCAGGTCTACGAGTATTCGACCTATGAAGAATTCTCCCCGGAGAAAAACGACACCCATGTCTCATGCGGGTCACACGGTACACCGGAGCATTTCGAGACCGTGTACGGTTCCCTGATTTCTCTCCTGGCGTACGTGATCCCCTTGATCATCATCGTGATCAACTACAGCCTTCTGGCTTCCTACCTGTGGAAGGTGGGTGCGCAGGGCATGTCGCAGCAGACCCACGTCTGGAAGAACAACCTGAAAGTGACAAAATTGCTTGCCGTGATTACCGCCGTCTTCGCCGCCACGTGGGCACCTTACTTCGCGCTCTTTTTCATTGAGGTAGTAAAACACCATGTCACGTGGGCGTCCTACTATAAGCGCTCTTTTTCGTTGAGGTAGTAAAGCACCGTATGTCTTGAACTCTTCCTTGTGTGAACACCTCTCACATGTGTGCGTCGACAATTGTGAACATGATTAATTCCCTGGCCGTTTTTCTTCCTTAATTTCTTACATCTGAACACTTTTCTGCGACCATAATTGTTTTCCTCCCTGAACAACTCCTACGTGCGAACCGCAGGGAACAATGGTTGTCCGGTCCCATTTTTCCAAAATGTACAACGCCAAGATGTGAACACCTATTTTAACCAGTACCTGCTACCAGTGTCTCTTGTGTGGCCAGCTCTGAGATGGTCAATATGAACACCTACTTTAACAGTTTCCTGTTGCCAGTGTCTCTTATGTGAACAGCTCTGAGATGTGAACACCTATTTTAACAGTTTCCTGTCCCCAGTGTTTCTTGTGTGACCAGGTCTGAAATGTAAACACCTATTTTAACAGTTTCTTATTCCCCCAGGCTTATTCCCAGTGTTTCTTATTTGAACAGCTCTGAGATGAAAATATTTTAGAATATCATCAAAAATCTGGTCGTTTTTAAATGCATTTTTGTTATCAGAAATGATTTGAACATGATAAAAGTAACTTGTGGGCTGTCAAAAATATTTTCCCAGTTATCTGGGACAACCAAGTTTTGAAAAAAATGGCCAAAAAATAAATGAAAATATTTTAGAATATTATCAAAAAATCAGAAATCGTTTTTATATGCATCTTTGTTATTAAAAATGATTTGAACATGATTAAAATAACTGGTGGGCTGACCAAAATGCTTGCCCAGTTGTCCGGGACAACCAAATTTAAAAAAAAATGGCCAAAAAATATCATAAAAAATCCAAAATTGTTTTAAATGCATCTTTGTTATCAGAAATGATTCGAACATGATAAAGATATATGGAAAGCTGTCAAAAATAATTGCCCAGTTGTACGGGACAACCAAATTTAAACAGAAAGTGCACCAAATACAGTTTTTGAGTAGAACCTCTATTACAAATCAATGTCTGACAGCAGATACAGTATTTTCCCCTCTCATATGTTAGTGAAGTTATTCCATAGTTGAAAATAGTCTTAGCCACCTTTGTTTAGAATCCAATCCAGCAGGCAAAAGGTCAGTGCGTGTATTTTTATCAAGATTTATTAACTTAGCAATTCTAATGGGATCTTATGACATAATTTCAATAACAGTTATCACTGAAAATATATAAAAATATTACCAAAAATCCAAAATCGTTTTTTTATGTAACTTTATTATCAAAAATGATTTGAACATGATAAAAATAACTGGTGGGCTTTAAAAATGATTGCCCAATTATCTGGGACAACCAAATTTCAACAGAAAGTGCACCAAATCCAGTTCTTGGTTAGAACTTCTTTTTCAAATGAAGGTATGGCTGCAGATATGGTATTTTAAACCTCTCATATGAGAGAGTGATTCTATAGTTGAAGGCAGCCTTAGTATCAATTGTTTTTGGCCAATTCCCCTTAGGCTAGAGCCTAATCTATCAAGCAAAATGTCAGTCTGGGTAGTATTACCAAGAGTTATATAATGGAACAATTTGATGGTGTTCTTTTATTTAACATGGTTTACAAAGTTACAAACATGCTTGTACAAAGGCCGGAGAGGGTTTTGACTCTTTCCATCTAATTGAATTTCACCAAAACATGGTCATTTCAAACCCGCCTTTTTGGGTATCAAATGGTAAGGGATTGGTTCCAATCTGGCATGTTTATGGCTAAAAGTATTACAAATATAGAGAAAGGGCATCATATCATGTCTGATGGTGTTATAAGCTAGATTCCCCAATAGTCATAGACAACCAAATATGACTACACTTTGCTCATTTTTGCTCAAGTTCATTTTGATTTATATTGAGATGCCCGTTTTTCCAAAATTATACCTCCTTTGCATTAATATGTTATTTCTGGTACCTTATTATAATGTTCTTCCTTAATGATTTGGGTCATTTAAACCGGTTTACTATACGAAGAGCACTCAAACCAGATATAATAAGCTTATGAAAAAATTCACTCTCTATTTCCCCAACTTTCCTTGACTGACATTGATGTGGGCCTCTGTACCCCTTCCCATCTTATTCCAGCTATCTGTGGTGATTAAACACCAAATAGGCTTACATTCACGCCCACCTCAACATGTAGACTGTGACTGTGGATAGATCGAAGGTGGCCAAGATTAGCAACTGATTATTTTGTAAAATAATCATGGTGGTCCATATTTCTAGAGTGGTCAATATTTCTGAGAATTTGCTGTAGCCCTTAAAGCTGAGTACCTGTGTTGCGATTAACCTGGCCAAATAACCTGAGTATCTGAGTCTGAGATGGAATTCAAGTACTGTAGATCTAGTTAATTTGCCATGACCAAAATTTGCTGATCTAGCTTATTCCATAATTTGCCAAATCTTAATATACCCCATATTTGCACCCCTTTTGACAAGAAAATGTAACCTTTCAAGTGACCCTACAGATTCAAACGTATGCTGTGCCAAAAAGCTGGTAAATTTGAAATGTACCTTTAGCAATCAAACATCGTATATACTCATTTATCTATATGCGAAGTTACATTTTTAGAGACCAATGATTTATTATTCTATGCACGAGTAACCAAGAATTACGGGATAATCTTACAATGCGCTACATGACAGCCTGATCATCGCCCAAAGTTGGCTACTCTTGGAATAAAATACATAAATTGATACCAAGCAAAAAAGTAGGGTGTTCGATATGAACACCCAACCCTTTTTTACATGTTTGCCTTCATCCCGTCAGGTTAAACATCCAAAAATGAGAAAAAAATATTACGTAACTCTTGGTAAAACTACACCGACTGACATTTGGCCTGCTAGCTTAGGCTCTAGCCAAAAGAGAATTTGCCTAAACCAATGGATATTAAGGCTGCCTTCAACTACAGAATTACTCTCTCATATGAGTGGTTTTTAAAATACCATACTTGCAGTCAGACTTTCATATGAAATAGAAGTTCCACTCAAAAACTGGATTTGGTGCATTTTCTGTTAAAATTTGGTTGTCCCGGACAAATGGGCAATAATTTTTAAAGCCCATCAGTTATTTTCATCATGTTCAAATAATTTCTTATTACAAAGATGCATATAAAAACGATTTCGGACTTTTGATGATATTCTAAAATATTTTCACTTTTTTTTGGCCATTTTTCCAAAATCTAGTTGTCCCGGACAACTGGGCAAACATTTTTGACGGCCCACCAGTTACTTTTATCATGTTCAAATCATTTCTGATTACAAAAATGCATTTAAAAACGACTTCGAATTTTTGATAATATTCTAAAATATTTTCACCTATTTTTTGGCCATTTTTTCCTCATAGGGGTAGGGGAAAAGAAAGTCTCATAAAACCATTCTCGGGCGTCCTATTGAGCTTATTTTTGTTACATTTAGCAGAAAATAGATTGCTTGTAATTTAGATGTATAATACAGGGTGCTTTTGTATACATTAGACCCCAAAAAACTTAAAGTTTTTCAAATGTTTTGAAAAATCTCAAAATAATTGCACTATATTTAGCATGTCGGCACTAATTTGCATATTCACATGCAAACGATGCATGCAGCCACATTAAGATAGTTCTCATGATTATTTATGACCCTCAAAATATGGGTCTAGATGCCATTATTCTTCAGTTATCTGCAGAATTGGCAAGGATATGACAAATACAGATTTTTGCATTATGGCATCTTAATTTGCATAAAAATGGCACGTGGGACATTTTTACAACTTTTTAACATAGCAAATCATTTTTACGCATTTTCCCCATATAAAACCGCCAATAAGAAATTGATTCCCGTGGGTGCACTCAGATACAGAGGGGGCTGCACCTGCGTTACGTATTTCGCGGAAGAAGGGATCTTTTTTTTTAACCTCCCCATGTCCGCGATTTTCTAAAAGAAGGGTACTTTTATGTACCAAGGTACGAAGTATGGGGGTCATAATACCCTTACAATCCACGAAATATACGCGGCTCTGACGCCGAGTGACTCCCAAAGTGACTGGGCTTCCGAGTCTGCTGCTGCCACTTGCTGCCGCTAAACACGCAGAGGATTATAAAATCATAAGTCAAGATACTTGTTCCCGTTAATCCAAAGTCAGTGTTTGATAAAAAAAGTGGTGTTTATTTAGTGGAAAAAATCAGCGTTTTATTAAAATAAGGGTGCTTTTTTGGCCAGAAATCAGTGCTTTAGGGGTATTTTTAAATTTTGATAACGAACGTTTGCACCCCTCTAAATACCCAAGTGCCCCCCGGGCCCTTAGAACTATTTGTGAGGAGAAGGGAATTTCTTTCCGGTTCTGGGTTCCTATCTCAACGCGATATGACCTAAGCTGTTGAAAGCGACATAAAACCCCATTACTTCCATCCCTCTTTTCGAAGGCTGGCAGCAAGCACTGAAGCTGTCTGGCAATAGCAGCTGGGGGTCCAAGGTTTTTCGATACTCTGTGATGCATTCTCAGCAATTCCTGGCATTTTAGATTATAGACCTTACTGATTTTCTTCTCATGAACTTCGGTTCTTGTATTTTTTGTAACTAATGTATCTGGCACTTGAAATTGTTGGCCGAATAATGAATGTTTCTGAGCACTGTAGGTGCTCGGAACTTGCTGCCAATGGCCTGGGGCTTAGAGCAACCCCCAGAAGCTAATTGGGTCTTGATGCTCTGAGATCCATTCTCAGCCATTTTTGGCACTTAGAATTGAAAATTGAAATCTAATAATTTTCTTTTTAAGAAATTTATTTCTTGTATGTTTATACATATTCTTAGCCAAAGTCACTGGTAGCAAATACTTCAGCAGTTTGTAACTAATATACCAAACCACTCAGTTTGATACTGAACTGATTGTTTCACATGTTTGATATGATCTGCATATGAAAATCTATCTGCAAAAATATATGATGAAATTTGGCCAGTGACGTATTATTTACCTTTAATAGTACAAAAACTGATATTAAGGACTAAACTTTGTGTTTCAATTTTCTCTTGCCTACATAATCACGAACGAAGAATTTAAATGTTTTCATGATTACCAAAGAGACCTTTACCTACTCTGGTGCCAACGTGTGCAGACCTTCTAACCTATTAATGCTTAAGATAGTAAAAGTGGTTAAAATGTAAATATAGCGTCATTTTAGATTTGACATCCTTTAATCCATAATCAGACCAACTAAAGGACTGTCTAGGCCATCATTTATCAAAATAAAAGACTAAATATTACAGAATCTCACATAGGATTTTGATACTGACAGGAAAGGTTTTTTGCTCTTTTCTCTATATTGAATTTCACCAAAAGGTAGTAGCTTCAGACATTCATTTTTAGGTATTAACCCCGCTGAATAGTAATCACCGCTTTCTTATATTTTATTGCTGTATCACATGTGTTATTACTTTATTTTCCAATTAACACCAAGCCTGGGCTATTTCTTGATACAACAAAAACATAAAAGCCATTTTTATTTCGTAATTTTAAGCCCCCCCCCCCCAACCCCAACATCAAATTGAACCATTGAACTAGAGATAAGACTGATCTATCACATAGACATGTCCATTAGCCAACTACAATGTAACGCTATATACAGGCACAGTATTACAAAGCAGTTCCTGGATGGAAATATGTCTATAGTACATTAATATAATTGGCACATGTCCAGAAATCTAATTGTTATTGGTTTGACTCGGTTTTCTTTTCGATTTCATTACTCAGATTTTACAAGACCAAAGCATGATTCATACGAAGACTGTAGATTCACAAGAGACTGTG
>OZ012688.1:9706131-9826131 GCA_963942565.1 Maea johnstoni | reverse complement strand
CTTCATGAGTATGCTTCCAAGTTATGGTATATACAGCTACAGCCTACACATCCCAGAAAACATTTACCCTTCCTCATTCAGTAGAAAATAGAATTTTCTATTGCTACTGGAAGTATTGAGATATGTGGTAGTATACGGTCCTCAACAGGTTACCCATGTACAGTTTATCTAATTACTTAGTCCTTGCATACTATGTATAAATATTACTACTGTGTTGACTCTGACAAAAAATCCCAATAATAGATGGTCAGCCTGTAAAAAGCAGCACTTTGGTATCTTATGACCTTATGTATATAAAGGTAGAGTGAAGTTGGGTGTCTGGTAAATCCAAATCAACAATAATGGATACAATATGTCCTATTTAGCACATGTAAATGGACGACTAGTGGTATTTGGTCGTTTATCTCCAACAGGAGTTTGTTTAACTCATAGTTTGCCAATTTGTATCATAAGACCATATACACATATGGTAATGTGTTTTTGCTTCCCAGCTATTGTCAATATGTTATTGACATAATTGATAATTATTTTATAGAAAAAAAAACAATAGAACAAATATTTCTTAATCCCACAACTCATTATCCAATCGTCTTTACATTAATTTTCTTCCCAAATAATCAATCATTTCAAACTTCATCTTTATAAATTAGTAATTTAGTAATGCTTTCAATTTATTACAAAAAATTACTTTCCAGGAAACAACTAGTGTGTAGACACAAGTACTTTGGAATATCTTCCAGGAATATTTATAGTTTAAATATTTTTCTAAATTACTCAAATTATCAGAAATTTAACTTTCAGAGAGCAACTAGTTTTGATGTTTACTAGTTCTTCAAACTCCTCCCGCAACTATCTAGTCACCCTTTCCTGTCTGTGTAATCTGCAGTCCAAGTGGGATCATTCATCTAGTAGTTACCTATGCTTTTTTTTTCCTTTCTACCAAGTAGCACCACTGGTGACAGTATTTACTTATGTTCTAAAATATGTCATAACATATTAATTATGGACAGCTCCCCCATTTAATTTTGGTTTGGTATATGGGTAGTCCTCATTTATAGAAGGTTGTTTTAGCTTTTCTCTTTTGTTGCCATGGGAAGACACCTAGTGGTTTCCGCACGGTACAAAACAGCGGGAGGACACCCATATATACCACCATTGTGTTAAGTTGTAGTTAGCTTCTCAATCCAGATACAAGTAACACTTGAGAAGATAAGTTCGCACCTTGTAAATTTGTAATATGTATTATTTGTTCATGTTTATTACTATTTTGCCTTATTTACCTAATATTCTCCTGTAGGTATGTTGATACAACTGTCATCCTGGTTCTTCATGAGGGATGATGGCTAGCACAACTTTTAAGGTAATCTCTGCCAATGTTAGGGGATCGAGACAAATAGTGACATTTTGACTATTCTAAAAACACAGCACCCCAATATAATATGTCTACAGGAAACTCATCTGGTCCAGGATGACTTAAACACTCTAATCAAAAAGTGTAATCTAGATTATTACATAGCAGGTACTTCTACTAACAGTAGAGGTGTCGCTATCCTGATGAACAATACTTTTAAATGTAAAGTGGTTAATTGTCAGATAGATAATAAAGGAAGATACATCACCTTAGATCTAGATCTAGATAATCTTTTATTAGGCTTACTATTGTTAACCTCTATGCTCCCAACGTTGATGATAATATCTGGTATAACAGGTTTCTTAATAACATATTTAAAATCTAGAGACACCAGCCTTGTAACAGTGGGGGACTGGAATACTCATCTCACTGAACAGGATGCTTATAACTATCTATCTTTGAGACATCCCAAGTGCAGAAAGATCATAAATGACTTCATGATGAAGGAAAATATGACTGATCTATGGAGAGTATCTAACAAGTTGATGAAGGGTTTCACATCGAGATCTCAGGAGCCTTGCAGAAGATATAGACTGGACTACTTCCATTTATCTGAAGACCTACTAGGTTTAGACCCTGAAGTGGAATATTTACCAGCATATAAAAGTGATCATAATCCAATAGTTCTGACATTTTTTCAAAGTAGGCAATGCAGAGGGAAAGGCCCCTGGAAATTCAACAACCAACTTTTACAAAATCAAGAATTTAAAGACATGGTAATTAAAATATGAAATCTTCTTAGTCGATAGCACATACTCTCTTCCAGCCTAAAACACTGAGTTCACTAAGGAAAATAATGGAGAAAATTTGAATAAAATATTTCTGGCACTCTTTTCTCTGATACCGTATTTAGTCAGCTGCTTGGGGCGATAATTGATTTCAGTAAAAAAAACTTAAGAAAAAAGGAAAGAGGTGAGGAAAAAGAACTGTTGGATATGATTACATGTTTTGAAAAGAAAAACAATCAATTTAACACTGATCCAGAAGAACTAGAGGTCTCAAGGAAAAAACTAGAAAATATCAGGGAACAAAGGATAAAAGGGAGTATATATGATCAGGGTTAGAGCTAAAGACTGGAACAGTATTTCTTGAACCTTGAAAAGAGGAATTATATAAATAAAAATATTCCGTGTCTTAAAGCTGATGGAAAGTTAACTAATAGCAAAGATATCTCATCATTTAAAACAACGACATGTTTTCTATAGCTCTGTATATGCTTCTAAGGGAGTCAGGAATATATTTACAGGATATTTTTATTCTTATCTGAATACTATGAAAAAGTTAACTGACTTTATAAAAGAGCAGCTGGGAGCTCATTATACAATTTCAGAGTTGGAAGAGGCAATTAACAAAAATAAGGTCAATAAGGCTCCTGGACCAGATGGGTTTAGTAATGAATTCTTTAAATTCTTATTGGATGATCTAAAATTTTGGATTTACAGATATATTTTAGAATGCTTCAGCAATGACAAAATTCTCTGCATTCCTAAAAGTGGCAAGTTGAAAAATGATCTGAAAAATAAGTGCCCTCCCACTCTTTTAAACTCTATTTCCAAATATGTCTCTAGATCTAGCATGGTTGCAAACAGGCTAAAACCAGAACTTGCTTCGTTAATAAATAAGGAACAAATCGGGTTCATTGCAGGAAGGTTCATAGGAGAAAATACACATACAGTATATGAAACAATAGAATATTGTGAAACTCATAATATATCGGGTCTTTTTTAAATATTGGATTTTGCTAAGGCATTTGATACGATTGATTGGTGATTCATTAACGAAGTATTAACATTTTAGAATTTTAGAGAAATCTTTTGTAAATCACTTCTCCAGACAGGCTCATTCTCTAGAATAGAACAAAATGGTCTCATATTGGACAGTTTCACTTTCTAGAGGTTGCTAACAAGGCAACCCAATCTCCCCTTTCATCTTTGTAGTTTGTGCTGAGTTGTTATCCCATGTCCTGAGGGAGCGTGATGATGTCAGAGGTATCATGGTGCATGATATAGACATGCTTATATTGGAATATGGAGACGATGCAACGCCACTTCTCAATGAAGACTTAAATAATTTGAATTACACTTTTAGAATTCTTAAATGGATTCAGAGAATATCAGGTTTGGCAATAAATAATGATGAGACAAAGGTGGTTAAAATTGGGGCCTCAAGTGGCAGAAGCATGCCTTGGCTGGGGAAGTGTTGTTTCGAATGGACCAATTCATTCGAAATCTTGGAAATTCTATCTTTATAATACTGAAAACATGGAAGAAATGACCATAGGGCCCACTGTAAAGCCCTCAACACAACTTATCTCAGTGTGACTTCACTAGGAAACAGACGAATGAGGGCTCTTGTATTTGTTTACATTATAAATGAGGTACCGCGTGCAGAATGCACCACTTGAGTGGTTCTCGTCAACACCTGGGCTAGGAGTCATGCCGAGGTCGTTGAGCAAGATCTACTGGTTGCGTATCTGGTGATTAACATTTGGGGACTTGCTTAAGGGCTGCAGGAACAGCACATGTAAGGCTTTACTATTAGGATTATATTAGGGTATTTGTGTCGGATGATTCTTGTAAACAGTTTCTCTGTGTAAGAAATAAAGCATACCTGGATTTCTAGTATTCTAGCTCTTAATCTCTTGTTATTCAACCCTGTATGTGGTCACATAGCCCATGTAACCATCCGCCAGACCAGTCCTGAGGTGAACAACATTTAATAGTTACAGAAGGGAGGTAGTGGTTTAAAGATCATTAAGGGCTCTGATATAAGAGCATGTTTCGGGGTTAAAAATGAACCCTCATTTGCAATGAAGTTTACAAACGTTATTGAGCAATACCAATCTAAACCCATTATAAAATGTATCCTGTGGGCTTTGCCATCTTGTTTTTTTGTATTTTTCTTCTTTTTTTTTTGGGGGGGGGGGGGGGGGGGGCTAAAATATCCCATTGAATTGTGCTGAAGTGCCAGGATTTAATCTGTGAAAGTCAGCTAAGACTGGAACGGCCAATTGGATCTAAGACTGGTCTGGGTAAATAGAGCTTTAACCGTTTAAGCAAGACTGATGTCAGAGGAAGCTGCAAACATGGTGCCGCAATCGCCTTCCACCACCGGCCCAGATTGCTTGATCTTGGCATGTTCAAATACAGATATATCCTATTCTAGACAGGTAACAGCACCAAATGATGGTTCATTCTTAAGCTTGAAAGAGGCTTTTCAATTGGGGTAGGTAATGATTTTTGGGTTTACTGTCCCTTAAATCTTTTCAATAATTACCGGTAGGCTTCTTTCCTCCAGAGCACAAAAACACAAAAACCTTTGACAACCATCCAAACCCTGTCATGTTGGTATTCATTGGATACTAGTAGCTCTCATTGAGAATTCTCAAAATGAGTACCCACATGCTAGGGTTTCAGCCATATTTTGGCTTTTTTGAAGGATTTTGTATTGGCAGAATAAGCCACCAACAGCACCAGGGTTAAAGCTATCTGGCTATCAGGTTAAGGAAAAAGCTACCACAGACAAACTGGAATGAGAAAAATGTTTTCGTACCTTGTGTAATACTAAGTGTTTCAACTCTCTGTTATCATTATCAAGCAAACAAAGTATTTGTTTCCGTACAAACCTGTACAAATGAAGAAGGGACAATAAATTGGATATCGCCACCAAATACCAAACTTAAGCAGTTGTGCAATATTACTCATTAGTGTAAGCAGGCTAGATACTAACTTCCTCTTCTAACATATTTCAGTGCCACCTATCCATGAGAAATACTATTCAGAATCAGGACTAAGGGCCAGGGCAGGCTACCGTTAGATACAAGGATAAAAAGCAAACTAGGAACAGGTATAATATATAACATACACCAGTGTATCCTATGTCTTAACTCGACGTTAGTTTCAGGTAAGGCCACTCCAATTTATATACTTGTCTTACGTGCTCAGGAGGTAGGAAATGAGCCATTTTGGAATAAAAAAAAAAGTTGAAAAATGTGACTTTTTTATTTATTTTATTTTTTTTTAGAGTCTGACGACTATGACTGGTAGCGATATGTTTCTACCAGCCTATTCTCAACTAAATAAAAATCAATCAATCTATTAATCCCTGTAACCTGAAGGGTGGGAGGTATACCTCCTCAAGTCTGAGGCTCTACTACAGCAATGATAGCTTCCTGTAGTTGATTGAATCACACTTACAAAGAATATTCTTAAAACTTGCACTTTTTTTTTTTTTTTTGGAGTCTGACAGAAAATATCAAAACCACTTTCGTCCGTAAGACACCAAAGATGACTTTTTTTTTTCTTTTTTTTTGGAGTCTGACAGGATTTTTTTTCCAAAAAAAGCTTGTAAGACAAGTAATTAAATTGGAGTGGCCTAATGTAGACAAGATATCTTTGTCAAACCAAACGTGTTTGCATTTACCCATTATTTCCATTGAGGTGGTTTTGGGTTGTCTAATCTTTTGCCACATCCCTTCATCCATTACCACAATGGTGAAAGGGGCCTTATAAATGAATGATGGATTTTTCATTATTACCTGCTCTGCTGTAATTCTCTATGCTGATTGGTCAATAGGTGTTAGATCTGGAGCCGTTCACACTTTGTAGATTCAATATTGAACAGCAGAATTCAATATCGAACGGCAGAATTCAATATAACCACTTGGCCGCCAGCCTCGTCCTGACCTCCAAAGTTATTTCAAAATTTTATGGGATGTACTTATTATTTTTTCTTAGCATAAAAGAGCAGGTGATAAATTCGTTACGCCATGTTGGAAAGTGCAATCCAGCCTGCTATCCGCCGGATTGCACTTTCCAGCAGGGCGTTACTAATAATACCCAACAGCCCAATGCCCTCCGCACTCTATATCACATGGTGAAAGGGGTGGCAGGGGCCTGATAAATGAATGGAGGCTTTTACTATGGTCAATGCCCTCAGAACTCTACATTATCTGGTGAAAGGGACCTGATGAAAGAATGGTGGATTTCGCAGTGGTCAATGCCCTCAGAACTCCATTACCTGATAACAATTAGTAATTAGTAATGTTTATTGACCATAAGCATAGTTATGAAATTAATTAAATGATGGAGAGTTCTTCATCCATTAACTGTTATGGAAACAACATCAGTATCACATTTCAATATACGGTTTCAAACTGACCTACTGGCTTTCTTGCAAACACAATTATCAGTTACACACATTACTTTAAAGTATTACTCTAGATAATTAGAACATGTAAATAGTTCTGGTTGTGTATTAGAAATAGACAGAAACGTTAATATTTCTGTGTATATAATCTTAGTATTTTCTATAAAATAAATGTTATGACCAGAGAGAAGAGAGAGGAGCAACAGAAGTTTACATCTTGTTGATATGCTTATCTCGCAATTGTATACACTATTGTGGCAAGTTAGTAGCAGAAAACTTAGCCTGCTTCTTCTCTGATTAATTTGTAGAGAAATATTAGAATCGTTTTTCCTGTTGAACTTAACAATCCCTCTTCAAATAGGTTTTAAATAACTATCTGATTGGTAAGCAATGTACCAAGTTGTGAGAAATTCCTTGCACTCAAGAATTTTTGTTTTTCGTCACTTTTTCTGCCACTTTGCAGCTAAGATATGTCAAGTGATTTGTTTGTACCAAAGTTGAGTGCATTCCACCAATCACAGGCCGAGAAAAGCTTGGCAGAGCACTCTTGCTAAATTCCTTTGGGTAACAATTATGGGTTTAGGCAGCTTATAGAACAAAGACTTGAAAGGTGTGGGTTTAGTCCTATAACCCTACACTTTTCGAGGCCTCTGATTGGTGGAAGGCAAGCAACTGTGATACAACTATCATGGTATCCCGTAGCCCATATCACTGATGCAGCTCTGTTCCCATGATCCAAAAGGGGGCAAGATGAACACTAATTGACCAGTTTGATATTTTTTGCTTTTACTGTTTATTAATCCCAAATAACAAGCAATATAAACAATTATATTGTGATAAAAACAAATAACTTAATATATTATGCATAAAGAACTATTGATGTCAGAAGATACAAATATCATTTGCATATCAAAAGCTCACAATTGCATACTACAATATAGGGTTCCTAGTACCAATAGTATTGGTACTAGGAACCCTATTCAGGGTCAGGGTCTTAGCCAGCAGGGTGTCTGGGTGTCTTTTGGACTCCCTGGTTCATGAAAAAAAATACCTGATTTTAGGTTAAAAGACACCCTAGATTTTGGTATGTGTTTTTTTATATATACTAATTCCATGTTAATTTTCTAAAAAGTCTAACTTTCAAAATAATATCGAAGACATTTCTTGAAGAATTAAGCATACAATTACTTTATTTGTTAATGGACATCATCAGTGTAATGATTTTTACTTTTTCAATCAGGGATTTTGGACACCCTCAATTTTGAAAACCCAATTTGGACACCTTGTTATGAAAATCCTGGCTAAGTCCCTGACTAATACCAGTTTGCTTATGCAGAGTACCGTTATAATATAAGAGTGCCAAGGTACAATGCCGACATTCAATTCCTGCACTAAATGCTTGGGCAGCCCGGGCATAACGCACGACCGCACACCCTGTTACCCCAAGTTACCTGGGCATGGGTGCATGGACGATCTCACAACTGAGGGTTGTTTTGATTTGCGAAGCAACATGGGTCATTGATGTGCTTGGCTTATTTTTTTTGACATGTTATTCATGGGTGTTTGTGCAACCAGGCACTGGCAGATGTCCAGTCAACTGGTGCAGGAATTAAATGTCTGTACTGTACTGTAGCTATCATCTTAGCCATTCATACATGCAGCGGTTAAATGTCCCCACCTGGGTCTTAGCCAGGATATCAGATATGCTTGTCCAAAACATCAATTTCAAAGTTTCTGCCCATCCAGATTTAGCTACTAATTTACTTCAAATTCGTTTACCAGCTACATTTAATAGCCTAGAGTGTCAAAAAGGGCAATTTACACTTCAGTTGTCCTAGAAGATGGTTTGTTAGAAATATATTCGTTAATTACCCTCCAAAAGTCAAAATTTTGAGGAAACTACCTGTCCAAAAGACAGGTAGGACGGGTCCTGGCTAAGTCCCTGGTCCCCACTATTTTAAGATATCTTTATTACCAGTGCATTTTTAGAATATTTGAAGATGAGGTGTTGTTCATTACCACAAAAATTTGCAAATTGATGACTTTTTTCTAAACTATTTTCATAAGCAGCACATATGGTCCACATGCTGTAGATTTGGTTAATTTGCCGTGTGCAAACTTTGGCGTTTGAACCTTTTATACAAATTTTCCAAATCCTAATTTATTGATAATGAACGAATGTGATAGGCAAATTAACAGTGCACATTGACATCCGCTACCCTGGGGAGTATACAGAGCAGCACAACTTCTTGGATTTCAATTACGTCATAATGAAGTGTTTATAAGGGGTTCGTGGATTCAAAATAATACTGATAAGCTGATACACAGGTTGGTGTCTGCTCTCACCTTGACTCGTAATGAGTGAAGTCAACGACCAGGTACCTGTCACTATCACTTACAGTTCACCATAGCAAACCCTTAATTAGTGTATTAACCCTTATGCTGCTGGTGGCTAATTTGGCCAATGCAAAATGATGCAAAAAACCTTTAAAAATACTGAAACCCTGCTATATGGGTACTCATCTACCGGTAAATGCACAAAATCTTTGCATTCTTGTGCTTTGGACAAAAGTAGCCTCAGTATGGAAAGGGTTAATGTAAAACCATTCATGCGCAGAGGTTTCCGGTTAAATGTGTCATTAAGATATCTTGAAGAAACCCCTGGAAATGAAGTACAATTTGAAAAATATTTGCAAGATAATTGTTGATTAAGCTCTGCTTAATATTTCTCCATCAATTAAATTCTGAAATACCCTCTTATCAAAATGATATCGCCAAAATAGTGAGGCTGTTTTGAGCTGCAGTACAGATTAAAAGGTTAAAATGTTTAACATGCAATAAAAACTTTCAGGTAAAGACTAATTAAAGTGATATTATAACGTTGATATCCCTTAACTAACACTATGGCTATTTGTGATAATCCCTTGAAATAAATAAGCATTATAAGCTTTAAGTTGATATACCGTTCACTTTCTGAGACTATGGTTGGTGGAAAGAATCAACTGAGTAGCAATGGAGAAAACACCCTACTTTGTCTTTTTTGTTTTAGTAAACATGCCCTTCTCAGGAAATTTGCTTGTAATGGAGTTATATACATTTTAACAATGGAAGAATATGGATATTTTTTTAAAGAAAGACTGGAATGACTAGGTTGCCATTATGCAGTTGTAAATGGTTATACTTTTTTCCTTGGCCTTTTTCAACCCTTATGCTGCCGGAGGCTAATTTGGCAATTACAAAATGATGCAAAACTCTTAAAAATGACTGAAAACCAGGCACTTGAGTACTCACCTGAGAGTACTCAGTGACAGCTATCCAATTAATACAAACATGACAGGGTTTAGATGATTTTCAAAAATCTTTGCATCTTAGTGCTTTGGATGAAAGTGGAGTTAGCGTTAGCATTGGAACGGTTAAGTTTCCCTTTATTTCTTCAAAGAATGCAAAGATCTTTGAAAAACATCTAAACCCTGTGATGTTGTTATTCATTGGATAGCTCTGAGTACTCTCAGATGAGTACCTACATGCCAGGGTTTCAGTCATTTTCCAGGCTTTTTGCATCATTTTGTATTGGTCACCAGCCACCAGCAGCATAAGGGTTAAAGAAAGACTGGAATGACTAGGCTGCCATTATGGAAAAGGTTATATTTTTCCTAATCCTTTCTTAACTTTCCCTTTATTTCTTCCAGGCCAGGCTGTAGACATACTGCAATGCTGTTTGTAGTGATGTGAGGCAGTAACCCTCTTCACCCATCAAATACCTGAAAAAAGCAAGGATACACATTATTATAATCTACGTTTATAATCTAAAATCAATCGCAAACTTTTCAAATAGAAATGTTTATTTTATATCAATGAAATTTACTTGGTGGCCGACATTTGGTAAAATGTGTCCTTGGATGGTTCGAGGGTGGGCGAGATTCCCCAGTAATTATTTTTTTTAAATTATTTATAGTGGCCAAGATTCCTAGGGCGGCCGAGATTTCCGAGAATTTACGGTATATATTCTAACCAATTCATGCCTAGGGTTCATTTTTACAAGTGACGTCTGCACCTATGACAATTTTGAAAATATCTTTGGTATCGATCAAAAATTTACAAAAAGGTTGAGGGAGAGTCATCAGTTGGGTTGTGATCAACATTTCTCCTTGAAATATATTCCCAAAACTCCTCTGATCACAAAGTTATTATCAACTAAATTAAGAACTAATCTATTTGTTTTTTTGGCAATACAGGCATGCATGGGTTAAGTAAAAAAATATCCAAGCAGTGATCCCTGTAGTGTTTAAAGTGCTGTACAGAAGCACTGTAATATATTAGTGTTGGGACAATCATAGATTATAATCGATTATCGATCGTTTGCCTCTCATTTACTGATTGATTGATAACAAAACTGGCAATCGATAATAATCGGAAAAGGTGACACCTAGTGGCAAAATATAGAACTAAATTCCAGGCAAGTTGTCAGCTTTCTTGCTATGAAACTAAGCTCCAAAAACACTACAAAACGAAGCTAAGGTAGGTGCTAGTAGCAAGTAATTGTCAAAGACTATCACTTATTATTAGGCTCTGGACCTCTAGTACCCAATTACTGCAAAAGTGCGAAGAACTGATTATGATCGATAATCAATCGGTTGGCTGCAACTAATTATCGATCATAAAATTTCAACCGATTTCCAACCCTATAATATATATCAAAGAATGTAGGATAAAGCCCATACAGCCTAACTCGGTGCATATATTTGATTCCTGCACAGTCGCACTAAATATGTGGGCAGGCCAGGCATAATACACAACCTCACAACTGAAAGTATCTTTGATTCTTAAACTATTTTTCTCACATGTTATCCAAGGGTGTTTGTACAACCAGGCACTGGCAGACGTCAGGCGGGTGCAGGAATTAAATGTCTGGACTGTACCTCTTCAGGACGTGATTTATCGAAAAGAATCTGGGGTAGAAAAGTCTGAGGTAAGCGAGGTTTGCCATATATCATTCGACCACCCCCCGATTTACCCCTCATGAATGAACTCTTCTGAGGTACTACAGGGTCTTAGCCAGCAGGGTGTCTTCTTGGCACCCTGGTCCACGAAAAATACCTATTTTTGGGGGAAAAGACACCCTATCATTTGGTCAGAATTTTTTGAAAATATCATTTATAAGTAGATATTTCAAAAAGTTTAATTCTTAAATGATAACTAAAACATCTGTTGAAGAAATAAAGCCTATCATTACTTGATTTGTCAATGTATATGGTTAGTATAATGACTTTTTTTTTTACAGTAAGTGGGTTTGTCTTGCCGTCTTCTTGAAATCCCATTTTGGACACCCTGTTATGAAAATCCTGGCTAAGACCCTGGGAGGTAGGCAAGTATAATTTAAGAGAGGTTCTCTGTATATCGTTCCCCTTAACTCACCCCTCATGAATGAACTCTTCCATGGCTTGGCACTCGGATACGATCTGGGGCAGCGCAGATTTCACGATGACGTAACTCATGATGGGGAGAAGATCGTCAGCCCCTCTGAAAATACAAACAGCAAAATAAATCATGGGAAATTAACCTTCAAATGCTGAGGCTACTTTCGTCTAAAGCGCAAAGATGCAAATATTCTTGAAAACCATCTAAACCCTGTCATGTTGGTATTCGTTGGAAAGCTCTCGCTGAGCACTCTCAGATGAGTACCCAAGTGCAAGGGTTTCAATAACTTTTCAGGTTTTTTGCATCATTTATTATTGGCCAAATTAGCCACCAGCAGCATAAGGGTGAATCCAATAATGCTCGCAGCGACCAAAAGCAGCCAGACAATTATGGTGAAATAGTGTAGGCAAAAACATGTTGGGAAAAGATTTGAAAGAGAAATGTTAATCAGAACACCACAAACAATTCTCCTTCAAATATTTTGGGAGCTATTTCTGAATAACCTAGTTATTGTGAATTTTTTTTTGGCTCCAGACGACTATGTCTAAAGGGACTATGTCTCTATGTCTCAAGCACGAATGGGTTTAGTACTGGTGTATGTAACAATCATATTGTTAGACTTACATATTGGCAGCAATTGATGCAGTTTCAGGTCCTTGGTTTTCATAATACTCTTCCACACACTGACAGATAACACGCGATACTTTAACTGGAAAACAACAACATATATATTACATATCTAATATCAGAAGGGTCATTTTAGTACTGCTAACTTAACAATGTTTAGTAACTAAACTGATACATGCCAAACTTCACAGTCATCAGGCAATAGAGGCTTATTCAGATAACCACAAACTGTGTACGGTTAAGGCCTAAAAAAAGAAATTGTTTTTTTCCTGAAGCGTTCCGAAAAAAAATAGGGTAGATAGGTCGGTAAAATCTTTTTTTTTTTGCATTATTTTTTTGGTCAAAAATGTGTGTTTTGTGCATGTTTTACGTTGATTGGGAGTTGGGAGGGCAGAAAAAACTTTGGGGTAGGGATTTTTTTGAATAAAAACTTGTTAAGGTAGCTTACAGGAAACAAACAACTTTTTTTTAGGCCTAATTGAAATTTGATCAATCGGGATAAAATGCACCATCACATTTGGCCTATTCCTACCTAGTGTATCCCAGAGGCTTTATAATTACAATGATATAAGTAGTACCCATTTATCCCTGTAGATCTCATTGACACGTGTTGTCTGGACCTATGATACCTTTGAAAATAATTTTGGATTTCAGCATAATTGTGCAAAATATTTGGAGGAGAGTTGAAGATAAAGATTATCTCTCCTTCAAATATATATTTTTTTAATTGCTTTTTTTAGAGAGATATCATCAAAATTGTCAGTTTTGGCAGCTCCAGGCAAGAATATGTAAAGCTATTACTTGACCCAGAAGGGGTCTGAGGGGCGGCTACATGAATCACTTTAAATGGACCTATTGTGAACTTCCCTTGTGTACCACAATGGCACGGCTCCATAACTACCCTGCATTTTAGCCATAGTCTTAGTCTTTTGCACACATTGTATCTAAGGGGTGGCTACTTATTTCACTAATACTGGACCCATTGAGAACTTTTCTTGTGTCCACAATGTAAGGCTGCATAACTACCCTGCATTGTAGCGTAACACACTTAGCTGTAGATTACATTTATTTCACTATTACCAGACCTATCAAGTACTTTTCTTGTGTTCCACAATGCAAGGCTACATAACCAACCTGCATTGTAGCGTAACACACTAACCTGTAGATTCCATCTTGCTTAACGGGCAGACAAGTTTCGTCATCCTCTCCAGCTCCTCCACGGCCTGCTGGTACGGGTAGGTGGCGCCACCTGGTGACACGTCCAGCCATAGCTTCTGCTGGATGTTCATGTCGGCCGGGGAGCAGTCCTGCAGACGCGTCATAGCTTTGGCAACTTCTATCTCCTTCTCTCTATTAACACACCTGGTGGATGGAAAAAAGGAAAATGCGAAGTTTATTTTATGCTGCTGTTGGCTAATTTTGGAAAATGAGAGGTTCAAATGCAGAGGCTACTTTCACCCAAAGCACAAGGATGCAAAGATTTTTGAAAAACATTTAAACCCTGTCATGTTGGTATTCATTGGATAGCTCTCGCTGAGAACTCTTAGATGAGTACGCATATCCAGGGTTTCAGTCATTTTTCAGGTTTTTGCATCATTTTGAATTGGCAAAATTAGCCACCACCAGCATAAGGTTTAATACAAATAGTGGATGGCAAAAAAGGGAAAATGAGTAGTCTATTGACCATTTATGTAAGAAAAAGGGCATATTATAGAAGAAGTGCTTGTAGTGTCTGGGAGCAGGATCTTAGCTAAGATTTAGGACACCAAATATATTGGCAGAATTCAAAAATATATCAATTTCAAGTAAATGATTTTAAAAATCAATTTAATTCCAATGTAAATTCTAAGAAAGTCTAAAGCTGCTATGAATTTTCTAAATGAATCAATTCTTGTTAATGGTTGTTAGTTGAATATTTTCTTCCTTAAGAAAAGAGAACAACCACTTTTTATGATTGTGCATTTTCACCATCCAGTTATAGAATGTTGGTTTAGGCCCATGTCTAGACTTTCTTACCCTTTCGTGTTCACAGTTCTACTTGAAAAGTGCCGTCTACTTTTCAAAATGACTTGAGAATGAAGCATTAATTTGTAAACTATTTGAAGGAGAGTTGTAGGTTAAGTTCTAATGAACAACTCTCCTTCAAATATTTTCCTACCATTGCTTTTGTTAGAGAGATATCACCAAAATAGTCAGGCTGTCTTGACTGCTACAGGCATGAATGAGTTAACTTACACTACCAAAATAATTATTGGGAAATATAGACCACCCTTGATCTCTCGCTGGTAGCTTTTTCACAAATTATGGACAATATTACTCTGCTTTGTCAGTATTTTCATAAAACATGGCCCACCCTCTCACCCATGAAAATTGTAATTATTAAAAAAGTGTCCCAAATAACGGAGAATTTACGGTATTCACCTATAGAGGGCGAGCAGGTATTCCCAAAGGGGCTTCAAGAAAGGTTCTTCCAGAGAAGCAAAGCACTGGTCCCTCCAAGCGGGGGAGTCCAACTCTTCGAAAGGCGACTAACTTTTAAGCATTAATGGGTTAACTACCTCTACTTACCTATAGAGGGCGAGCAGGTATTCCCAAAGGGGCTTGAAGAAAGGTTCTTCCAGAGAAGCGAAGCATTGGTCCCTCCCAGCGGGGGAGTCCAACTCCTCGTAGGCGACTATGAACATACACTGCAGTTTCTCCATGTAAACGTGAACGTCTTTCGTAATATTTTCCAGGTGGCGCTTGTACGCGGCTTGATGGAGTTCCTGGTATTTCGTCTCGCTCAGGTCAGGTGATCTCACCGGTAAATCTGATTGGTCAACCACCTGCCCTTCCGGCGTCTTATTGTCTCCTTGACTAGTTTTACCTGACTGCAATTTTTCATCAACGCCCTCATTATCATCATCATCATCATTATCGAATAAGTCGTCTAGTTCACTAGCGTGAAATTCTAATTGATGAAAATTGGGCATGATTTTGTTCGCTTCCTGGTTTTCCTGTTTCAGTGTCGCTGTGAGTTCACTGCCAGCTGTGATCGCACTCTGCAGATCTTCTTTGATCGATTCAGTGGCGCCACCTATATCTTTCCCTGATTCGCCATCCATGAGACCATCTGTACCTGTACCCTGGGGTTCTGAGCCCCCACTCAGCCCCTCTGACTCTGAGTTTGAGTTTGACGTGACGTAACTGTCCCCCTCTTTACTAGGGGGCGACACTTGTTCCTGTATGTCACATTTAGTTTTGGTTGCTTCCCCGTTACCTCCTCCTACAGAACATAAGATGAATAGAAATATCATCTACCCTTAAAAAATGGAGCATTTTGTGCAACATATAGGGCCGAAACTAGGTTGTTTTGTGATACATTTGTGTCCAGTGATTGGTCTATAACCTAGGTTCTACCATGTGACAACCATATAGTAACCAAATAACCTAGGAAGTGTCAGGTAAATACCATGTACCGATAGGGCTGTCATTGACATCCATTTTTTTTCGTTTCGATCGTTGACATTTTATTTTTCGATTCCGATTATTTCAATTCGATTTTGAAGAACTGCACAAATATTATATTTTCACATGTTACACACTATTTTTGTGGCAAGAAACCTAAGATTCTCACAATGCAAAGACAATGAAGGTTTTCTCAACACTTTTTGATTGAATACTTGAGTTTCTCTTCAAAATTTCAATTAGTGTTGGCTAAAAATGACAAAAAATGGCGTAAAAGGCTGAAAAAAATGTGTTTCGATTAATTGACATAAATATTTTTTTCGATTAATTGGAAAAAATATTTCGATCGATCGATACTTGTCTTGTCAATGACAGTCCTATGTACCGATCACGCATCATGGTAGACAAATCGCTGTGCCATGCTTGAATGGAGGTAACAACCAGCCAAGGTTCTGCCACAGGTCTACCACTAACTACTTCTCATACTCTTCTACACTTTGGTATTTAGGGGGGTACATTAACGCTAGTTATCAAAATTTAAAGATACCCCTAAGGCTTTAAAGCACTGATTTCTGGCCAAAAAAGCATCCTTATTTTAAAAAAACGCCGACTTTTTCCATTATGAAAACACCCGTTCTTTTATCAAAACAATGACATTGGATGAACGGGAACACGTATTTTAACTTAAGATTTTATAATCCTCTGCCTATTCAGTTTGCGGCAGCAGACTCGGAAGCCCACGTCACTTCGGGAGTCACTCGGGGTCAGAGCCGCATATATTTTGTGGATTGTTAGGGGATTTTCACCCCCCATGCTTCGTACCTGGTTACAAAAAAATACCCTTTTTATACAAGATCGCAGACATTCAGAGGTCTTAAAAAAGACCCCTTCTTCCGCGAAAGACGTACCTGAGAGCCCCACAATACCCCCCCCCCCCCCCCCCCCCCCACGCGCAGCATGTATTGCGAACTATGTAGTTAATGATGCGTGGCGCGCTTGTATCACGTTCGCTATTTGGCGCCAGTTTCTAAGGAAAATGAACGCTGCACGTCACAACACACGCACATTACCATTATACAAATATGACATCCCTGCGGGGTTGCTAACATGGTTGTCTACCCCGAGTGAGCATTGTCACCCGAGGGCGTAGCCCGAGGGTGACAATGCTCACGAGGGGTAGACTACCATGTTAGCAACCCCGCAGGGATGTCACATTTGTTTTATTATACCGAACAACACGCCCTCCCCCCCTCCCCCCCCCCCTCACCCCCGGGCACCCAAAATCCATGACAAGTTGAAACTTACAAAACTCACTTGGGCAGTGTAATTTCGGAGCAGCAGGTTTACCGTGCTGACCATGTTGGGATATACTACATGTATTTAATTTATCTTTTCTGAACAACCTACCACCTCAACTGGGTTGAGATTTTACTTTTTCCCCTGAATTGAGACACTCGCGCAAGTTGTTCCCAACAATAAGATAATTCCATTGTTGACGGCGGCATTCTGCTGAGGCCTTGAAATACTTTCGCCACGCGCGGGATCTTGAAAGCATGACGTCCTCAACAATAAAGGGAATCATGAAACGGCACATTGACAACGGGTGCTAATACGTCGTCTCCTTGACAGCGGGTGCTAATACGTCGAATGGTGACCACTGTCAAGGAACCTATAGAGACACAGGTTGCTAACAGCTTTGACACATGGCTCTCATCCAATGGGATGAGAGTATTTTCACGTGAGGTATAATAATGTTGAATTAGTGTATAGGCTTCACGATAAAACGCGTATATTTCTCTTTTTTGTTCGCAACCTTGGGTCGTTAAAACATATCCATAGTTCATATCTTGTAGGACATAGAGCTGGGCCTAGGAATGGGCATAACAAAGCTCAGTGTTTACCCACTTCCTTCACGCGACTCCGTCTGACGTCACTTCCTATTTAACAGCGGGACCCGGACGTACCATAAATTGATCGATGGAAATTTAAGGCCATCGTCCTACTGACAACAATGAGGTATCTCGCGCATTGCCATTGTACTCGCTACGCGCGCAAGCTGCTTCGCAGCTTGCGCGCTTCGCTCGTTATAATAAGTCTTCATTTGATGTCATTAATAGAAATGGATTTCACTTTTTGAATGAGGTTTAACTGTATTATAATAAGTCTGAATTTGTAATCCACAACCGTTTTGGATTTCACTTTTTAATGAGGTTTAACTGTATCATTCATAATAAGTTAGAAAGTAACAAAAAAGTATTTCACTTAGGTTTAACTGTATCATAATAATTCTTCATTTGTATCCTCTAATAGGAACTAATTTCACTTTTTTGAATGAGGTTTGACTATATTGTAAAAAGTCCGTATTTGCAGTCAGTAGCAGAAATTGATCTCACTTTTTGAATAAGGTTAACCCTTCCAATGCTGAAGTTACTTTCGTAAAGGCACAAGGATGCAAACATTTTTGAAAATCATATAAATCCTGTCATGTTGGTATTCATTGCATAGCTCTCAGTGAGTACCCATGCTCTAGGCTTTCAGTCATTTTTAGGTTGTTTTTATCATCTTGTAAAGACTAGATTAGCCACAACAGCGTAAGGGTTAAACTGTATTGTAATTGTGACCACCAACAGAAATGAATTTGACTTACCTTCAGCTGTTGTTGTTGGTGTATATGGTACTCTGACCTCAGTAATACTCTGATAATGTTTGCTGATCAGTGGTAGAATCTTATTGTATATGATGTATTGGTATCTATTCAGCAGCTGCGTTAGAGGGTGTTGTCTAATGCTGAAAAACAAAAGAAAAACCATTGTAATTGTATCCTTTTGGTACCCGCTATCCTACAAAAAAAACTTTAAAAAACAGCTGAAAACATTGCTATTTCGAAAGGAGTTTATTTGACTATATGGACTATGAATATCTGTCCACTGGCTATTCTTTAAAGCGCTTTTGAACATTATAGGTGGAAAGGGCGTTATATAAGATATCAATTATTATTATTATTACAGCTGAGTAAGTGGATGTTGTCTAATGTTGAAATAGCTTGTTTATCTTCTCATGAATCTTCGTGTGAGGTATAATGAAATGTAATCATCAGTATTCAGTTATTGGTAATGAAAAGAATCTTGAAATATTCTGTTATTTGAAATAAAACAAACTTGAAGTGTTCTGTTATTGTAATAATGGTATATGGAACTCTGACCTAAGTTATACTCTGATAATGTTTACAGATAAATGGCAGAATCTTCAAGCTTGTAGTGTTATTTGTAATGAAAAAGAAATTGACATTTTGTTTTTTTTGTAATAAAACATGCTTGAAGTGTTCTATTATTGTAATAAAACATTATGTAAAGTGTTCTGTTGTTTGTAATAAAACAAGCTTGAAATGATCTGTTCTTAGTAATAAAAAATCTTGAAGTGTTCTGTTATTTGTAATGAAATAAGTTTTAAGTGTTCTATTATTGTAATAAAACAAGCTTGAAGGGTTCTGTTGTGTTTGATAAAATAAGCTTGAATTGTCCTGTTATCAAATGATAAAACACTTTTCAAAACAAAATAAAATAAACATTACTTTTGCGATTACCTTAGTATTTTTGTAACTAGTTCATGAATCACAGCAGCATCTCCCTCAACAAACTTTATTTTTCCGCGCCACTCCTGAGACCATTTCTGAGATAAATTGACTAAAATTAATACAATCCTAAAATTTCAACAAACAGTATCTTTGATGATACCATCTCTGTAGAAAAGAGGGGTAAAAAAGAGAAACTATATTTATACAATATATCTTTTTACTCTAAAATTTCAACATATTTTATTTTTCCTCACAACTTTTGATTCTGAGAATATCTATACAAAGAAAAAATTGAAGTTGTCTGAGCAGTAGTCAGAGCATGTTGGGGTAACACTCACAATATCTTTACCTTTATATTACCACATACTATCAATTATTATCTTTTAATTTTTGAAATATTTTTTCTTTTTTCCAACTTGCGTGATGTTAATGACAATATTGTAAAATGACATGACTCATCAGACATATAAAACTGCATTGACTTTTTCCATATATTTTCGAAAATACAATGTCAATATTTTATGATATACAAGCATATAATCCAATTGTTACCATTCATTTCTAAACATTTCTTCATTTTATTCCGTGCCAACACTTACATTATCCTTTTCAAACTCGAGTATTAAGCATTGAATATTTTCAAAAAAATTGGAAAAAAATTGAGTATATTAGTGAAAATAGCATCAATTTTTTATGGTATATAATCCACTGTGACCATTTATTTCTTAATATTTCTTCATCTTCTTAAGTGCCAACACTTACATTATCCTGTTCAAACTCAAGTATCTTTGTGTAGAGCTTTCTTCTCTCCTGTTCATCCTTGGACATTCCTGTGGTGGAGGAGAATTTCCTGACAGAAAATGATGAATATTTATTCTTAATACAAGAAGGTAAAGAGACAGCATTGGGGATGTATACAATTACATTGTTACAAGGTTACATTGTCTATAAGTGGGGTATGTACAGGACTACAGGTAAATATAATAAGTAATATTCAAGCCCCTCATGCCTATCTCAAATTTCCTTATAAAAAGAAACAGGCAACACATGCGTAGGACTTAGATACATTACATTGTAACACTGTCTGTAAGTGAAATGTGTATGAGACTACAGGTGCATTTGACCAGTGTTGTTTAACCCTGTCATGTTTAACTCATGTTCCCTAATACTATTTAATTTCTTCCTAAATGTATTCAAATATATGCTTTTGCCTAATTATTGGGTCCTTTTGAGCCAGTGTAAGGATGGATACTGGGAGGTTAATTAACCGCCATGACACCACTAGATGAGCAGGCTTAAAGGTATCACCAGTATAATTTGAACAAGTATTCATATGTCAAAGGTCGAGGCCATAGACATTAGAAGCAGACCTTAAATACATGTTTATGCATAAATTCATTCAAGCCATTCAACATTAACCCATTCATATCTGGAGGATAAACATGGTCTGACAGATTGAACACATCTTGATAGGAAAGCAATATTTTGAGCAAATTTTGACTGAGAGTCCTTGTTCAAGTTGGCTTTAACAATCCCTCATCAAATAATTCTAAAATCTTACTCATATGACCAGTTAAGTTTGAAGGTATTAGGACATACACAACTGGTGCAAAGTGCTTAATTGAGAAGGGTATTCTAAGACCAAGGTAAAAGTATCAACATGCTGTAAACTATCTAAATAGGATTAAAAAGCAAATATTTCCCAATATCGGACCAGAACAGACTTCTGTTAACCTAGCTTTCCTAATACTTTGCCTAACTAAGAAAGTGTTATCTATCCTCTTTTTTCGGTCAGGATATCTATATCCCCCCCCCCCCCCCCCACACACACACAGAAAAAGTGGAAAACTATATCATAATGGAATAGAGTAAATATAACACAGCACATCTGGTTGTTTTGAAGGTGGTTTTCATGGATGCTTGATCCACCCCTATAGCTGCCTCTAATCCTAAAATTCCTGAATATTGATAACCTCTTTACATGTCCACTGATAGGTGATGTGCTGCCAAATAAACTAAACTGTGTAGGGAAGACACCTATCTGCTACCTTGAACAGGCTTAAATGTATGCCATTCTACAAAACACTGGAGAACCTCCCTACTAGCACTTTAATTCAACATATTGCAATTCAGGAACCCCTTTGGGAAGCCTACTGCTTGCTGCTGTGAATCGATTGGAATTTGCATCATTTTAAGGCCTAAAAAAAGTTGTTTGTTTCCTGTAACCCTACCCTTACAAGTTTTTATTCGAAAAAATCCCTACCCTAAAGTTTTTCTGCCCTTCCAGCTCAAAATCAACATAAAACATGTATAAAACACATTTTTGAAAAATAAATAATGCAAAGTTCTTTTTTTTTACCGACCTACCTACCCTATTTTTTTCGGACCGTTACAGGAAACAAACATTTTTTTTTCTAGGCCTAAAATATCCTGGAGAACCTCTGACACAATGACTCATTGATGACAATTGATTTCAATTGTAAATTATATTTGAGTGCATTTATAATTGTACTTGGTACATTATAAGCACCAATGACATATCTATCATCTGGTATCTCCATGTAGTGATTGCATTAATCCGGCATAGACACCACACTTTTTGTCAACAACAACTAGGTACTAGCACTTCAATTCACGATATTGCAATTTATGAACCCCATTTTAGAATAAAATGTACCTCACCTGCCACCTCCATATTTTGGCACAATATACAGAAACGATTTTCCCTTATACTAAACATCATATAGAATTCAGTCCATCAGAATATAAAGCTTATATTAGCTAGGTCTAAACCCTTAAGTCTTTTAAAATTTAGAAATCCAAAAAATAATTTTAACCTTCCTACCTAACCTATTTTTTTAGACTGTTACAGGAAAAAAAAAACATTTTTAGACCTTAGGTTACTGGTGCATAATACTTCAATGCCCCAGCCAACAAAATGATAAATGGGAAAATCTGAAATTGCTCATTCAGCCTATTTAACCCTATGCCCACACATAGAATATGACACCCGCCCAGTATGTGCATGTATTATCTATCTCTTGTTAAACTGCTGGAGCTAACATGTGAATCTGGAATCAAGGGCAGGAAATAGCACAGACCTATGTCAATGTTTACACCTGGATTCCCAATAAGCATTGTCCTCAAAATACACTATAGCATGGCTGATTGACTCAGGGTTTTGTTGGCATACAAACTAGAGATATCCAAATGTTCATTGAAGTAATTGATGACAGACTGCACCCTTCTTGAGGTACAGCTGGTGCATGATAAATACACCACTGTTTCTTTGCTTATGGGGGATCATATGATGATATTTTTGGATTCAGATAGAACTAATGAAATTATGACGTAAAATATCATTTTTAAGATAGAATATGAAATTACAATTAACCCTTCCAATGCTGAGGCTACTTTTGTCCAAAGCACAAGAATGCAAAGAATTTTGAAAAAAAATCTAAAACCTGCCATGTTAGTATTCATTGAATAGTTCTCACTGAGTACTCTCAGATTAGTGCACATGTACCAGGTTTTCAATCATCTTTTTTTTTTTTTTGCATCATTTTGTACTGTCCAAATTAGCGATCAGCAGCATGAAGGTTAAACCAACTATACAGTAGAATGAGTACGAAATTGAATAATTGATGCTTTTATCTAGTGGAATCAGTGAACTACACAGTCATGTATACAAACACAAGGTAAGTACTTTGCATCTACCTTTACCAGACTAACATGAAGTATGCATCTTGAATCTACCCAACCGCCTTTATGTTTATCTTTTATAACATAAGACTGTTGTGCTTATCATATTTTCAAGGAATTAGGTGGACACCCTTGGTCTCGTTGGATTCATACAGAGAAAGTTTGTTATCTTACCTGGCGGCCTGTTCCTCCAGCCTCTCCTGACGCTCCTTCATCTTCTTCTCCAGCTAGGGGTCAAGGTCAAGGTCACTAAACATCTCAAGGTCAAATACGTAGATACATATCATCATATCACTCATTAATATCTGGAGCATGAAAATTTTTCTTGTAGTCTGAAAATAGTGTGTTCGTTTCAACTTAAACCACCCCGGTGTCTTCTTTTATGGAAACACATAATGTGATTTTGTTTTTTGTCTGGAGAATCATTGCAAAATGAGGAGTCACTATATGCTTTGCTCTATTTCATAAGAAGTACTGTATACTGTGTTGATTTTGTGCATATAAAATAATGCGCTTGGCAGGCAGTAGCCTTTGATGCACAGTTTTATTATTGCACACTGATGTTAATTAAGTGACAAGCTCTCATGTTTGTGCAATACTAGCATGTGGATTGGAGGTGCAAATAATAATGCAGTTTAATATATATGCGGACTCTAGGTGTGCGCAAAGTACACATTATTTAAACTGTCAAAACATAAACACTGTATACAGTATATTAATACAACACACAGTATCTTAAAGTCACACTCTTCTTTATCTAACAAAAAAGAAATGAGGAAGTACCTGATATATTTACAGGACTTGATGCTAGCAGTGAACTGGCGCAGTCAAAATTCCCCAAAACAGCTTCGGGCCAGTAAAAAAAGACCTCAACTGGTCCTACAGGGCCAATAAACATTTCAGGACATTCTTGTTAACAAGTTTCCCCTCAAGAATGTCTCCAAATATTTTTGAAATAAATGAAAATAAAATGAATAAACATAAATCAGTGAATCAATAAGAATTATATGCAATGTCTTTTCTTGTTATGTTAAAGAAAAATTTGTAGGACCAGTAAAAGTTGGTAAGGTGTTTGACTAGTAATCAGTAGGACGCTGGTCCAGTTCCTGGCTGGGGCACTTTGGTCTGTCCTTGGGCAAGACAGTTCATTCCATATTGCTTCAGACTACCCATCTGCAAAATGGGTACCTAACATTAATAAGTCAGTGCTTAGAGCTTGTGCGCTGTGTGCTGCCAGCTGCTCTTGAATATACCTCAGGGGATTGAAATTGTTTCCTTGTGTACAGGCCTGCTAGGGAAGGAAGGTTGTGTGAACATTTTGGTGGATACAAGGCTATAAACCAAATACCTTTACCATTATTAACATTTTGAGTAAGCGCCTAATTTAAATGTTGTTTATCCATTGCCTTACATGCAAACACAAGAGAAAATCTTGGGACCATAGCAGAGACCCGCTAATAATGACCACTGTACTAAAAGTTCCAAACATGGCATGAGAAAAGGATACAGCTTGTTGTCGCGCCTTGGCTATGGAAATGTTTTCTGCCAGCCTTCTCTGCAAGGATAGGCTCTGAAATAAAGCAAAAGCATTCAGCTTTCAAACAATAGATATAATGTGTAGTGGAACCATGGTCTTAGCCAGCAGGGCGTCTGGGTGTCCTTTTGGACACCCAAACCCTTAAAAAACACCCCTCAGGACACCCAAAGTCTTTTGTGAGGAATTTCTTAAAATGACAATCAAAAGCATATAATTGAATATTTTCCTTCTCCATATAATTTCAATTACATTGTATAAGGATATCATGCCTTATTTTGATAAATTTGTACATGTTTATGGTTGAAATCTGAGTATGTTGTGATCCCCCTTAAAAATTTGGACACCCAAATTTTACAATTGCCAATTTTGGGCACCCAGTTTTTTAAATCCTGGCTAAGACCCTGAGTGGAACCTTCTGTTGTGAACCAGTAACAGATGTATACATATCCAGCAGGGACAAGTAGTTTTCTGAAAAACTCGTTTTGAGACAGGCCAAAATTTCTATGAAGAATTTTCAATTATGACATTCTAATGTAATAACTTCTATGAAGAATTTTTTTCAATCATGACATTTTAAGGTAATTTCTTAATTAATCCATCTTCTAAGACATGACTAAAGTGTTAATTGCTCATTGTGACACAAGAGGATTCTAAATATAGTTGGTATTTGAAGAAAAGGATGTGAAGCAGATGAAGCTTTCTGGGCAAAAATTTAGTGATTGTTTTTTTGACAGGCATTTTTAAAACCCTAGGTAAGACCCTGAAAGTCTGTGATAAGAACCTGAATATGTCATCTCTCCCACTGCCTTTTGGGCCACACAAACAGGATTGATAAATAAAAAATGTTGTTTGTGTTTACATCACTAAAAGAGTTGGTCAACAGGCTTTTTATTTTAAAATCTTTTCTATGTGAATACCAGACATTGTCTTCTTATCAATAATAGTACAGCAATGTATAGATATTTATTGAAGTTGGACTTTTAGGCGGATTAGGCCTAAAAAAAGAAATTGTTTGTTTCCCGTGACGGTCCAAAAAAAGGGTAGGTAGGTCGGTAAAAAACAAAAATTCATTATTTATTTGGTCAAAAATGGGTGTTTTATGCATGTTTTACGTTCATTGGGAGTTAAGAGGGCGGAATAAACTTTAGGGTAGGGATTTTTTGAATAAAAACTTGTTAGGGTAGGATTACAGGAAACAAACAACTTTTTTTTAAGGCCTTACCTGCATCAATTTGATATATGTATCAAGGCCTCAATGGTCATTTTCATGGTTCAGACAGGAACAAAAAAGTATCTTTATTTCTTTTTTATTTAATGGCTTATATTGTCCATCGATGATGTTCAAGTATATATATATATTTGTTTTTATTCTGAAAGGGTTGGTCAGGTAAAAAAACACGCCCAGAACTCCTTTTTTTGGCCTTACCATATTTGTAGCCTTGAGGTCACCTTTCCCGATCTTCATCATCCTGGCTTTATAAGCCGCCATTAGCAACTGGTTCTGCCTGTAGGCTATCTCCAGAGGACCAGGCTCATTGGGTCTGCAAGAAATAGCATTAACCTAAATCTATCGCTGGTTGCCATTTCACTAAATATGGACCTAGCTGTAAATACATGAAGGTATTTTCAGAAAACATGGGCCACCCTGAACCCATAAAAAATTTTAATTATGAAAAGCGTTCTAAATTTGCGGAGGATTTATGGTAACCCATTATTGACCACAGCTGCCTAAAGCAGTCTGACAACCTTGGTGAAATCTTTCAAGTAAATGCATAGTTGGGAAAATATGTCAAGGAGAAATGTTATAAAACACCACAATTGATATCCCTCCTTCAAATATTTTGTTAAACTGTTCTTGATTCTGAAGTTATTGTCACGACAGTTTCTAGTAGGGCTGGGCTCGATTGCTAAGACATCGAGCGCTCGACTAAGTCTCATGATCGATACTCACCACCTTCTGACATTGAGCGACGAACTCGATACACTCTACCACTACCTTACAGTTTAATTCCCCCCCAAAATTCACAAGACCCTACCTTGTGTTTTTATTTCTCAAATAAATATGCAGCGCTATGGCGGCCACCATTAAAACTGCACTGCGATAGACACTATCACGCGCGGGAACGCTTGGAAAAGTGTGGTGAGGTAGGAGTGTCATCGATAGTCGCCAAGTCGATGCACCGAAAAGTCAGGCCATGTCGATAGTCGCATCGATAAAGCAAACGTATTGATGCGACAGAATCGACAAAAATTACCCCCAAATGCCGCTACATTTGGGGGTTAAGTTCTACCGTGTACTACGGCTGTCAGCATTAGTACACGCAAAAAATCATGAGCGATCGCTCGGTCGAACAAACCACCGCCGTTTTACGTTGTACTACGGCTCTTAGCCGTAAGTACACGCAAAATCATGAGCGGTAGGACGATTCGCTCACCAAAACAAACGGCCGCCATTTTATCTTACTGCGCACATAGAATTCGCAGTACGTCCAGATCAACAATGTCAGAAACGTTCGCTAAACGTACTGCTCATCATGTGCGCAGTATTCAAGATACGAACGTTTCGAACGTTCGTGTCTCAAATGAGCGAATGTAACGAATGTCCATATAGACATACAATGTGGCTATGGATGAAATTAATACAAATAACAGCCACAAAATGAATTGTAATAGGTATAAAAGATTGAATCAAATATAAAGTAAATTGATAAACAAATTAAATTAAGTAATGTGTGTATTCAAATGAAATAAAAATAAATTAATATAAATCATGATTGATTATAATAATTGATGAATGAATAAATACAGAATTGATTCATTGATTTGCTGTTTGATGAATGAATTAAAAAAGCAAGAATGTTTTTTATTTTGAGCAATATACTAGGTAATTAATTGTGCCCAACGAGCACGTTACGGTGTATCGAATCGAATCGAAAAATATAGCGATTAATCGAATTGATAAAATTTCATATCAATGACACTCCTATGGTGAGGGCCACGCTATGTATTTTACATGGTGCTGGTCAGGCCCCCACCACACTTTTCCAAGCACTAACGCACGCGACATAATCGAATCGAAAACATCGACATTGAAAATAAATAGTCAATTAATCAGATCGCTAAAAAATGGCTGATGAGCACAGCCCTAGTTTCTAGAGAAAATCTTAGCTTGAACTGGTTAAAACTGTTGTAATAAAGGATGTCATGATACTTTTGAAAATAAAGCACACATTATCAGAATATTAGTTCAATATTGTTGATTTCCATCATGTTCACTGATTTGTTATCTAAATGTACTTGTATCTTTATGCTTTGCCATAGCCAATACATAAACAATACAATACAGGTGAGCTTGGATATGACGGACCACTGTATGAAAGATTTTTGCATATGACGGACGATATGCTTGGTCCCAGTCCGATGCATATCAAGTATTTGTCATACGTATACGACAGATTTTGCATATGACCGACCAATTTTCCTGGTCCCATTGAGTCTGTCATATCCAAGTTCACCTGTACTATACAATGAACTCTATACAAAATTAGGGTATTATGATGCCCCGCTCACCTTCCTGTGATCTCTGGAAGCACCATATCCTGATGCTTGATTTTACCACCAGATGGCAGCACCTTCTTGCTCCCCTCACCTGCCTGCTGTTGCCGTGACGGTTGTTGGCATGGTGATGCCTGTTTGGTGGAGGAGGATGGAGAAGGGCTATTGAGAGAAGGAACAGAGGAGGATGGGGTTAAGGCTAGTGGTAGGGAGCTGGGTACCCCTGATCCAGTATTTCTTGTGAGGGAATCTGAAAGAAAGAGAATTTTGAATTATGCTAAAGCAACATTCATGAACTTGCCATTAAAACATAAGGTTTTAAGTCTAGGTATCTAGAGGGACATATTCTAGGCACAGAACTGAAAATCTACATGAATTAACACCCTTACTGATTTCAAATTGCTTACTTGGTACTGTTGTTGTTCCATGCTTTAGACCATAACACCTAATAGAAAAAATTGCCTAGTCAATATCAATTCGGTACAATATATCAAGCGGAAAAATAAGTACTATTCCCAGCACTGTCAGAAATTAGGAATTTATCATTATCATTTATCATTAAAAATATTCTCTGTGATATAAAGCTAAATCCTGACTGGACATTTTGAGGAAACCAGAGTACCCATGGAAAACTTCCAACTTTCTTACATGCTGCTCTAGAGGCACATTTGAATATGGATTTTCGTCAGTGATGGGAGACAGTAATGAAGCAGTCATTGTTTGTTTGTTTGTGTTTTTTTGGATCCGTAACCACATTTGTCCCACGGGGTTAACTCCCGAGGGTGGACCTACGGAGAATTCCCCTACCACCCAGGCCACTCGTCACCCCCGGGCCTTGTTGCTCTTCTGACATGTCCCCTATCCCCCCATACTTATGTCATGCATCCTGCATCAGGTCAGTACCCTCCCCGTCCTCCTATCCTGTACAGATATCCTACCAAGTATCTGGTCTGCCCCCTCCCTGTCTTCCTGTCCTACACATATATATTGCAGGTGCCTAAGACTACTATCTTTCAGGCAGTCCCCAGTGCACTTCAACAGCAAAGTAGTCTTTCTTACCTATTCTATTGAAGACTGACCCGACCCTGTCCATACACTGTTGACCAAGCTTGATATACTTCTTGCTGGTTGCCGTGACGATCTGGGGAAGGTCCTTATCCTGGGCGTCCTGGATGAGATTCTGGGTGATGAACAATACACAATGGAGGTACTGAATATACGCCTCCTGGAAAATGGGAAATAATTATTATTTACAATGCGGAAATTCAAGGTCTTACAATATGAAATGATGCTGGTGCTGATGACAATAACATCAATATTAATTAATAATAATAAAAATGTTAATAATACAATAATAATTAATAATAACAAAAATTTAATGATAATAATGAAATAAAAACAATAATTAGTAATAATATATTAATTTGATAATAATAATAATAATAATAATAATAATAATAATAATCAAATAATAATAATAGTAAATATGATATTTTTAGTAATAATTTTTTTGATAGTTAGAATGACAATGATTTAATATTGTGGGCACTAAGTTTATATCAATTATATGTATACATGTTTACAATGAATATCATTACATGTTCGTAGGGACTTGCCCAGTATTTGTCCAGCCTGTCTTTTGGGTGGGAGTTTCCTAAAAGATAGGCAAAACTTTCCATGAAATTTTTTTAATTTTTACTTTTTTGGACAGATCACATCCAGGGACTTAGTCAGGATTTATATTTAAAACAGGATGCCCAAAATTGGAAATTGTAAACAAATTTTGGTGTGCAGATCTTTAAAGGACAATTCCACCATGTATAAAACAGAGGCCCAAATAGTTTCTTATATGGTATTCTCTACTTAAACCCAAGTTCCCACCAGTGCCAACCTTCATACAAGAAGTATATTGCTGTTCAAACACCTCCAAATAGACACTAAATAGAGGCACTGGGGGTGGGCATCTTAGCCAGTTAATAGTCTCTAAGCAGGCTGTTGGTGCAACTATGTCATTAGCAGTTACCCAGGGGGCAACACAGAAGTTAGTCCGATAGTCATGACTATCTAATCACCAAAAAGCAGCATGCATGTCGGGCAATCTGAAGTGCCACCCAACTTGCCCGAGCTGACTATCTGATAATAGCTTCACTGCAGCTTGTCACCCACAGACATAAAGAGCTCTTTGGCACTGCTCAATAATTAGGTCAAAGGTCAAGTGCTTACCACTCAGAGATATGAACTAAGCACTTGTCACAGGGACTCAGCTCAGTGGCACTTCCAACTTCATGGTTTTACATCATAAGCTCATAAAGTGAAAACATTTATGTGTGCCTCCCAAAATAAAAGATATGTTAATAATAACAAATGGCTCATAAGAAATACAATTTTGCTGCCCAAGCTCTACCTGGTAATATGCAACAGAGACTCAAGATTCTTCATCATACCACTTCAGAGATATGTTATCACTTCACTATCATGAAGCAAAATATTGTAATAATTCAGAAATAAAAAAAACATCTCCTGAAACTACTGTTCTAGATCTTCCAGAAAATGTTTTGTTGTTGCTATATGAAATTAATTATATAATATTTGACCTGTGTAAAACTAAGATTTGGCAGAGAACATTCAGAGTTTGATTTACTACAAATTAATAATCCCCTGTGATTTCTTGATGTGTAACTATAAGTATCTTAATCACATCCGTTATCTATTTCTATGGGTGAACTTGGCTTTGGAAGTCATGAAGGAAAAGGGAGACCAGCAAGGAACAAATTCGGAGATTATATCAAAGGAATTCCAAAATTTCATTTACCCTATAAGAGTATCACTTTAGATGTTCAAAGAAAAAAATATCTGAAAAAAAAACCCATTAATATCTTAAACACTTCAAACCTCCTCAATCGCCCTATGTGCTTTTATTCCTTAGATATTTTTATGTTTTATTCCACAAATCATCGACTGAACAGAAAATTAAGGTGTTGAATTACAGTCTCCATATTCTAAGTTGCCACATTGCTGGTGCAAAAAGTCAATACAGAAGATTCATTTCAAGGCAAAAACAATACAATTGAAATTCAAAAAAAATGTGGAGGTACTAATACAAGAAATACAAAGCAAACCAGGCAGATATTATCAAATTGGCGGGGCTATCTGAAAGCCTGGCGGGACTATCTGAAAGCCTGGCGGGACTATCTGATCTTGGGTCCAACTTGCCCCGCCTGACTACCTGGGTTGGCTGGGTACTGTTGAACCCTGTTACCTTACTGCTAATGACTAAAAGGTCAACAATATATTCAGATTTCAACCATAAACATGTTTTAACTTATGTAAGGCATAATGTAATGTTATGGGAATTATATGGAGATGAAAAAATTCAATGTATAAGTTTGACAATTAACATTTTAACAAATTCCTCACAAAATATTTGGGTGCCCTGAGGGGTGCTTTTTAAGGGTTTGGCCGTTTGGGTGTCCAAAAGACACTCAAATGCCACGCTGGCTAAGACTATGATCATATCTTTTCATAACAAACCATTTTCTAAGACATGGCTGAAATGTAAATTGCCCTTTTTTTTTTAATAATATAGGCTATTTTGAAATGTAATTGTTATGAAAAATTGACAAAGCTGTGTACCTAAATATAGACAGGCAAAATTCTGCAAATTATTGTTCTGAAATCCTGGCTAAGACCCTTCATGTAGGCGTTTCCAGTCATTACAAATAATGGTGGTTATGTACATGATCTGATGATAGGGTCACTGGACTGAGTGACCACCTTAACTTGGTCCATAGGTCACTGTTCTCTAGTCCTTTGCACACTTTACCTTATTTTTATCCTCTCCATCCAGCCTAATTGCCTCAGCAACACTCCTCATTGCTTGATGGATGTTATTTTCCAGCAAGGTACTCATTTTGAGAGGGTTTTGCTATATGTGTAATTTTCAGGAAGTCCACTACACACAGACACCCTGCCCCATGTTGGCACTGTTTTGGTGACCTACTTACGGAAACTACCGAAGTGTCCTGAGAATTTAAGTGACCAGTTTATTTAATTATTCGCAAAATTCTGATCAATATTTGAATTGTTCTTACTCATGAAATCAATGTTGTGTATTGTCAGCGGTGTTAAGATATAGGAGATGATTTTCTCATAAAAAATATAGATTACGGAAATTTCCGAACACGGCCTGAAGCTTCCAAAATGTCTGCCGAGGCGCCCGAGCTGACGCTGAACGGACGAAACATATCGGAACTTAGAGTGGTGGATTTGAAAAGGGAGCTTGATGAGAGGGGTCTACCGAAAGGAGGAAGTAAAAGGGAACTTTTGGAGCGACTGAGAGCAGTGAGTGTCTTCTCTTCCCCTTGTATCCACCCCGCAATAAGTGTCGTTGCGAACCAAGCTCTCGATGCCAATGTTGACTCTCCATAGAACTAGCAAAAGAGCGCAATCGTTGGAAAAGTGGCTCAAAACTCTCTTTCCTCATTACGATTTCAGTGAAGGGTTGCACGTGCTATTTTGTCACATGTTAGAGAAGTTTGTGTGATTTATTATGCGGGAGATCTTGCCGAATTTGAGTGATTGTCCGGCGTATTTGTTTGTGTCCGGAAGTGGTCGAATGGCACGCTGTTGTTTGTGGTATCTCTAAATGCACAGCCAGAAGTAGGTCATGTGTGCACAAAAAGAGGTCATCAATGTGACTGGTCTGAAGACCCGCCTTCTTATCTTGAGTGCGTGTAAGCAGTCTCACAATTTTAAGTTTATCCTGTCTTTGGTCCCTGTCTTCCACTTTCAGTTATTTTTAAAAACTGTTTGATGAGGTATTGTAAAAAAAAATAACAGAACAACTATTTCAGTCAATTGTATCTCTAAGTTAAAAATACATGTCAAGTTATTTCCACATGTGTGCAATCTTCTTAATCATTAATGACATTTAGTTACAAACCATTTACTCTAAGACTTAATGTCAAGATTCCTCTTTATAAAATTTACAAATTGTAAAACGTTACTTCGAAAGTTGATATGATACTTGTATCTGTGTTTGGATATTATTTTTGGTCTAATGATTTGAGCTGTGTTTTATTTATAAGATAAGAGTCAGAATACTGGTTAATTGGTTAAGGATCAATGAGGGATCTCACTACCATTTTGACACCCATACTCTTGAAAAGCACGAGTGACATCCATCCACCCATTTGATCAGGAATCTTTTAAATTTATTTAAAGAGCAAATGCACCATCAGAATGATTTAGGTTCAAAATGAGCTTATACATGTCACCTTTCAAATAAGACCTCCCCCGAACCTGTCCTCTTCACGCCTGAGGCAGCCATAAGAGGGCCTCCATCGTATCCCACGATGCACTCTGTTTTTGGCATCTTCTCAGCACCAGCTGACTGTCACCAGAGCTTAAGAGATATCAGTAACAGGGAAGCCTGGCCTTCCCTTTCTTGCTAATTTTCATTCCTGGCTCATCCCTGTTCACCTAGGGAACTTCTCCCTTAGACCCACATGATCCTTCACTCAATGATGCTTTACTCAAAGATTCTTGATATGAGGAAGTGAAGGAATACACATACTAATAAGTCCTACACTATGCCCATGAGTAACTGCTAACTGACACAAGTGTTGCAATCAGGGACTTAGCCAGGATTTAGAAACTGGGTGCCTAAAATTGGCAATTGTAAAATTTTGGGGCGTCCAAATTTTCAAGGGGGACCACAATATACTCAGATTTCAACCATAAACATGTATGAATTTATCAAAATAAGGCATGATATCCTTATACAATGTCATGGGAATTACATGGAGATAAAAAATGTCAATTATATGCTTGAGATTGACATTTAAGGAAATTCCTCACAGAAAAGTTTGGGTGTCCTTAGGGGTGATTTTTAAAGGGGAACTAAAGGCTCACATACATATTAGCTTATATGAAAGTAATACACTTCAAGAATAGGATGCTGTCCTCCTTTTTCTCTTAGTGAGCCCATGAGGGGAGAATTTTGAGTTTTGCTACCAGCTTCAGCCAGCCCCTAGCAGCCCCTGGTAGCAGCCATGTTGCTCTACTGCTATCAGCTGCGACCTAAATGGGTGGCAGCCCACTTGCTGTGTCCTAGCTCTGGGCAGCGCATCATAGACTGTAGTGCTCTATACACCAAGTCTCTTCGAAAGTTGAATAAAAACTTGTATGAGTATCAAACAGGGAAATGGTAAAATCATGAGCAGCAATTGGTTGTACAAAAGGACAGGGTGGTAGAGTTATTTTTCATATATTTCCTGTTGGTAAATTCAGACAAAAACAGTGGCTAGCATCACTGAATTTCTGTCCTGAAGCATGTATGTAATTTTATGTTCAGACCACTTGGCTGATTTTTTTTATACCAGAAATCAAAAATGCAGTCAGGAATACTCAACAGGATGGTGCTGTGCCATTCAAAAAAAGGAAGTAACAACTCCTTAAAGGAAAAGGATAAACAAAGGGTTAATTATAACCTTGTGGCATTACACATCTAGATCCCAGGAGACAGAAGTTAATCAACGCAGGAAATAGCTATCAGTACTTGGGACAGCAATCATTTCCTTTAGTATCTGTGTAGGTTACATGAAAGAAAACAGTTTTTGTAGAACAGCTAGCTTCAAGTAAAATCAAATACTGAAAATCTGGATGATTGATGTATATACAAGTATTGTTTTTATTCAACCCTTCCTTCATAGTCTCACAGGTATACAATTTATTTGCAGATGTTGAGCTATGTTCATGAATTTTCAAATAACCTTATGATTTGCTGTCCCCCAAGTTCCCCTTTTATAAGTAATCCTGACTGTGGTTTGTGATTTCTTACATAATATGCATCAGGGAAGTGGTCTGAACATAGAACTGCATACTTCAAGACAGGTGGATTTACTAGTTTCAGTGATGCTAGCCACTGTTTTTGTCTGAATTTACCAACAGGAAATATATGAAAAATAACTCTACCACCCTGTCTTTTTGTACAACCAATTGCTGCTCATGATTTTACCATTTACCTGTTTGATACTCATACAAGTTTTTATGCAACTTTCGAAGAGACTTGGTGTATAGAGCACTACAGTCTATGATCCACTGCTCAGAGCTAGGGCACAGCAAGTGGGCTGCCACCCATTTAGGTCGCAGCTGATAGCAGTAGAGCAACATGGCTGCTACCAGGGGCTGCTAGGGGCTGGCTGAAGCTGGTAGCAAAACTCAAAATTCTCCCCTCATGGGCTCACTAAGAGAAAAAGGAGGACAGCATCCTATTCTTGAAGTGTATTACTTTCATATAAGCTAATATGTATGTGAGCCTTTAGTTCCTCTTTAAGGGTTTGGGTGTCCAAAAAGACACCCAGACGCCCTGCTGGCTAAGACCATGGTTGCAATTTCCTGTAAGTGATTAGCACAAACTGATTTTATAGCAATTAGGAAGCGATGGTTTCTACCCAACAATAAGATACAAATCAAAGACAAGCCACATAACTGTATAACTTCCAAGAATTGTTGGAATATACAATAGAAAATTAAAGAAGTTCAATTGCCCTTTAAGGGAATGCAGGGTTTTTCCCTAGGGAGCCCAATTGCATCCTTTGAAGGTACCTAAAGGTGTTGCGTACAGAAAGCAGTACATTTTTGGGCTCCTTGCAGAAATTTGAGGGAGCCGCAGGAGTATTCAGCGGAGCCCTTGGCTCCCAGCATCCCCTAATTTTGAGCCCTGGAATTCTTAGAAAATATTTTTGGAGTTTCATTCTGGTGTAGATTTTAGGATGGAAGAATTTTAACCTGTGGCTATCTGTGGTATCAGGTTAATGCCACTTTATGTATTTTATAAGTTAAAAGCAACATGAAGAAAGAGAAGAATCCATTCTTTTCTCCATTCATATTTGCTAGTTTCATTTGGCACCTCAGACCAGCTTTCTGGAGATATAGTTTGAATATCAAGCATTATCAAATTTTAATGAATACTTCTTTTTTTTCAGCAACTGCAACTTGAGAAACTAAGAGAGCAACCTGAAGATAGTGATGGTAAGTTATACAATTGAAAAGTTATAAATAATTAAGTTCAGGCCTAAAATTTTGCTGTTTAAGTATATTAATGTTGCTATATATCGGTTTAAATCTTAATTGCCATTTTAGCCAGATATGGTCATAAGCATTTCCATTGAATACAACTTTGTTATATACAAGTTTTAAAAGATAAAATCTTATAGTCTTTTGTCAATCATAGGAAAACATCTCTGCTTCCAGAGTTCATATTTTGTGTTAAATTTCTATTTTCCTTTTTTTCCTACCAACTACATGTATGGTCCTATTGAGTATCCATACATAACTTTTAAAGAATTTAGCAGTGTATTTTTTTCATTACAATTTTAAATATTTTTTCTCGTTTCCCTTTTCAGAAACTGTACCAAATTTAAAGGTGAGTTGAAATTGAATAAGGCTTCATTTATATGAGAGTACTTAATACATCTGTATAGTACTTCAATGATAGTAGTAAAAAAACAAAATAGTACTGATACAAACAAAGATAAATAGAAAAGATTTAACAAATAAACTATAACTCAAGATTATTTACAGAAAAAATCAAGAATTGGAAAAGTAAATATATGTACATAAATGAGAAATGGAAAATACCCAGTTGCTTGTTAGCTGCAGGTAGTAAGGATATAGCTAGCAAAGGGATGAAGCAGCTATAGTATATAGATTTCTTAATTTCAAGCAAGAAGGAGTAGGTTTTAATTAGGACAAACTAAATTACAAAAAATGTTTATTGGATGGGTATTGAAATAAGTAAAATGATATCAATTGCTTCCTAACCTGAAAAGGTATTAGAGTATCTGTTGTCTTTAGTCTAATGGACTCCTTGTGATTCTCTTTCTTTTTTTTTGCTGGGGATTTATTGGATTCCTTGGATATTTCTTATTCCTTGTTTTATCAAATATTTTCTAGATACAATCTATTGATCAAGTTTTAAAATGAATATCCTAATACTGTCAGAAAATAAAAGGTGGGCTTTATGTGTGAAGTGCTGCATTACACTCAGACACAGGGCTTTAGAAACTTGGTGTCCAAAATGAACTCTCATAAAAATTTGAATTGTCCCATGTTTCAAAATCATTATAAGTTACGACCATTACCACATTGAATAAATCCACACTCTTGAAGTTGTGTCCAAGACTTTATAGTGAGACTAAACTAATATGAATAATTGACCATCTTCCCTCTTCCTAAAACTGCTTATTAGGGCTGGGCTCGATAGGCACGACATCGAGTGATCGGCAAAGTCGTAAGATCGATGATCAACATGAGAGGACATCGATTGCCAAACTCGATACGGCCCCACCCCTACCTCCATTGTTTTCCCTACCCCCAAAATACAAAAGAGCCTACCCTATTCTTTAAAAAGACAGCGGCGCTGAGCTCGCCACAGCCGACCGCCATTGAAACTGCACTACGATAGATACTATCGCACGCGGTAGTACTTGGAAAAGTGTGGAGAGGGCCACGCAATGTATTTTACATGGTGCTGGTTCGCCCCCACCACACTTTTCCAAGCACTACCGCGCGCGACAGAATCGAATCAAGAAAATCGACATCGAGAAAAATTAGGCAATTAATAGGATCGCAAAAAAATGGCTGATGAGCACAGCCCTACTGCTTATCACATCAAAAATATATTTTCATTTGTGAATTTCTTTTAAAACCATTGTTTCAACCATTTTCTGAAATGTAATCTTCCTGTCTAGATTAACTTCAATGAAATACTATACATAATCATAAGGCCTAAATATAATTGTTTGTTTCCTGTAGTGGTTTTCTGGATTTCTTTTCTATTAAAACAATGCATGTTTCTTGCCAAAGGTAATTTTAATGCAGTTTGATAATCCTGTATTTATGTTGATGGGGTGTGGATTTGCAGAGAAAACGTAGGATGGGGATTAATTTGAATAAAACTTGTTCGGGTCCGGTTACAAGATTCTGAAGACAAACAACTATTTTAGGCCTTAAACCCTGCACACATTTATACTTTATTTCTGTTGGCAGATCCAGGAGGACGCAGGTGAAAACCAGTTCATCAAGCAGTACCTCGAGCAGCAGCAGAAGCTCTACCAGACACAGAGGGAGGCCAGGAAAAAGCTAGAAGGTAGGCACTTGAATATAGCTATCAGGATGACGTGAAAACAATTACCGTAGTTTTGCGTGTATAAGACACACTTTTAACACAGATTTTTCCACCCAAATCAGTGGTGCGTCTTATACACACAAATAGAAATCTAAGGATTTTTACATTGAGTCCCCAGGCCACACAGTGGATTACCTGAATTTAAATCTACTTTGATTTGTACAAGCCGTCAGGTTATTTTACCTAATTTCAATTACAGTGCGGCAAGGACAATGCCCATCAATGTTGGCAGCAGCCTCTATAAATTGTAAATGCAGTACCACCCTCCACCAGAATTTATTGATTACAATCTATATCATGCCTAGGACAATGGGTATCGGGCACTGACACAGAGTGATAAGCATTCATGTCACATTTCTCACATTTCGATATGTGTTTTACAGATTTTCTAGCGTTATTCGTGAGAAGTTGATCTGCCACAATGTTTCCAAAAAAGGGAGTGCGCACTATACCCAAAGCTAAGGTCTAAACATCATTTTAAAGGCCTGAAATGGGGTGCGTCATATATACAGGTGCGTCTCCTTTTGGACACACAATTCATTGAGACCTTACCTTTGAAATGTGAACACCACCTTATGTGAACATGCTTGCACTGATCCTAACATGTTCACATCTCAGAGTGCTCAGGGTCTTATCCAGGATTTAAACAACTGGGTGCCCAAAATTGGCAATTGAAATTTTTTGGGGCATTATTTTTTAGGGGAGAACACAATATAATCAGATTACAACAACAAGCATGTGTTTACTTTTAAAAGGAAATAAAGCATAATGCTGTATATACAGCTTTAACTTGGAGTGCTAAATTTTTTGCATTAAAGCCTTGCTGGAGGTATTTAGGCCTAAAAAAAGAAATTGTGTGTTTCCTGTAACGGTCCGAAAAAAAGGGTAGGTAGGTTGGTAAAAAGATTTTTTTTGCATTATTTTTTTTGTCAAAAATGTGTGTTTTATGCATGTTTTACGTTGATTAGAAGTTGGGAGGGCGGAAAAAAATTTAGGGTAGGGATTTTTTCGAATAAAAACTTGTTAGGGTAGGGTTACAGGAAACAAATAACTTTTTGGGGGGCCTTATGCTACCTAAATTCGCACTTTCAAGCACTCAAAAGTCTGAGAAACAGAGCAGGATATTTATTTGAAGGATGTTATTTTGGCACTATCATGGGCAGCATGAAAGTAGGGAAAATTGAATGCCTTTGAAAATACTAGTTATACAGAATACTTATATACTGTCAGGTGAACTATGTTGTGATGGAAAAACTGCAATTATATGAGATTGGCATATTCAGATATTATTCACAAAATTGGGTGTCCTAAAGGGATGAATTTTGGGGTTTCAGTGTCTAAATGACACCTGGACACAATATCCTAATCCAGATTCTTCAAGATACAACGAGAAAAGTCCTCTGAGATGTGAACACCACCTAATGTGAGCACGTTTGCACTGATCTTAAAATGTTCCCATCTCAGAGGTTACACTGTATAGTTTATAAAATGCCATTAGAAGCCATACATAGAGAAGTATGTTAGAGTTATCTGTTATGTAAGTAGTTACTGTACATCAAGGGTCAGGCTTAGGTTAAAAACTCTGGGAGGCTGCAGGCATAGTCTTAGCCAGCAGGGCGTTTGGGTGTCATTTGAAAACCCAAATCCTCAAAAATCACCTTTCAGGAAACCCCCCCAAATTTTTGAGTAATTTCATAAATTGTCACTTTTAATCATGTAATTGATTTCTTTTCCATCTCAATACAATTCCCATGACATCGCATAAGGATCATATACCTTATTTTGATAGATTGATACATATTAACTCCTAGACTTAATTGGAATTTTTTTGCAAATAAAGAATTCACAAAGAAAAATCCTATTATTTTTTTTAGAGAGTGCAAATGTAAAAAACATTATTTGATATGTCCTTAATGTAGTTTTAAAACCTTTGTAAGGTACCAGCGTTCCTGAAAACTGTATATAAAATAACTTTGTCTGCACCTATCATTCTCGTAACCTCTATACACTGAGGTGTCTTAGTAAATGGTTATTGCTTTTGTTACTAGTTTTTCCTGGTAAGTACCAGAATGTCTTGAATCTCACGCAATAAATGCTTTCTCAGGCAGTTGAATTAGTTTCAGCCTCATTGTTCTAATTTCCCAGGACCCAAATGTTTGGAAAGCAATATGCTCTGCACACAATTATATTCATAAAGTCTAAATTTCCATTTAATTTTCATCCTCTTTGACCCTTTGCAACATCTTTAAGATTTTTCTTTACAATCAAGTACCTACTTTTCTCAAAGCATTCATGATTCATGAATCCTTATCTAGATCTATTACTCTCTAGATCTATGATACGTTTGAAAATAACTGGGGAATGAAAGATGATTACACAAAATATTTGAAGAATAAGAAATATATTTTTGAGTTCTGATTAACATTTGTCTACTCCCAAGTGATAGGTATGACAAAAAAGCTCAAGGATGATTACAACATAAGGCTTTGGCCTTATATGCCATTAACATTCACAGAAACCAGAGGCTGTCAGAAGAGACATCTGGTGAACAGTAGCAAAACTATGTTTATTGGAAATTCACAATTAGATCCACTTCTCTGTGGTGTATAATTGACTTGTACATCTCACCAATAACACCGTGGCTTACTACCACTTCATGTCTGCAGCTGCCCAAAAAAGGTCTTATTCATAGCTTTAGCGTTTAGGCATCAACTGGATATCCACACCTTCAAAAATGACCCCTCAGGACACCCTAATCTTTTTGTGATAAATTTCTAAAAATGTCAATTCAAAGCTTATTATTGAAACTTGCCATCACTATATAATTCGCATGATGTTGAATAAATATGTTATGCGATATTTCAGTGAGTGAATACATGGCTAATATGATTATAATCTGAGTTTTTTGTGGTCTCCCTTTACAAAAAGATGCCCCAAAAATCTGAAATTGTAAATTTTAGGTTCTAAATCCTGAATAAGACCCTGGTCTAATTCCCTATTTGATACCTTTACTTTCAAACAAGAACCTGTTTCATAAATAGTTGAGGGAGAACTTGATTTATATTTCATAGTTTGTATACAAATAGATTATGAATCCCTGCTTTATTCTTATTTATTTCAGAGATATACAAAACTCAGATAATGTATATCTCTGGTTGTTTTTAAGTATCATTGATTCGTACAATGCTTTAAGGGAAATCATCAGAACGGAGAATGGTATAGGGTCTTAGTGACTTAGTGTAGAGCAAGACAAAAAAGATTCAACCATTACTTGTCCTTTTGTATTCCCAAACCTTAAACCTATGCATATCGATGCATTCATTGATCCATCAAGATTTTTAAAAATGGTATAATATTTGTACATTACCTTTATTGTTTAGTTCTTAGGTTGATTTCAAGCCCCTGTTGTGTAACCTTTCTTAGTGTATCCACAGCCAGACAGATAACTCACAGATGAAGGCTGGCCTGGCCACATCTCGTGTTCTGCCCTGATGCATTTATGTAATTAACTACCTGCCCTAGCTCATGATACAGGCACCATATATCAGCCTGCCTGGTGCTCTGTCTCATAATCACCATGACCACAGTGGCTGCGTGACTGCATCACTCACTTCTCTGTTGAAGAGATATATTTCATGGGAGTGGCGTTTTAACCCTTTCATAGTCAAACCCATTGAAAAGTGTCATCAGAAAATATTCTCAAAATATTTTTAATGGGATTTGGTAGTCAGTATCTGATTGACTTGCCACCTTCAAATATTTTCCCAATTATGGGGTACTCTAGAAGGTATAACTAAAATAGTTAGGGCACAATTGGATTAGTACTTTTTGTTGGTACCCAGGCACTGTATCAAGCCAAGGAGACCTGAATTAAATAGGGATAATATTCACAAAAAATGTTTCATGGCATGTAACCCCTTTTGCAAATTCAAACCAAGACAATCAAACCCAGACACTATATCAAATAGACTTTTGTGTCAAAAAAGGCACTTTACACTTCAGCCATGTCCTAAAAGATGGTTTGCTTGCAAAATGTTTGATTATTAACCCCAAAAGTAAAAATTGAAAATTCTTTTTAGAAATTTTTACCTGTCGAAAAGGAGATCTTCAGTAAACTGCCGAATGACAGGCTGGACGGCTCCTGGCAAAGTCCCTGCCTCAGTCTCTTTTAATGCCGTGAAGCCTGATTGGAGGGATTTGTGATCTTCACCCAGATAATCTTACCTTGCTGAATGAGTTCTGCTCTCTGAAGATGAGGTCCTTAGCCTTAGACCTTTTCAGCCAGTCAGACTTCCTGTCTTGTTTCTCCCGGCGCCATGGCAACCGTTCCCTCATTTCCAAGAATGTCACTCTGTGCTCAGAGGAGGATGCTGCTGATCGCTACCCTCTGTAAGGGTTTGCTTCGTATTTTAGCCATTTGGACACCCAAGCCCTAAAAAACACTTTCAGGACACTCAAATCTTTTTATGAGGAATTTCTAAAATTGTCAATTTTAAGCATAAAATTTAATTATAGTCCTAGCCAGCTGGGTGTATGGACATCATTTGGGCACCCAAGCCCTAAAAACAATTATCAGGACACTCAAATCATTTTTGGAGGAATTTCTAAAATTGTCAATTTCCATGAATTTTCATGAAGGAAATACATATCTATTGTGCAATCTAAGTATATTGTGGTCTCCCTTGAAAAATACATATCTTGTTGATTCACAGTCATTTGGTGACCTTGTTTAAACTTTCAGCTACATATTCAAATATTTGAGTTCTTATTTGGCACTCATTTGAGCAGTTTTTATTGTTAAACTGGTTATTGCTACCTGTTAAAGTAAAAATGAATTAAAAACTGGGACAAGTCTCACTTAGGATTTTCTATTGTTTATTCAAAGTTGAGGTGGCCTATCAAATGTTCAAAACCCAGAAATGATTAAAACCCCCTCAGGCAAATGACTTCCCACTTGTATCAAGCACTGTAGTGTATGAACAGAGTACAACAGTCTCAACATTCATATGAGCTGCAGCTGCCCTCGCTAAGCAGTGGCAGCAGTCAGCTGTGCATGGCGGCCATGTTATGATGTCATCAGTCCTGCCCCCCTGCTCAGTGTGTACCATGTGACTGCTGAGCCAGCCAGCCAGCATGCTCTGCCCTGCGCAGACCCACCAGCATCACAGCTCTGCACATGGGCACTACTACTCCTCAATATAGCTTTAGACATGGCCGCCAGCAACACTGACATTATCCCCACCACCACCATGCTCTGACCTGGCAAGAATCTCCCTCAACTAGGCTCACACAGACCTTAGGTAGGTCCCAGTTTTCCCTCCCAATCCACTGTGTGGCCACCATCCCATCTTTAGAGAACTCTCACCACAGATAAGCAGCTATCTGGGTCAGCTTGGAAGAGCTGCATTGACTGCATGAAGTCAGACCTTTTAATTATCGTCTAGAACATGCAAGATGGTCACCAACTGTTAGTCCTGCTGTTTCTATAGTTAGTGCCTACTCCTCACAAAGGAAGACGGGGAAGAGGTGCTCTCTCTCTCTCCCTCCCTCTCTACTCAATCTCATATACATGTGGTAGGGTGGATGTATCATATATAATATATACATAGATTATTAGGCTTCATGTTTATAATGTGGCATTTGTAACATGGGATATTTATTGGATTGGTGAAAATTTCTAGTTTTGTATTATTTACTATATGTGGATTTATTTCTAATTGTACACACACCACAGATAGTTGTATGCCTACCAGTAATTCTATTTGGGGTAATCTGACGATGGTGAGATATGTCATGTAATGATGATATTTGTTTTAGAGTTTGATCATCATAGAGGTAATCAGGTTTGTTTGTTGAATACATCTAGACTCTTTAAATAATAAATAAATGTATCAGTGGTTATACATTAGGGACTTAAAACTCATTCATAGATTTATGTCTGAAGACTAGTACACTGGTGATTTTATATATGGAGTTCATACTCAGATTTACTTCTTGTAATTTACTTGAATCTTCCGTCTGACAGTGATTCTTTATTTAAGTACAAGTAATAATACTTATCAAATTGTTGATTAATGCTAAAATCTTAAGTGTACCATTGGTTGTATTACAGAGAGATTCTAGTGTAAGGATTGTGAGTTACCTATTTAGATAATCAATATTTCTAGACAGCTCTCCCTTAAAACATGGGCTTAGGTTTTCTTACATGACTTCAGCTAGAATTTTATGTGACCCAGCCTTCAGAGAGACAGTGACCAAAGACTGACCATTCATTGAGCCCTGCTTACAGAGATATGGCAGGTAGGATAGTGAGGTATTTATTTAGGTGATGAATATATTGAGTAAGCTCTAAGTTTACAAGTGGGCTTAGCTTTCTTGCATGACAAGCTAGAATGTTATGTGTACTAGGGCTGGGCTCGATAGGCACGGCATCGATGGATCGGCAAAGTCGTAAGATCGATGTTCAACATGAGAGGACATCGATTGCCGAACTCGATACGGCCCCCCCTACCTCCATTGTTTTCCCTACCCCCAAAATACTAAAGAGCCTACCCTATTCTTTAAAAAGACCGCGGCGCTGAGTCGGCCACAGAAGGCCGCCATTGAAACTGCACTACGATAGATACTATCACGCGCGTTAGTACTTGGAAAAGTGTGGAGAGGGCCACGCAATGTATTTTTCATGGTGCTGGTCCGGCCCCCACCAAACTTTTCCAAGCACTACCGCGCGCGACAGAATCGAATCGAGAAAATCGACATCGAGAAAAATTAGGCAATTAATCGGATCGTTAAAAAATGGCTGATGAGCACAGCCCTAATGTGTACCAGTGTTCTTCATAAGGAAAGCAGAATCATGGCGACCAGTCCTACAGCATTTTGCACAGCATATCGCATTGGGGATGAATAAATATGATGATCCTAGAAAGTTATATATACCGGTGTTCTTTATACGGGGAAAAAGAGAGATCATGGTGACAGGTCATTGAGCCTAAATTATGATGAGATAACATATCTCTCATTGGTATGAAGAAATATGATGATCCTAATAATGTCATGAGAACATGCACTCTTAACAGGGTTCGACTTTCCCAGGGGCATATGCCACTAGATTTTGCTGTGGGCCCCTAGATTTTTTAGACATGGGGCCCAAAATAGTATGTATTATAACTAGAAATCCTGTTCTTGACCACTAATTATTATCAAAAGACAGATTCGTGCCCCTAGCCTGAACTCTCAGTGTCACCCCCTGCTTAATAAGGGAAAGAGGGAGATCATGGCCACCAGTGTTCTTTAAAAGGAAAGCAATGTCATGGCGACCAGTTATTGAGCCCTACTTACAATGTCACAGTATATTGCATGGGGATGAGAAAACATGATGATCCGACAATGTTAATGTGTATCCGTGTTCTTTATAAGGGAAAGAGAGAGATCATGAATGGTGACCGGTCATTGAGCCCTACTTACAATAATACAGCATATCACATGGGGAGATATGAGATATGATGGTCCCAGAATGTATGTGTACTAGTGTTCTTTTCAAGGGAAAGATCGGTCATTGAGGCCTACATTACTGTGATATGGCATACACCTCATGGGAATGAAAAAATATGATGATCCTAAATCATTGCCTGATTATTCATCTGATAGCAATCTGCCTATCTAGAGCATGTCATATCTGTATTGTGTACCCTCTCCATGTTCACCCTCTATCACTCATGCTATTAGCTCTGTTATTCACCTGATATTATATATAGAGTCATACCTTAGTGTACATGAAGGAAAGAGAGATCACAGTGACCAGTCATTGGGCCATACTTACAAGATATATATATATGCATATCTCACGGGAATAAAGAAATATAATGATCCTAGAATGTTCAGTGTTCTTTATAAGGGAAAGAGAGAGAGATCATGGTGACAGGTAATTGAGCACTACTTATAGTGAGATAGCATATCTCATGGGAGTCATGGGAATGAAAAAATATGATGAACATCCTAAATCACTCCCTGATAATTCAGCTGATAGCAATCTGTCTATCTAGAGCATGTCACATCTGCATTGTGTATGAACTCTCTCTATGTTCACCCTCTATCACTCATGCTGTGAGCTCTGTTATATGTCTGTAATACCTGAGTGTGCATGGAGGAAAAAGAGATCTTGTGACCAGTCATTGAGCCCTACTTACAGTGAGATCTCACAGGTTTGAAGAAATATGATGATCCTTAATCATTCCCTGATCATCATCATCATCATCATCATTCAGCTGATAGCAATCTGTCCATCTAGAGCATGTCACATCTGCATTGTGTAAACTCTCCATGTTCACCCTCTAGATAGACCTGGCGAACATGCTGTGAGGTCTGTTATATGCCTGTCACACCTGAGTGTGCATGGAGGATAAAGCAAGATATTGATCTGGTATCACTAATGACAGCTTGTCAAACTGATGTGATGACATTGATTCTAGATTCATGTCAAATTTGAAAACCTGCTTCGGAAAATCTAGTTACTGTAACTTACTAGGAAGAGATTGAAAAACAAACTAAAGAAATGTTACAATCTGAAATTATCGAACCTTCCACCTCCCCATGGACCAGCCCAGATTCATTAGATTACTCCGACTTACTAAGGAATTATGTTATAAAAGATGACAAGTTCTGAAGGAATGTTTACTTAACCCTTTCATACCTGGAGATCTACTTGACTAGTAGCAGTTTTGGCTGATACGGGTATGAATGGGTTAAATATATCAAGATAGTAAGTTTTGCTAGTCATTTTATATACACATTTTTCATACACTGGCCTAATAGTAAAAACACCAACTTCCATCTTTGCCAAGCCACATTCTGACTGGTAATTAAGGCCGGGTACCAGAAACCAAGATGATTCAATATCATCTCAATTTATTATATTTCACCGAAAAACTTAAAAGTAAGAATGAGTTTCACAAGCCATGTGGAGGCAGAGCCATTTCTCGGGCATTTTGTACAAGGAAGTACAACCATGTCTTACATGGCCCAATTATAAATAATATCGTATACAGTTGAACACTCCTCTCAAACATCAGGCTAACAAGATTAGACACATTCTGGCTGAAATAAGTAACCTTCTTTCCCTGCACAAGCCATGGGTTAGAAAGCATTTTATGCCAACCATGCCATGCATGGTCTTAGCCAGCAGGGTGTCTGGGTGTCTTTTTGGACACCCAAACCCCTAAAAAGCGCCTCTCAGGACACCCCAAAAAATTTGTGAGGAATTTCTCAAAATGTTTTTCTCAAGCATATAATTTTTTTTTTCATCTCCATATTACTCCCATGTCATTGTATATGGATATCATGCCTTTAATATTTTGATTGATTTATACATGTTTATGGTTGAAATCTGAGTACGTTGTGGTCACCCTTGAAAATTTGGATGCCCTAAAGTTTTACAATTGCCAATTTTGGGCACCCAGTTTCTAAATCGTGGCTAAGACCATGATGCCATGTTATTTGTAACCTTCAATTTGAGCACAGAGAGCACACTCACCATGCAGCATTAACCCTTATGCTGCTGATGGCTAATTTGGCCATTACAAAATTATGCAAAAAAGCTGAAAAATTACTGAAACCCTGGCACATTGGTACTCATCATTATAGTACTCAGCGAGAGCTTTCCAAATGGAATGATTTTACAAAATATTAGGAGATATGTTGATAATGTTCTGAATAACGTTTCTCCTTGAAATATTTCTCCAACTATGCTTTTGCCTGCAAACTTTCGTCAAAATTGTCAGGCTGCTTTTGGCCGCTATGTTAAACAAGGACATGCTCCTGGTGATAACCTTCAAGTGTGTTTGGGAAGAAACAGCTGATGTGCTGAGAATCATAGGTGGGTGTGGAAGGAAATGTTAACCTTTCTGATGCCGAGGCTACATTCATCCAAAGCACAAGGACACAAAGACTTTTGAAAATCATCTAAACCCTGTCGTGTTGGTATTCATTGGAAAGCTCTTACTGAGTACTCTCAGATGAGTACCCAATGTGCCAGGGTTACAGTTATTTTTCAATTTTTTTGCAGAATGTTGAATTGGTCAAATTAGTTACCAGCAGCATACAGGTTAACCAAGCTACCACTAAACCATAGAACACATAGCATATTTCCAATTGCAGAACCTCTAGTATTGATCAAAAGGTCCAATTAAGACAAATGTGGCTCTTTAGTCTGTGGATCTTTGATCCTCTCAAATAGGACGAAATGGTATTTGGTGAACTACTTTTCTTAGAAGAGAAAACACTATGTCCCATTCAGGTTAGGAAGCACACTAACCACAATTCATGTTCATAAAATGGATATAAACATGTACATATTTACTTAAGGTATTCGGTTTATAGTCTTGTATTTACTACTACTACTACTACTACTACTACTACTACTACTACTACTACTACTACTACTACTACTACTACTACTACTACTACTACTACTACTAGTAGATAATAATAATAATAATGATAACAATATTTGATAATTGATATTTGGTATATAGCAATTTTTTCCTATAATGTTCAAAAGCATTTAATAGAGAATCTAGTTAAGGAAATGCATAGTATCTTCCAGGTAATGTCCTAGTTTGATATTTAAGCGAAAATTTCAATTATTTATTACTTAAAATTTATATTTGAAATGGATATTTAAAGATAATACTGATCAAGACATTTGGATAGATCCTGATGTGAGGTGTTTAGGGGTGTGGGTGTTGAATTGAAGCACTGACCCTGTACAGGGTCTTAGCCATGATTTAGAAACTGGTTGTCTAAAATTGGCAATTGTAAAGTATCTGGGCATTATATTTTTCAAGGGAGACCAAAAAATAATCAGATTACAACCATGAAAATTGATTCTCTTATTGAAATACGGCATAATATCCTTCCACTATGTCATGTGAATAATATTGAGGTGGATGAAATCAATTATGTGCTTGAAATTGACATTTTAAGAATTACTCCCCTAAAATAGTGGGTGTCCTAAGGGGTGATTTTTAAGGTCATTTGGGTGTCCAAATGATGCCCAGATGCCCTGCTGACTGAAATTATGCCCATACACCCTGTTGAGTGCATACCTTGGTAATCCTGAATAGGATTCCCTGAATCAGTGCTTACTTTTTATACTAAGAACATGTTGAATTTATCCAGTAATGTGCGTTAGTCAGGCTGTTGTGTCAAGATCAGTCATGTGGCAATACAGGAACAATGGGCCCTCTCTTCCCCCACATAATAGATGGCTGAGCTAGAGCATCGTCTGTGCACACAAAAACACCCAGACCACACTTTTTATGGCATAGATAGTAAACCCCTTCCTGCCTGTATGGGACCTCAATAAGGTCACGCTACTTTGCTGAGGTCTTTTTGAAGAAAATAACATATATTGTATTTATGTAATGATCGTCTAATGTTTGTCAAAACAAAATGTCCAACTGGCCTTCAAGGATTTGTGAGTTTGTGCATATGCGATATATACATGTATATATGAGTACTGTGAGTAGTAGGGACTTAGCGAAGACATGTCCTGTCTGTCTTTTGGACTGGCCTGCAGTTAAAAGACAGGCAGTTGCTTAATAAGCTCCATTTTTGAAAGTTATAATTTCTATGACGAATTCTAATTTTGAGTTTTGGGGGCAATTTAATCAATCTTTCCCTAACAAACTATCTTTTAGGACATGGCTTAATTGTAAATTGCCCCTTTTTGCTACTTAAGGATGTTGACTCTAGAAGATAGTTGCTGTAAAGATTTGAAGGAGCTAAATCTAGATGAGCCCAAATTTTGGAGTTGCTAGCTAAAATCCTGCCTAAGACCCTGTATGTGGGTAGTAGATATAGTTCACAGCAGAGATAGTCTACAGCCAGTGTCCTCCCTACTATCATTAGTGTACCAAGTTATTTCAAGCCCTTATATAGAGTATGAGAGGACAGGTGGAGTTGTTTCGAGCCCTGGTTGTTAGCCGACTTGACTGTGTGAGTGGGAGTGGTAAATGCTGCTCACAGTGGATGAGATTTGTAACTGTAGCAGTGAGTGGCATGCATGCTCAATACTTAGAGATGGCTATTTTGAGCCCTGGTTGGTAGCTGTATATGTAGTGAGAGAGATAGATACTGCTCACAGTGGATGTGTTTTGTAACTATACAAACAAGAGAATGTTTCGAGCCCTGGTTGTTAGCTGTATATTGAGTGTGAGAGATAGATACTGCTCACAGTGGATGTGTTTTGTATCTATACAAACAAGAGTATGTTTTGAGCCCTGGTTTTTAGCTGTATATGGAGTGTGAGAGATAGATACTGCTCACAGCTGATGTGTTTTGTGTCTATCAGGGTTCGTACGGTCCTTGAAAAACCTTGAAAGTGCTTGAATTTTGTTTACCTCCAATTTTGACCTGGAAAGTCCTTGAATTTTACGATAGCTCCTTGAAAAACCGGGAAATCCCCAAAAGACACGCTATCTTAGCGAGTTTGGACGGCCTTATCACTCACTGCCGCCTTGACCTGTTAAAGGCTGTTTGTCGAGAGCGGTAGCCCAAGAGATTCAACTGCCTCTTTAACCAGCCTCTTGGGAGATTAAGGGCAGATAAGCCGCTGCCATCTACGGAGTTGCAGTTGTGAGCGCTAATTGCGTAGCGGCCACCTTATCAGCCGATTGCATAACAATAAGCAAACTGAGTCAAGTCAGTTTATATGCCTATTCAAGTATTTATACAACCTCTTGTGTTTGTGAGAGATCGTTACTACTGTGATATTAGAGCATGCGAATTGTGTTCATACTATCAGACGTCATGATACGTTTGCAAAGCAAAGGAACAGAGGCAACATTGGGGTACTTTTCAAGCCTAACCCAGTCATCTGGAACAGAGGCAGAAGGTAAGATTATTTACTGTATCACTAACCTGGGATGCCACCAGGGGGGTCCATAGATTTTGTCATACATAACATGGGTTTTAAGTTAGAATTAATGCATGTTTACTACCCCTGTCCTGATATAGGTGGCGGGAATTGGGGGGATGATTTAAACAAGTGATGGGATCTCATTCTTACGAACGAGATTACTGTCACACACACCGGAGTTCTGCCCAATTTTTTTTCAGGTAAAAAAACTTAGTTATTTTTGACCCAGATGTTTACCCCTGTTAAAATGATAACCTACAAAAGAAAATGAATAACATACTACCACTACTTTTATAAATAAACGGTAACCTTATGTGTGTGCATTAATATATTACTGACTTCCTTCATTATTCTCTCCTCTGACATTCATTTTTTTCTCAGTTATCAGTATCTATTGATCCTGTGTATTTCTTAAAAAGTAGAATTTGTTCCTTGAAAATGTCCTTGAAAGTGCTTGAATTTTATTGTAAAATGACCTTGAAAGTGCTTGAATTTTAATGTGGTCAACCAGTATGAACCCTGGTCTATACAAGCAAGAGTATGTTTTGAGCCCTGGTTGTTAGCTGTATATGAAGTGTGAGAGATAGTTACTGCTCACAGTGGATGTGTTTTGTAACTATACAAACAAGAGTATGTTTCGAGCCCTGGTTGTTAGCTGTATATTGAGTGTGAGAGATAGATACTGCTCACAGTGGATGTGTTTTGTATCTATACAAACAAGAGTATGTTTTGAGCCCTGGTTTTTAGCTGTATATGGAGTGTGAGAGATAGATACTGCTCACAGCTGATGTGTTTTGTGTCTATACAAACAAGAGAATGTTTCGAGCCCTGGTTGTTAGCTGTATATTGAGTGTGAGAGATAGATACTGCTCACAGCTGATGTGTTTTGTATCTATACAAACAAGAGTATGTTTTGAGCCCTGGTTTTTAGCTGTATATGGAGTGTGAGAGATAGATACTGCTCACAGCTGATGTGTTTTGTGTCTATACAAGCAAGAGTATGTTTCGAGCCCTGGTTGTTAGCTGTATATTGAGTGTGAGAGATAGATACTGCTCACAGTGGATGTGTTTTGTATCTATACAAACAAGAGTATGTTTCGAGCCCTGGTTGTTAGCTGTATATTGAGTGTGAGAGATAGTTACTGCTCACAGCTGATGTGTTTTGTATCTATACAAACAAGAGTATGTTTTGAGCCCTGGTTGTTAGCTGTATATGAAGTGTGAGAGATAGATACTGCTCACAGTGGATGTGTTTTGTAACTATACAAACAAGAGAATGTTTCGAGCCCTGGTTGTTAGCTGTATATTGAGTGTGAGAGATAGATACTGCTCACAGTGGATGTGTTTTGTAACTATACAAACAAGAGAATGTTTCGAGCCCTGGTTGTTAGCTGTATATTGAGTGTGAGAGATAGATACTGCTCACAGTGGATGTGTTTTGTAACTATACAAACAAGAGAATGTTTCGAGCCCTGGTTGTTAGCTGTATATTGAGTGTGAGAGATAGATACTGCTCACAGTGGATGTGTTTTGTAACTATACAAACAAGAGAATGTTTCGAGCCCTGGTTGTTAGCTGTATATTGAGTGTGAGAGATAGATACTGCTCACAGTGGATGTGTTTTGTAACTATACAAACAAGAGAATGTTTCGAGCCCTGGTTGTTAGCTGTATATTGAGTGTGAGAGATAGATACTGCTCACAGTGGATGTGTTTTGTAACTATACAAACAAGAGAATGTTTTGAGCCCTGGTTGTTAGCTGTATATTGAGTGTGAGAGATAGATACTGCTCACAGTGGATGTGTTTTGTATCTATACAAACAAGAGAATGTTTCGAGCCCTGGTTGTTAGCTGTATATTGAGTGTGAGAGATAGATACTGCTCACAGTGGATGTGTTTTGTAACTATACAAACAAGAGAATGTTTCGAGCCCTGGTTGTTAGCTGTATATTGAGTGTGAGAGATAGATACTGCTCTCAGCTGATGTGTTTTGTGTCTATACAAGCAATAGTATGTTTCGAGCCCTGGTTGTCAGCTGTATATTGAGTGTGAGAGATAGTTACTGCTCACAGCTGATGTGTTTTGTGTCTATACAAGCAAGAGTATGTTTCGAGCCCTGGTTGTTAGCTGTATATTGAGTGTGAGAGATAGTTACTGCTCACAGCTGATGTGTTTTGTGTCTATACAAGCAAGAGTATGTTTCGAGCCCTGGTTGTTAGCTGTATATTGAGTGTGAGAGATAGATACTGCTCTCAGCTGATGTGTTTTGTGTCTATACAAGCAAGAGTATGTTTCGAGCCCTGGTTGTTAGCTGTATATTGAGTGTGAGAGATAGATACTGCTCTCAGCTGATGTGATTTGTGTCTATACAAACAAGAGAATGTTTCGAGCCCTGGTTGTTAGCTGTATATTGAGTGTGAGAGATAGATACTGCTCACAGCTGATGTGTTTTGTATCTATACAAACAAGAGTATGTTTTGAGCCCTGGTTTTTAGCTGTATATGGAGTGTGAGAGATAGATACTGCTCACAGCTGATGTGTTTTGTGTCTATACAAGCAAGAGTATGTTTCGAGCCCTGGTTGTTAGCTGTATATTGAGTGTGAGAGATAGATACTGAAAGAGTATAGAATACCGGTCCCCAGATTTTCGTCCTATAAGGGGCTACATAGCGCCGCAGGCGCTTCACGCGCCTAAGGCGCGTGAATGCACTGCAGGTGCATTCTCACGCGCCTACGGCGCGTGTACTATTGTTATACAATGCAATGACACCAAAGTAAACAGGGTATGTACTGTCATTCTGTTGGGGGGAGACCCCCCACATCCCCCCTCTTTTTTTTAATTCATCGAAAATTTCTAATTCATATTATACTGTATATATTTTACTCTCATTGTAATATTACTTTATCTTCTAATCTAAACTGACGCGTCATCAATTGTTGTTGTGTCAGGAGGCCGTGACGTAGCAGTTTCTGGGGACCGGTATTCTATACTCTTCCCGATAGATACTGCTCACAGTGGATGTGTTTTGTATCTATACAAACAAGAGTATGTTTCGAGCCCTGGTTGTTAGCTGTATATTGAGTGTGAGAGATAGTTACTGCTCACAGCTGATGTGTTTTGTATCTATACAAACAAGAGTATGTTTTGAGCCCTGGTTGTTAGCTGTATATGAAGTGTGAGAGATAGTTACTGCTCACAGTGGATGTGTTTTGTAACTATACAAACAAGAGTTTGTTTCGAGCCCTGGTTGTTAGCTGTATATGTAGTGAGAGAGATAGATACTGCTCACAGCTGATGTGTTTTGTAACTATACAAACAAGAGTATGTTTTGAGCCCTGGTTGTTAGCTGTATATGAAGTGTGAGAGATAGTTACTGCTCACAGTGGATGTGTTTTGTAACTATACAAACAAGAGAATGTTTCGAGCCCTGGTTGTTAGCTGTATATTGAGTGTGAGAGATAGATACTGCTCACAGTGGATGTGTTTTGTATCTATACAAACAAGAGTATGTTTCGAGCCCTGGTTGTTAGCTGTATATTGAGTGTGAGAGATAGATACTGCTCACAGCTGATGTGTTTTGTATCTATACAAACAAGAGTATGTTTTGAGCCCTGGTTGTTAGCTGTATATGAAGTGTGAGAGATAGTTACTGCTCACAGTGGATGTGTTTTGTAACTATACAAACAAGAGAATGTTTCGAGCCCTGGTTGTTAGCTGTATATTGAGTGTGAGAGATAGATACTGCTCACAGTGGATGTGTTTTGTAACTATACAAACAAGAGAATGTTTCGAGCCCTGGTTGTTAGCTGTATATTGAGTGTGAGAGATAGATACTGCTCACAGCTGATGTGTTTTGTAACTATACAAACAAGAGTATGTTTCGAGCCCTGGTTGTTAGCTGTATATTGAGTGTGAGAGATAGATACTGCTCACAGTGGATGTGTTTTGTAACTATACAAACAAGAGAATGTTTCGAGCCCTGGTTGTTAGCTGTATATTGAGTGTGAGAGATAGTTACTGCTCACAGTGGATGTGTTTTGTAACTATACAAACAAGAGAATGTTTCGAGCCCTGGTTGTTAGCTGTATATTGAGTGTGAGAGATAGACACTGCTCGAACAGTGGATGTGTTTTGTAACTATACAAACAAGAGAATGTTTCGAGCCCTGGTTGTTAGCTGTATATTGAGTGTGAGAGATAGATACTGCTCACAGCTGATGTGTTTTGTGTCTGTACAAGCAAGAGTATGTTTTGAGCCCTGGTTGTTAGCTGTATATTGAGTGTGAGGGATAGATACTGCTCACAGTGGATGTGTTTTGTAACTATACAAACAAGAGAATGTTTCGAGCCCTGGTTGTTAGCTGTATATTGAGTGTGAGAGATAGATACTGCTCACAGTGGATGTGTTTTGTAACTATACAAACAAGAGAATGTTTCGAGCCCTGGTTGTTAGCTGTATATTGAGTGTGAGAGATAGATACTGCTCACAGTGGATGTGTTTTGTAACTATACAAACAAGAGAATGTTTCGAGCCCTGGTTGTTAGCTGTATATTGAGTGTGAGAGATAGATACTGCTCACAGTGGATGTGTTTTGTATCTATACAAACAAGAGTATGTTTTGAGCCCTGGTTTTTAGCTGTATATGGAGTGTGAGAGATAGATACTGCTCACAGCTGATGTGTTTTGTGTCTATACAAGCAAGAGTATGTTTCGAGCCCTGGTTGTTAGCTGTATATTGAGTGTGAGAGATAGATACTGATCACAGTGGATGTGTTTTGTATCTATACAAACAAGAGTATGTTTCGAGCCCTGGTTGTTAGCTGTATATTGAGTGTGAGAGATAGTTACTGCTCACAGCTGATGTGTTTTGTATCTATACAAACAAGAGTATGTTTCGAGCCCTGGTTGTTAGCTATATATGAAATGTGAGAGGTAGATACTGCTCACAGTGGATGTGTTTTGTATCTATACAAACAAGAGTATGTTTCGAGCCCTGGTTGTTAGCTGTATATTGAGTGTGAGAGATAGATACTGCTCACAGCTGATGTGTTTTGTGCCTATACAAACAAGAGTATGTTTCGAGCCCTGGTTGTTAGCTGTATATTGAGTGTGAGAGATAGATACTGCTCACAGCTGATGTGTTTTGTGTCTATACAAACAAGAGTATGTTTCGAGCCCTGGTTGTTAGCTGTATATTGAGTGTGAGAGATAGATACTGCTCACAGTTGATGTGTTTTGTGCCTATACAATCAAGAGTATGTTTCGAGCCCTGGTTGTTAGCTGTATATGAAGTGTGAGAGGTAGATACGGCTCACAGTTGATGTGTTTTGTATCTATACAGACAAGAGTATGTTTTGAGCCCTGGTTGTTAGCTGTATATTGAGTGTGAGAGATAGATACTGCTCACAGTGGATGTGTTTTGTATCTATACAGACAAGAGTATGTTTCGAGCCCTTGTTGTTAGCTGTATATGAAGTGTGAGAGGTAGATACGGCTCACAGTGGATGTGTTTTGTGTCTATACAGACAAGAGTATGTTTTGAGCCCTGGTTGTTAGCTGTATATTGAGTGTGAGAGATAGATACTGCTCACAGTGGATGTGTTTTGTATCTATACAGACAAGAGTATGTTTCGAGCCCTTGTTGTTAGCTGTATATGGAGTGTGAGAGATAGATACTGCTCACAGTTGATGTGTTTTGTGTCTATACAAACAAGAGGATGTTTCGAGCCCTGGTTGTTAGCTGTATATGAAGTGTGAGAGATAGATACTGCTCACAGCTGATGTGTTTTGTGCCTATACAGACAAGAGGTTGTTTCGAGCCTTGGTTGTTAGCTGTCTATGAAGTGTGAGAGATAGATACTGCTCACAGCTGATGTGTTTTGTGTCTATACAAACAAGAGTATGTTTCGAGCCCTGGTTGTTAGTAGCTGTATATTGAGTGTGAGAGATAGATACTGCTCACAGCTGATGTGTTTTGTGCCTATACAAACAAGAGGTTGTTTCGAGCCCTGGTTGTTAGCTGTATATGAAGTGTGAGAGATAGATACTGCTCACAGTGGATGTGTTTTGTAACTATACAAGCAAGTTGTCCTACTACTGTTGGTGAAGCAAGAGGTTGTTTCGAGCCCTGGTTGTTAGCTGTATATGGAGTGTGAGAGATAGATACTGCTTACAGTGGATGTGTTTTGTGCCTATACAAACAAGAGGTTGTTTCAAGCCCTGGTTGTTAGCTGTATATGGAGTGAGAGAGATAGATACTGCTCACAGTGGATGTGTTTTGTGCCTATACAGACAAGAGTATGTTTCGAGCCCTGGTTGTTAGCTGTATATGAAGTGTGAGAGACAGATACTGCTCACAGCTGATGTGTTTTGTAACTATACAAGCAAGTTGTCCTACTACTGTTGGTGAAGCAAGAGGTTGTTTCGAGCCCTGGTTGTTAGCTGTATATGGAGTGTGAGAGATCGATACTGCTCACAGCTGATGTGTTTTGTGTCTATACAAGCAAGAGGTTGTTTCGAGCCCTGGTTGTTAGTAGCTGTATATTGAGTGTGAGAGATAGATACTGCTCACAGCTGATGTGTTTTGTGCCTATACAAACAAGAGGTTGTTTCGAGCCCTGGTTGTTAGCTGTATATGAAGTGTGAGAGATAGATACTGCTCACAGTGGATGTGTTTTGTATCTATACAAACAAGAGGTTGTTTCGAGCCCTGGTTGTTAGCTGTATATGAAGTGTGAGAGATAGATACTGCTCACAGTGGATGTGTTTTGTAACTATACAAGCAAGTTGTCCTACTACTGTTGGTGAAGCAAGAGGTTGTTTAGAGCCCTGGTTGTTAGCTGTATATGGAGTGAGAGAGATAGATACGGCTCACAGCTGATATGTTTTGTGTCTATACAAGCAAGAGGTTGTTTCGAGCCCTGGTTGTTAGTAGCTGTATATTGAGTGTGAGAGATAGATACTGCTCACAGCTGATGTGTTTTGTGACTACAAGCAAGAGGTTGTTTCGAGCCCTGGTTGTTAGTAGCTGTATATTGAGTGTGAGAGATAGTAACTGCTCACAGTGGATGTGTTTTGTGCCTATACAGACAAGAGTATGTTTCGAGCCCTGGTTGTTAGCTGTATATGAAGTGTGAGAGATAGATATTGCTCACAGTGGATGTGTTTTGTAACTATACAAGCAAGTTGTCCTACTACTGTTGGTGAAGCAAGAGGTTGTTTCGAGCCCTGGTTGTTAGCTGTATATGGAGTGTGAGAGATAGATACTGCTCACAGTGGATGTGTTTTGTGCCTATACAAACAAGAGGTTGTTTCAAGCCCTGGTTGTTAGCTGTATATGGAGTGAGAGAGATAGATACTGCTCACAGTGGATGTGTTTTGTGCCTATACAGACAAGAGGATGTTTCGAGCCCTGGTTGTTAGTTGTATATGGAGTGTGAGAGATAGATACGGCTCACAGCTGATGTGTTTTGTGTCTATACAAACAAGAGTTTGTTTCGAGCCCTGGTTGTTAGCTGTATATGAAATGTGAGAGATAGATACTGCTCACAGTGGATGTGTTTTGTGTCTATACAAGGAAGTGGCCCTCACTACTGTTGGTGAAGCAAGAGGTTGTTTCGAGCCCTGTTTTTTAGCTGTATATATTGAGTGTGAGAGATAGATACTTCTCACAGTTGATGTGCTTTGTGTCTATACAAGCAAGTTGCCCTCACTACTGTTGGTGAAGCAAGAGGTTGTTTCGAGCCCTGGTTTTCTAGCTGTATATATTGAGTGTGAGAGATAGATACTGCTCACAGTTGATGTGCTTTGTGTCTGTAAGCAAGTTGTCCTACTACTGATGGTGAAGCAAGAGGTTGTTTCGAGCCCTGTTTTTTAGCTGTATATGGAGTGTGAGAGATAGATACTGCTCACAGTTGATGTGTTATGTGTCTATACAAGCAAGTTGTCCTACTACTGTTGGTGAAGCAAGAGGTTGTTTCGAGCCCTGGTTTTTTAGCTGTATATATTGAGTGTGAGAGATAGATACTGCTCACAGTGGATGTGTTTTGTGCCTATACAGACAAGAGGTTGTTTCGAGCCCTGTTTTTTAGCTGTATATATTGAGTGCGAGAGGTAGATACTGCTCACAGTTGATGTGCTTTGTGTTTATACAAGCAAGTTGTCCTACTACTGTTGGTGAAGCAAGAGGTTGTTTCGAGCCCTGATTGTTAGCTGTATATATTGAGTGTGAGAGATAGATACTGCTCACAGTTGATGTGTTTTGTGGCCGCTGTCCTCGCTACTATTGCTGCTGTAGCTGTGGCTGGTCAGGTCCTGTGAGGGGCTTTCATGTGATGCATAATGGATGCACATGATTCTGGCCCCGCATATGTTCCCTCCTGAATCTCTCCTGTTTGCTATTGATCTCGACAGAGCTGTAAGCTTCACAAATACAGCAGCTCTCTGCAAACTATCTTCACAAGAGGGATGTTTGATGAATGATGTAAGCACATAACTGCAATCAGGGTCTTAGCCAGGATTTAGAAATTGGGTGCCCACAATTGGCAGTTGTGACTTTTTTTGTTTGGCATCCTATTTTCAATGAAGACGACAATAGAATCAGATTACAACCATAAACATGCATTGACTTATTGAAATAAGGCATTATAGCATTATACATTGTCAAGGTAATTATATTGAAATGAAAAAAAAAATCAATTTTATGCTTGTAATTGATAATTTCATAAATTTCTTAATACAAAATGGCTGCATGAGGGGTGATTTTTGAGGATTGTGTGGAATGATTGGGTGTCCAAATGACGCTAAGATGCCCTGCTCAGGCTATAACTATGACTGCAATTATTGAATTCAGCTATTTTATGTTTTACAATATTGACCTCTTCTTTATATGGACAGCTTGGAATGAGATGCTCATGAATATCTCTCCACACTAGCCCCATAAAAAGGATTTGTTGTATGATCTAGGTTCATAACTTGAATCATGGAATTCAGCTGTTTATAGTTCATGTAGCATCCATCCATCCATTTTACAGGGACTTAGCCTGGATTTAGCAACTGGGTGCCCAGAATTGGCAATTGTAAAATTCTGGGGCATCCATTTTTTCAAGATAGACCACAGTATATTCAGATAACTGCCATTAACACATATTTATTCATTTAGATAAGGTATAATTTCTTTATGTTATGCCATAGGAATCATATTTTGTGAAAATATTCAATTATTTTGCTTGAGAAATCATATTTATTTTGGTGATTGCTTTCGTTTGGGTCTCTACTGGAAATACATGAGAGAGAAAATTTCATCAGAACCCAAACTCAAATATTTTGTCTTTTTATTATTTATTCCCAAGTTATTTTCAAGTGTATTATAGATCCAAAGGATACTGTTTTCAAAAGGGGGACTATATGGTATGATCAATGCAGACAGGAAGTTGGTTGTCCATCTCTAATAATTCCATTTCCTTATCTTTCTATTTCCAGAGGAAGAGAAGTTGCAGGCGGAAAGTTCATCAGATACGCCTGCTGAGGAGACTCCTAGCAACAAGGCTTCATCGCCTAGCAACAAGGCATCATCCCCATCACCCGTGAAAAGACGAGGAAGGGCCGCCAAAGAGTCAGAACCGGAGGTGGTTCAGGAGAAGGAGGAGGAAAAACCAAGAAAGGAGGAGAAGGAAAAGGAGGAACCTGATAATAAGGGTAAAGATAAAAAGGAGTCAACTAAACCAGAGGCTGAGAAAAAGGAGGTAGAAAAGGAGGAGGTACCTGTTAAGGAGGCGGCTGCTGCCAAAAAGGAGGAGAAAGCAGCGGATAAGGAGGAGGCGCCTGTAAAGGAGGCGATTGCTCAGAAAAAGGAGGAGAAAACTGAACAGAAAGAGCCAGAATCGGAGCCACAGGACAGTCCTGCAGTTGAAACCAGCGCCCCCCCTACTCCGAAAAAAGAGGAAGTCGAGAAGAGCACGCCGGTTGAGAAAACCGCTGAAAAGGTCCCAGAGAAGGAAGCCGCACCGGTAGAAGCTCCTAGACCAATGGGGAGACGACGTCTTTCGCGTAAACCGCCAGCGGCGCTGACCCCCAAGAAGGCGGAGGAACCAATGGAGGTCGAGGAGGTGGTAAAAGTGAAGGAGGCGCCCCCTGTTGTGGAGAAAGAGCAACCGGCTCCCCCGCCTCCGGAGGACACGCCTGAAGAGGCGGCCACCCAGAACCACAAAGACACCAACGATGACAGCAATAAGGAAAAGAACGGCGACCAATCGGACAGTGAGTAGCCTTTGATACTAGTTTGACTTGATTCCATAACCCATTAACGGTTAATGATCAACCCTTATGCTGCTGGTAACTAATTTGGGCAATACTAAAAGATGTAAAAAAAAACTTGAAAATGACACATGCTTGTGGCTACTCATCCCAGAGTACTAAGCTAAAGCTATCCAATTAGTACCAACATGACAGGGATTAGATGGTTTTCAAAAGTCTTTGCATCATTGTGCTTTGAACGAAAGTAATCTCAGTATTAGAAGGGTTAATGTGTGTAGTGTAGTACCCCCGAATGGCCTACCTTTTGGAGGTGAGGTCTGAGAAATATTTGGGAAATATTCGAAGGAGGGTTGTAAGTGAAAGTATGAAGTGAAAGCATACTTTATTCATAAGCTTTAGGAATTTGGAAATGTGTGTCAAAAGGCAGCCATGAACATTTTGTTTGTCCGGTTTTAAGAGCAGACCACAATATATTCTCACATCAGTCGTTTACATGTACTGACTCATTGAAAAAATCCATGAATATTACATAAGGAATTATCATCACAGTTGATAAAAGTCTCTAGCCTAGGGCTCCATTTTGATGTGCAAGATCTTCTGATACATTAACCCTCATGCTGCTGGAGGCTAATTTGGCCAATACAAGATGATGCAAAAACCCTGAAAAATGACTGAAACCCTGGCATATGGGTACTCATCTGAGAGTACTCATCAAGAGCTATCCAATGAATACCAACATGACAGGGTTTAGATGTTTTTCAAAGATTTTTCCCTCCTTGGGCTTTGGACGAAAGTAGCCTCAGCATTGGAAGGGTTAATTCAAAAGAAGCCATTCAGTGAATAGTTTTCCAAGATATTCCAAGGAAAAGACTAAAATATTTATTTGATACAATAACAAATAATGATATTGAATAGCGAAAAGCATCGTACCATTTAAGATCTGTTGTACTAATACATCTTAATGATATAAACTTAACTGCTGTCCCGACGTCTTCACATGAAGGCACTTTGCTATTTATTAACAAAATATTTGAAGCTGATGGTACAAATTCTAACAAAATTAAGTCTCTGGGAGGCAGGAAGTATTGTTGAGAATATTGTTACAATATCCTATCATTAAGGAAATACAGTTACTGTAGAACACAATGTATGCGTCTGTTTATATATAGCGTACATAGCGTGTGGTTCCGCTTCGCTATTTATAAAAATGCTGTACTTTGGAGCTGTCAGCGATTAAGATACGCTATGATGTCAAAACTCCCCAATTCGGTATATTTGGGACATGCATCATATGTGTGTTCTACAGTATTGTATCTCTCCGCGAAAATTTTAAAGGTGCCAATTTCTACTGAAAGCTCAGCATTTCTAGTTGTCTACCCTGACATGCTACTGGGTAAAACCCTTCAGAGAACATATCTTTCATGAACTGTCATGTTTTCAGAAGAGGAGGAGGAGAAGGGTGAGAAAGAGAAGAAAGAAGAGCCGGCAAAGGAAGTAAAGGAACCACCTAAAGAGGAGAAAAAGGAGGAGAAAAAGGAGGAGAAAAAGAAGCCAGCACAGGAGAAGGAAAAATCTCCCGAACCCGTAGCCAGAAAGACGACAAAAAAATCGCCAAAAGATTCTCCAGCTAAAAAGCGTGCCCGTCGCAGTCCTTCTGCATCTAGTGATTCATCAAGGTCGCGCTCCCGATCTAAGGAGAGGTCAAGGTCGAAGGAGAGGTCAAGAAAGAAGCCGGCGAAGAAGAGCAGGTCGTCAGATTCCTCTAGCTCCGACTCCGATAGGTCAAGGTCGAAGTCAAGCACCAAGTCTAGGTCAAAGTCATCAAGGTATGATATGATGTGTTGACGCTAAATCAAAATGGCACTTGCCCGTAGGACCAGTAGTATCGAGGATCTACTGGTCCTGGAAAAAATTTACTGGTCCTACAAACATAAAAAAAAAAACATTGCATAAAATTCACAGACAACATTTATTTTAGTTGTTTTATCTTCATTTATTTCAAAAACATTTGGGATATTCTTGAGGGAAAACTTGTTAATAAGAATGCCCCCCAAATGTTTACTAGCATTGTAGGACCAGTTGAAGTCTTTTTTCACTGGCCCAAAGCCGTTTTTGGGGATTTTTACTGGCCTGGGGCTATAGGACCATTGTTAGCGTCGAGCCCAGGATTGATGTTTATTTGGTTGACATTGTTGGTCACTTTCAGCAGCTGAGTTAGGGGTTAAAAATATGGTCTCCCAGTTCCTTCTACCCGTTTTTTTTTTCACAAAAGGTGACCAGAGCTCTATTTCTGTCAGCCCACAATGGGAGTAGAATAGTAACTATGCCTCCCGACCCCTATTCTGTAAGTAAAAAATATAGTAATGATAAAGTTGAACAAACACAAAAAGTTAATGAATATTACAGATTGATACTTTATTTCTGCTTGTCCACACTGAGACTTGGGTAGTGCCCATCTGTGTCTCTCCACCCTTCTCTCTAAGTAAAGCATAGTCACGTTAAGGTTTTTCAAACACCATGAAAGTACTCAATTGATTGATTGAATTACAAAAAGAAATGATTTCATTGTATTTACATAACCCCTCCTCTCCAAAGCAAGATGAAGGTCACTCGTACCTTATATTTGATTAAGGTTACTTGGCGAAAAATTTAACTTGATAATGTTGGTTGTTTAACCAATTAACACTCAGAGCAGCCAAAAGAGGCCTGACGATTTTGGAAATATTTAACTTACAAACACATTTTCTTGAAAAAATTTGAAGGAGAAATGTTGATCACAAGCCAGACAAGAACTCTCCTTCAAATGTTTGGTGAATTTTTGCTTTATTCAAAAGATATTTTCAAAAGTATGAGAGAAGCAGACGACACTTTCTAGAGAAACTCTAAGTGTGAATGGGTTAAAAGAATTTCTTATATCCTTCATTCAGTTCAAGCTCTGGATCGTCAAGGTCAAGGTCAAGATCAAAGAGCAGTTCTCGCTCAAGGTCAAAATCTAAGTCTAGGTCAAAATCGCGATCCAAGTCCAGAGCCAAGTCATCGTCCAGATCACGATCTAGGTCCAAGTCCAGATCGAGGTCAAGGTCAAGTGAGAAAGGTCAGGCCAAGGTCAAGGCTCCCGTGAAGAAGACCAGAGAGGAATCCAAGCCCAAGGTGAGAAGGATTATGTTTTCCTAGCAGCATTGTTTGGTACATAAGGCCTAAAAAAAGGAATTGTTTGTTTCCTGTAATGGTCCGAAAAAAATAGGGTAGGTAGGTCGGCAAAAACTTTTTTTTTGCATGATTTTTTTGGTCAAAAATCTGTGTTTTATGCATGTTTTACGTTGACTGGGAGTTGGGAGGGCTGAAAAAACTTCAGGGTAGGGATTTTTTTGGATGAAAACTTGTTAGGGTAGGATTTTTTTTTAGGCCTAATGAGTCTGTGGCTTAATCAATACCTATCCCATGAAATATATGGAGCATACAATATGTGGCTTGGTTCCTATTAACCATTGCTTTCTCTAATACTGTAGATCTGGATAATTTTTTGGTGTCCAAAATCTGACAATCTGTATTTATGAGAATTTTCTGAATTTTAATTTGCTGATCTCGATCACAAGTGATTGGAAAGTGAAGAACAGCAGTGAACCTGTTTGCGTATTAATGTCATAAATTTGCCAATCTGATTCTTCTCAGATATTTCCTTCATGTTATAGCCATCTCATCTGTTCGGTAAATATTGGTAAATTAACAGGATTTACAGTAATCACCACTTGATGCTTTTCTCTTGAAATTATTACCAAAATAGTCTCAATGCAGGGTCCTAGCCAGAATTTAGAAACTGGGTGCCCAAAATTTGCAATTGTAAAATTTTTGGCCCTCCAAATTTTTAAGGGGGACCCCCAAATATACTCAGAATGGGAATGATATGGAGATGAAAAAATTAAATTATATGCATGAGATCGACATTTTAAGAAATTCTTCACAAATCTTTTGGGTGTCCTGAGGGGTGCTTTCTAAAGCGGGTTTGGGTGTCCAAAAAGACATGTCTCAATGTCTTTTGGTGCTATCTGAGAAACTGACTGTGTATTTTGTGTATTATTAGGACAAGATGAAGCTGCTAAAGAGGAGTGAACATGATGATAGCTACCACACTGCCCCGGAGGACACGTCCATGGAGGAGCAGAAGGATAAAGAGACAGCAGAGAAAACGGACAAGAAAGACAAGTAAGAAACACTCATGAATGTTAACCTATCCAATACTAAGGCTATTTTCATCCAAAGTTTAAGGATGCGAAGCTTTTTAATAACCATCTATACCCGGTCGTGTTGATATTCTCGAGATAGCTAAGTACTATCAGATGAGTACCAATGTATCAGGGTTTCAGTCATTTTTCAGCTTTTTTGCATCATTATTGTTGTAAAATTAGCCACCACCAGCATAAGGGTTAACACAATATTTTACGGTCTGGTCATCATTTTGAACCTTGTTTTTCGTCACTTTTTCTGCCATATTCCGGCTAAGTCCTAACTAGTTAGTTATATGTGGTAGAGGAAACTGGTGTATGAGGCAAAAACAAGAATAACTCAAGTCACTAGCTGCCTTTGATGCACAGCTAAATTTTTCCTGAATGATAAGCTATCATGTCAGTGTGTTGTACGATACGATGTCCAAATAGCGGTGCACAGTTATTAAATGCGGACTCCAATCACTCCATGGGTGTGCAAAGTATGCATCAATTAAACTGCCACAATATTGATGCTGCATACTGTGATCCAGTTGAAAAAATAAATGATAAATAGAAATGAAAAAAAAAGATGATTCCTGATATCATTCTTATCTTGAGCTGTATTTGATCATTGCAGGGATTCCCCGAAGAAGGTGGATGAGGAACCAATGGAGGTGGAGGAGGAGAAGAGGAAAGAGGAACCAGCACCAGAAAAACAGGTAAAACAGAGAACTAGGTCGGGTTAAACTAAAATAAGTAGGTCGAGAGAAGGAGGTCAAAAAGCAAATCTAATATTCAATTCATTGCTGTCATTCTCATACAGAAACTTTGACACTATATTTTCATCAATTAAGGGTTTTAACCCAGCTTTATTTTTGGTGCAAGCGAACACTAGGCGTCAAAATTATTCAGTTGCTGATTCATTTATTTGGCTGTACATCTCTTTTCGAGGCTTGTGTAAGTTTTTTGTTTCGCTACATTGACGAGATTTTTTTTTATAAAAGAAGCTTTGTCTTATTTCCACCACTCACTCCTTCGCTTGACCATGGTGTATGATGTCTTTCTGACTGACTTGACTGTCTCATCAGTACCAGATGATGATGATGAGGAGGAGGAGGAGGAGGGGAGAGAGCTAGGCGAGAGCAGAAGGACCCCCAACAGAGCTCTCCACCATCTAGAAACGACCCACATGCCTTAATCTACCTGTTACTACTGCTGTTGTTCAAGGGGGTTTTCTGCTAGGTCCCCACAAACCCAACTTAGGAGGGTAGTAGCGGTCACTGCGAACCAGGCCGCTAACTACTGATGCTGGCTCTGCAAGATGATTCAAATACAAACATGAATGCTGTGTTGTTGAACTAAATTGCTGTTCAGATGATGTTCTTCAAGAAAGAACTCAAATTCAGAAGTGAACTTGTTACCATCGAGCTATTCACCTTATCCTGTGTTTTGCGGGTATGATCTTTGAAAAAGACTGCTTACCTACCTTATGGATCGTTTTGAAGAAATACATGAATTTTTCACAATAATTTCAAGGACTGATGGTGTAATAATTGGTCAGTGTCTCGGACGGGAGGCCCACAACTCTTTGAGGTCAATAAGAGATAACAATAAAGATGTTGTTGGAGAAATTCAGGCAACTGAAACTTCATCTACAAAAATTGCAAGATCAATGCTGAATGATACCTGAAGTGATTGACCAGAAATGTTTCCAATACTGAACAAGAATAAGCTAAACCAAATCACAGAATGGATCTGTTTTATCCTCCGACAAGATTTTGAATCAGACTCTACAACGTCTTCTGGTGAAGGACTCTCCCAACCTAGCACAGTACGAGTCTTTGGCTCTCAAAGCCTTGGACTTAACTCATTGTGTTGGGACTAACATTCATTGTGCTTTCAGCTTATCACCAGAAGTCTACATACAAACATGCTAGGAGTTGTGGTCTTGAGGATATTTCACATTGGAGGATATCACCACCATCTGTATCACTGGAGAATGTGTTTAAACAAACTGGATAAAGCTGTGACTCACCAGTGACCTATGGCTCTCAAAGTCCTGGATCACGAAGACTGCCATCTGGAGTGAACTATTTTTGTGACGTTTTGTGATTAATCAAACAATCAGATGAGTGGCTATTAAAGCCCCACATCAAGAATACAGACATCTTGAGATTTTGGAGACAATCTCTCGGTGAATATCTAAAATAGTGATGGAGATTATTAGTGTTTGTTATCAAGGATATTGGTGATGATGGAGATTCATTCAACACACAATGGACTGTGAAATGCTCTGAACTCCTGGCTATGGCAGCATGGAATGGCTGATGTCCAGCAACACACATCATAGTGTTACCATCCTTGGCTTCTGTGAAAGAGAAACAACAAAAATCATCTTTGAAAAGGTGACGATCATCAGTATTTTGCACAATTAGACAGGCGTTGAAAACACCAGTCATGCATCTGTGTTCTTCGAAAATGTGGCATGACGATTAAAAGTACCTCAGGAAGAAAATGACAATGCGTACATTTTCAGTGCTCAAGTTTTTTGGAGGAGCACATTCTACTTCAACAATGTTTTAGATATGCATTTTCTTTTGCTAATGCTACTTGGGATCTCCAGGTCTTCAATCTACGAAATTGGAGATCATCTACAAGCTATGGATTCTGAAAAACTGTGTTTTGCTTAAGTGACTTCAAAGCTATGTAGAGAGAAAGAAAGAAAAGAAATGGCGAAATGGAATAATTGTGTTCTTTCCCTGGCAGTTCTTGTCAGGAACAAATGGATCATATACAAAGATGAGTGACTTTCAGAATTCTTTGTCTCTACTCTCATTCCTCAGCTATTGCAGCTTGGAATGACATCCTACATTTCAAGACAAGATATTTTCTAGAAATCTTTGTTGAATTTTCATTCCTCAGCTATTGCAGCTTGGAATGACATCCTTCATTTCAAGACAAGACAATTCCTAGAAATCTGTGTGGAAATTTCATTCCTCAGCTATTTTAGCTTGGAATGACATCCTAAATTTCAAGACTAGACGTTTTCATGGAATCGTCATTTCCATATCCCTGGCTATTGCAGCTTGGGAAAATATCCGAAATCCTAAGAAAAGACATTTACAAGCTACCTTCATATCTTTGTTCATTCCTCGGCTATCGCAGCTTGGAATGATTGATGAAATTGGACTACAAAAAAAAACTTTTGCTGAATAACGAGAACAAGTTTTGAGCATCCAGTTGCTGTAGAAATGCTCAGAAATAGAAAAAGAAGACTAAAAGCATGATGAGAACATTACAAGCACATGTTAAAAACGCCACCTTCAAAAAACATGTTGCTACAGAACATCCCAGATGATGGTACCGAGTACCGAAAGGTCATTGAGTGCAGTTTGAGAATACGAATACGCACACGCCTCCACCTTGCCACCGAGGGCAGGAAGTTGAATGATTGATTGACAACAGCAGAATTGGCCCCTCCCCTTTTACTTTGAGATCAGAACCAACATAAATCGTAGCCATGGGGAAAGCGTTAATGTCAGCAGAATCGCGATTCCAAGTTGGGTCTGTACTCGCTGTGATTGGTTACGACAAGTCACATGACTTCTCTAGGGTATCTAAACCACTCCTCTCGCTCTTGGCAGGAGAAATTTAGAGATGATTAAGGAAATAGTCATCTGATCAGGAAACGTCTTATCGCACAAAAAAAATAAAAAAATTTAAATAACAATAACCCAAAATTGTGAAAAGATAATAGGCTTGTTTGAAATTTTCAACTATCTTGAGTTTGAAGTTCATAGTTTCACCTTTTTCTCAAAATGTATCGTCAAAAAGATTCATCAGTCTTTATGAAGCTAAATCAATTTTGACTTTGATTTTTAGATATGCTGAGCTTATATCAAAATCAGTTTGCTGTTAATTATCTCTAAGAGTTTGCGATCAGATGTACTAAAATGTACTTAACATGCTTTTTTTTAGGGAAATAATAATTCATTTCAGGGTTAAAAAGACAGCAAGAAACTTCTTTCTTTTGTTTTCAGCAGGTGGGGCACGCGAATATGCTGAACAAGAAGAATTCTATGTTGTCTTTCTGTGGCATATAGTTACCTTGTATATTTTAAACAGTATAGACGTACGATCCTATAGATTGAAGAAATATGTTGCTTTAACTATGAAACATTGCTTGCGAAATTTCATATTCCACATTAATTGACTATAATATACTTATCCATCTTTGTTCTTGGTTGTTAAAATATTTTTACAAGTAATTGTTACAAATCAGCATCTTTTATGCATATTCATTGAAGTCTGTTGTCAGAATTTCAGAAATAGATTATTAGGATTTTGTTTTAGGCCATCTTTGAAAAAAAAGCAATACATTAAGATGCTCACATGCTTTTCCTTTATTATAACTGATCTGTATAGATCTGTAAACTCTTTGACAATGTATCATTCAGATTAGTTTAGTTTTCATCTTACCAACAATACATTTTGCCAAATGATTATTGATTACAAAATCACCATTTTGTGTTAGCCCTGATAAACTGAAATATTCTTGTAACAAGCCTAAAAATATGAGAAAATCCAAGTTTTCATCATTTATCAGAAAGGGTTTTTGTTACTAAACCATTGGATTACCCAAAAAAAAAAGTCATTTTTAAATGGCAGATTTTTTTAAGTCAATCTTGAGTAGTTGTTATACATATATAGAAGAAAAATACTTTGGGCATAAATAATGCATTTAAAGCACTTGAACGGATCCAAGTTGTATGGAAATTTGTGCACCACCCTTTTGCATTGTTTTGTGCTTCATTTGATTAAACAAAGATTCTCTGTATCTCTAGTTCTTGAGAATTAAATGTGATGGCAATCAGAATCAATGCCATGAATCTATTCACGCCAAGAGTGCATTGGCTGTGTGATCTAAAACATCATTTCAAAAAATTGTAGCAATTCTCTTTTGTAGCAGGAAATACTAGATTTAAGTTTGTGTTTAAGTCAAGAAAAATAAAACCTAGAAATCATATTTATATTTTGATTAAGTGTGAGCATTTGTGTGTCTAGGTCTACACAGAATGTATCTTCTAAAAATCATCATTTGTTTTGCAAACCATTTGCAGATTCGTCAGCTGTGGAACGCAATAAATAGAACAAAAACGTTTTTGAATTTTCAAAAAAATATATTTGCAGGACTTTCTTACCCCAATTACCTGGTGGTAGACTTAACACATCCCAATAGAAGTACTCTTGGCTTGGTTAGGTCAAAGCTACCAGTGTGTGCATGTATTGATGAATTTTCCGTGTCAGACAGGAAGCCATTAGCGATACATTGCATCATCTGTGTTCATCCTATCTTTGCAGGAGCCAGAAGCTGAGAAAAGACCCCCAGCAAAGATTCATAGCAGAAAAATTAATCTTGGTAAGTCAATGGAGCTTTTTTGAAAAAAAAGCCCTCTTCTTGAGTCAACGCATATATTTTAGGAAAACAACCTCCCTCCCTTCAAATTCATCCCTCTGGGCAAATTTATAACATTAACAGGCAAATAAGATGTCTGCCTTGTGGGACAAAGTAGCTCAGTTGGTTAGGTGTCTAGTAATCAGAGGGTCGCTGGTTCGATTCCTGGCCACTCCGGGCACTTTGGTCGTTCTTGGGCAAAACAGTTTATTCCATATTGCTTCAGTCTTCCCAGCTGCAAAATGGGTACCTAGCATAAATAAGGCAGTGCTTAGAGTGTGTGCGCTATATGCTGCCAGTTGCTCTGGAATATCCCCCGGGGGATTGAAATGGTTTCTGTATGTACAGTGCCTGCTAGGGGAGAAAGGTCGTGTGAGCACTTCGGTGGATACAAGACTATAAACCGAATACCTTTACCTTTGTGTGGGGGAGACCATTACAAATTAACAGGATATATTTATTACACTCCAATTGGGGAAATAATAAGGTAAGTGTGATTGATACTAATAAGTTCTGGGTTGTTGAGGTGACGGTTTCTTGATTTATTGGTTACCGGATCTGCTGATCAAAGTGGATTAGACCTGATGGGAAATTAATGTAATGCTCCCACTTTATTTTGTGCTCTGCCACCGAGCCGTAAGTAGGTACACCAAACCTGCAATTCATTTACCATTGATGGTAATAAAACTACAAGTACATTAGTAACCAGAGCAATACACTATTACAATAGCAATGCAGTACAGTGTTGTTGAAATGCATCATCTTATTAAAAATCATTCTTTTAATATTCAAAAATATGGTATGTATTTTAGTACTAACAAAAAAATCATTTTTTTATTTACCTCCCTCCCCCCTGTTTGCTTTCTTAGATATCCGTGTGTTTAAAAAAAAATCAACTTTATTTTTAGTTACCTCCCTCCCGATCCTGTAAAATTAGTCTGGAAAGGATCCGGGAATCAATAAATCAAATATCCGTCTCCTGATTTCACTCAACAAGAGCTAGAATCAGACACCATCGAGTGTATACCGGTTGTGTAGTGCCAACTTGCCCTCAGTTTATCAGTATTAATTTCAATCCATCCTCCCCTGCAAATTCAATCATGTTTATAATTATGTATGTAGATGTGAAGCTTTGTCCTCGGTTAGTCACATGGGATCATTATCGGCAAATCAAGATTTGGAGAAATTCTCATGAAGGCCAGATTGGCGTTTTTCAGACACAAAAAAGGAACCAGATCAAAATATATCTGGTAGGTGCATTAAGTACATAGAGACTATCTGAACCATATACATAGTTGAAAACATCTTGGGCCAGCCCGGTTGGCTGTGTTGTTTAAGGCGTTGCCACTGACTGCTAGCTCTCACCACTGCCCAGGTTCGAATCCTGGCTGGGGCATGTGAGAAAGTTGCAATTGACTTTGTGTTTGGTGGTGGTTTGTCAGGTACTTCGGTTTTCTCCACCACTTATAAATGGCTAGTCACGACTCAGCCGTAACATGACAGAAGAAAGTGAAAATGGAAATTCCTAATTTCTTGCAAACATCTCGAAATCCAAACTATTGTGTAATAAGTGAATATATTGTTATTGTTATTTTTATTATTATTATTTTTATTATGATGATTATTATTAATGTTATTATTATCATTATTATTATTTTTGTCAATATCGTTATTATTATCATTATCATTATTATTATTATTGATATTATTTAATGTTTTGCAGGTAAGGACCGGGAGAGTAGGGAAAGTAGCAGTAAGGAGACAACAGACAATGGCGGGGAGGAAAAACCAGCTCGCAAACGCCGCTGGGGCACCACGCGAACAGCGAATACGAAGAAAACATCACTCACCATCTCAACAGACTCACTCAAGGTAAAATTAATGGAAACTACATTGAAAATTATTTTCCCAAAAATACTCTCGATCTCAACAGACTCACTCTAGGTAAAATCAAACAAGAACTAAAAACAATAGAAAAAACTAAAAACAATCAAACAATATCAACAAAGAAGACATTACTCTCTACAGACTCACTCAAGGTAAAATAAATGGAAACTACAATTATTTTCCCAAAAATACTCTCTATCATAACACACTGGCTCAAGGTAAAATTAATGAAAACCAAAAAAAGAGTTCTCTGTATCTCCACAGACTGGCTCTTAGTAAAAATCAAACGAAACTAAAACTAATCGAAAAAAAACAGACTCACTCAAGTTAAAATCAACCAAAAACGACGTCATCGCTGTATCTCAGGCACCAGCATGGTCTTAGGCAGCAGGGCCTCCGGGTGTCTATTTGGACACCCAAACCCTTAAAAGCACCCCTCAGGACACCCATTTTTTTTGGTGAGGAATTTCTTAAAATGTCAATCTCAAGCATATAATAAATTTTTTCATCTCCATATTATTCCTGAGACGTTGTATAAGATGAATTCCTACATGTTTATAGTTGAAATCTGAGTGTATTGTGGTCCCCCTCAAAAATTTGTACGCCCAAAAGTTTTTCAATTGCCAATTGTAGGCACCCAGTTTCTAAATCCTGGCTAAGACCCTGGGCACCAGTGATTCTCTTTATAAATATCAAACAAAATCAGCAAAGAAAAATCGCTGTCTGTCTCAACAGACTCACTCTAGGTAAAATCAAATGAAAACTATATTAATACATGTATATTAATGTTTTAGGGTCTTATCCCGGAGATCAAGCCTAGCGTCATCAATGAGAACGTCCTGGATCTGGGCACCAATGACGAGACCATCTCTGACGCGGAGGAGGAGAAGAAGGATATTAAGATCAAGAGAACAGTCACGCAGGTAAGACATAAAGAATACTTCAATATTTAGTCCACTTTGCATTAGTTAAACAGTAAAATGCCTGGAAAAAGTATATTTTTTATCAATAAACATACAGCAGAATTGGGGTATAGAATATTAATTATTTCGATTCGATACTCAAACTTTCGATTCAATTTAATTGACAAAATGTCAAAATGGCGATTTGTCGACTATCAATGACATAATTTAAAGCATACCTTACTGTGTCCTCTAGGTTGTGGAGGATAAGGAGGAAGCTCGCGAGGAGGGTGAGAAGCCGGAGAAAGAGGAGGAGATTGAGGAAGAACAGGAGAATAAAGCTCCGGAGGAAAAAGTAAAAGGTAACAATGATATACCGAATCATTAGCATCTATATCCTCATTTGCAGAAACTGTTATTCCTAGAAAGATTATCTAATACTATTGTCTAACCTAGTACATGTAGAAAAAGAGAAATTAATAGATGCCCTTTGTTCAGGATAACGCGACCTATATCATTCAAAATTTAACATTCAAAAAAATGAATCAAAAAATGAACAATTCAGAATTTTCTTTTAAATTAGTGATCTTTTTTTATTACAAACTAAGTGCACAACATAGAACATTTCCTCAATCAATAATCTAATTCCTATTTATCTTTTGTATCCCAGCTATAAGTGGTGCATTGTATCAGTCGTCAGAGATCGTCCCTCGCGGCTAAGGAGCCCATGGCAGCCCGCCGTTCCCCCTCGCCCGCCCGTAACCCGGTCAGCAGTATCGTACATGTGCTAATCTTGTTATCTTTCTCCTCACAGCTCCCCAAGTGGTGCCCCGTATCAGTCGTCAGAGTTCGTCCCTAGCGGGCGGAGGAGCCCGTTGCAGCCCGCCGTTCCCCCTCACTTTCTGTAACCCGGTCAGCAGTATCGTACATGTGCTAATCTTGTTATCTTTCTCCTCACAGCTCCCCAAGTGGTGCGCCGTATCAGTCGTCAGAGTTCGTCCCTAGCGGCCGAGGAGCCTGTGGCGGCCCGCCGTTCCCCCTCGCCCGCCCGTAACCCGATCAGCAGTATCGTACATGTGCTAATCTTGTTATCTTTCTCCTCACAGCTTCCCAAGTGGTGCGCCGTATCAGTCGCCAGAGTTCGTCCCTAGCGGCCGAGGAGCCTGTGGCAGCCCGCCGTTCCCCCTCGCCCGCCCGTAACCCGATCAGCAGTATCGTACATGTGCTAATCTTGTTATCTTTCTCCTCACAGCTCCCCAGGTGGTGCGCCGTATCAGTCGCCAGAGTTCGTCCCTAGCGGCCGAGGAGCCTGTGGCAGCCCGCCGTTCCCCCTCCCCCGCCCGTAACCCGGTCAGCGCGATCGTACATGTGCGTAACCTGGTGCGGCCCTTCACGCTCGGGCAGCTCAAGGAGATGCTGGGGCGTACGGGAACGCTGCTCGACGAGGGGTTCTGGATCGACAAGATCAAGTCACATTGTTACGCGCAGGTGAGTTAGGCACAATACTGTAACAGGAAATTAAATATTTACACATTTTAAAGTTAGTTCTTAGTGAGGACTTAGAAACTGGGTGCCCAAAATAGACAACTGTAAAAGTTTGGGCCATCCTCTTTTTCAAGGGTGACCATAATAAACTCAGTTTTCAACCATAAACATGTATTTTACTTATTAGCTAAAATCCTTAATCTATAATATTAGCTATAATCTCCTTGTAGTATGCCGATGGAATTATACAGGTGAAAAGTTCCAATAATACTATAAATTGACATCTACAAAAATTCATCATAAAAGATTTGTGTAACCCAGTTTTTGACCATGAACATGTATTTGCTTTGAAATAAGCTAAATCCTCCTTATAGTATGTCATGGGAATTACGCTAAGGTGAATCATTCTAATTTAACTCTTTAAATTGCCGTTTACAAAAAACCCTCACAAAAAATTGCAAATAGTGAGGACAGCATTAAATTATGGCAGAAAATCTGCCCCTTGCCCTCTTGCCCATACTCAGTTCCAGGTTATTCCTGTTCCTGTTGAGTGTGGTATTGAGTCTATTTACTCAGGTATTTGTGTATTATCTGCCCGCAGTATGAGAATGAAGACATGGCCCAGGAGACACGCCAGTCTCTCCATGGCACCAGCCTCAGTTTCTGATTATTCTGTTCCCTGTTGAGTATGATATATTGACTGAAGTATTTGTGTATTTTCTCCCCTCAGTATGAGAGTGAAGACATGGCCCAGGAGACACGCCAGTCTCTCCACGGCACCAAGTGGCCCACCTCAAACCCCAAGATCCTTCACGTGGATTATGCAACAAAGGACGAGGTAGGTCCAATTGTCTTAATCTTTGTAGTTAAATTTTCCATATCTTATTGCTTCTTAAGGAAAATAATTATGAATTAAAATGCCACTAGTTTAAAATCCAATCATGACGGAAGTATGCCTATTTTCTGTTCATAAATTCAACTTGTAAAAGGTATTACAATTATTTATGTGTACATAGTAGGGGTTGATATTTCTAGCGCATCTGTTGTGAAACAAGAAAACAAAATAAGAATTAACTTGGAGAGTGCATTGGAGTAAAGGCAATGTGTGTTTTTTTCATTATAAATGATTATCATGGCTATTTTCTTTGTGTTACACTGAGAAACAGTAAAATAAGTCATTTTTGAGAGTGCATTGTAACAAAATCAATGTTCTCAGATTAGAAAGGATTATCATATCTATTTTCACTGTTTCAGCTTGATTTCCACAAGGGTATAGACAAACCCATCCAGCGCGAGATCACACAGGAAGTCCCCCAGAAGCGTGAACGCCGTGAGTCTGAGCGGGAGAAGGAGCGCACAGAACGAGAGCGTGGAACTCGCGAGGTGCGCGTTAAGGAGCGTGAAGAAAAGAGACCACAGCCAGTACGCGAGTGGGACCGCGATAAGTTGAGGTCGTCAAGGTCAAGGTCGAACGATCGGGCGAGATCCAATGAGAGGCCGAGGTCGGTGGAGAGACGCCGCAGGGAGCGCGAGAGGGAGAGAGGGGAGCGAGAAAGGGAGAGAAGCCGTGAAGGCAGAGAAAAGAGGGGTGAAAAGAAGGGTAAGTATATCATTAATCAAGCTTTTAGTTTAAAATTGTAGAGGATGTCAGATATTGAAATGGTAACAGTTACAATGATAATATTGAAAATTACAAAAATAAAAATGATTATAATATTTATGATTTATTAGAAGAAAAGGGTGATTAAATGATAATGTAAATGAAGTTAATAATGATATTGAAATGATAATAGTTAAAATGTGACATTGATCATTACAAAAATCAAAATTAGAATGATACTACTTTAATGAGTTTAACACATAAGGATAAGAAAAGGAGAATGAACGATAGCTATAATGATCAATGAAGTTATTAATGACAATAATAATAAAGAGGAGAAAGATGATAAATAATCACCTTTAGTTCAATAGGGAAACACAACAAGTGCATGATTTAAACTTTGGAATAATAACCTGATCGCATAGCTGAATTAACTCCAAACATGAATATATTATGGTTGACTCTACTACTACACTGACTCTCTATTACGACGTTCCTTTACTTGCGCGAGTAAGCGCTGGGTGAGCGAGAGATCGTTCCAGTTAGGCGATGACGTCACTCTGGCGCTTACTCGCGCCTGGCCCAACTAACCGACTCCCCGAGTCGGTTAGTTGGGTAAGCATCCCACAATGCAACACGCGAACATAGACGCCTTCGTTTACCGAAAATTGTATTGCTTGTGAAAATAATCTAAAAGATGATCATTATTTACAGTAAAATGATGAAAATTAGTTTGTATTTGATGCTTTCGTAAGCACCTTTAAAAATAAGCAAATCGTTCACTTTTGTTACCAGCATTTAGGAATACTATTTTAATTTTACAGTACATGCCCTGGCTTAATATTTCGGTAATGTTAATTATTAAAATTTATAGATTTAGTCTTAAATTAATTGAAATTGACATTCGTGATGAAGTGCGGCTTAGACATAGACGATTTCACGGTTGCCATATATGGGCAAAGGTGAAGGCCGTTTGGCAGTTGCCATGACACTTTACTCGGGGAAGCACGAAACCGTTCCTTTACTGGCTTTCACTGCGCATGTCTATGGTCATCCGAGTAGGTCACTTAGGCCTCACCTAGGTCAGTAATGGAACACGAACAAGGTCTTCTTTGATTGGTTTATATTGGCGGTTTTGATTGGTTCAAATTGTGTTTTGATTGGTTGATATTGTTTTCTCTGTTTTGATTGGTTGATACTGTGTTTTGATTGGTTGATATTGTTTTCTCTGTTTGATTGGTTGATATTGTTTTCTCTGTTTTGATTGGTTAATATTGTTTTCCCTGTTTTGATTGGTTGACATTGTTTTCTCCAGAGCCAGCCAATGAGGACGAAGAGCCCCCTGCGAGGTTATTGGATGACTTGTTCAAGAAAACAAAGGCCACTCCATGTATATACTGGCTACCTCTCACTGAAGAACAGGTAGGTTGATAGCAAAAAACACATGGTATCATATCATTCATGGGCCAGTAGCGCTTTGAGTGTCTTATAAAAGTGACACTACAGCTTCTACATCTTCTATCTTCTAAGAAAAGTCATCATCAGCAAATTCTGACATAAACTTTTGGGTGTCCAAACTGTCAAAAAACAGTGTAATGGGTGTCCAAGCCCCTGCTGGCATTGCTGTATACCGTGTTAAAAATGCGGCAGTTTAATTAATGCGTACTTTGTGCGGACCCTTTGAATCTGCACTATTTAACTGCTCAACATTATTTGGACTCAGGATCCCTGTACAACATGCTGACATGATAGCCTGTCAGTCAAATCCAATAAGCAGTAATTGAACTGCACATCCAATGCAGTTTAGCACATTTTATTAACTTTCAAATTACACACAAAACACAGAATATCTTATATGGGTGGTGTTTCGGTTCTTGTAAACATTTCTATTTCAAATTTAAAGAAATCATCTTCATGACACATTTTGGTGTTTTTAGTTACGAATATGTAAAGTGGTGTGGTTTTGTAGATGTTCCTTTTTAACGGTCCAAAATAAGCGCACCCCCCCTCCCCCACCTATTTTTCACGGTTAGAGCGGGGAATGGCTAGCGCAATTATCATGAAAAAACGTGTAAAATTTCCCCCCAGAAGAAGTAAGAATAGCAAGATCACATACCTTTCCTCTTGCCGTGTCTGCAAACCAGCACTAAATTCTGCAATTTCAGCACTTCCTTCACGCTCTCACTGTTCATAGTAGCTTGTTTGTACTATTGACCAATTAACAATCTTTGATACGGCGAACGTCTAAGCAAACTGAACAAAGCGAGAGCGCAAAGGTGCAATAACGGCTAGTACGCTCCGACCGGCAATCATTGAGGGGTGCGGTAAAACGGATGATTGCCAACATCTATTCTACAAAAAATATTCCCAACCTGTACCCGCACCGTGCACTTAATCAGGCGAATATGGTATATAATCGACTAGGCCTACTTCTATCTCCAGCAGTAAGTGATATAACAGTATGCTGTTTGTTTCTTTAGGAGGTTCAGAGAGAGGTACATGATGTAATGGTATGCTGTCTTGTTTTTTTAGGCAGTACAGAGAGGCTTGGCTCGTAAGGCGCGTGAGGAGGCCAGAGAAAAGAGGAGGAAGGAGATACAAAAGAAGGAGGAGGATGAGAGGAGAGCGCGCGATAAAATAAGGGCCGATAGAATGAGAGTAAGTAGAAAAATGCACTCAACGAATGTGATCATTCTATCCTATAATTGTATAGAAATAGAGGGGGCACAGAATGAGAGTCAGTAAAAAAACAAAGTATATATACAGTAGAATAGGAATATAATCTAAAGTGCAAATTAACGAAATATGTGATTTTGGAATTTTCAGAGATTTTTTTTATTACAAAAAGCCAATATTGAAAGTTGGTATTCTAATGACCGGAATGATACATCCGAGTTTTATTATACCGAACTGACCCCAATCAGAAACGTTCTGCAGAATAAACCACTCGGATTAATTTCCTTTTCTACAGTACATCAGAAAATAACAATATCAATATTATGCTTTTCTACAATTGAATAGAAAAAGAGAATGGAAGAATAAGAGTGAGTTGAAAATTGAAGGGAAATGCTGTGCTTAGGCTGCAGGCTGTGTGGGCATTACTCACATCTGCCCCAGCATATTTTGACTTCTTTGTGACAAAAGTGCTGTTTAGAAAATATTTGAATTGAAATGGAAATACTTATGTGTAACATAAGCAACAATTTTCACTATTTTTTTTTATTAAATTATGTTTTTTTATCAAGTTATTTAATGTATGATTAACAGGGTAGACTTTAGTATGACTCTGTTTCATTGTATCTATCTTGGTTGGTTTTACGGGTGAGAGAAAACAAAATAACCAAAAAAAGATAAGGGATAAGACCAAATCTCAAAGAGATGTAAGTTGTAAGTTAACCAAGGCCAAGCAAACCTAACGAAACGATCAACGCATTTAGTCCGTGGGCCAGGAGGGGTTTCAGTGCACCCCCCCCAGGATCCTACCAGACCAGCGCTATTTTATGTAGTTTGAGGTGCTCTTTAAGATTAAGCATGTTAACATTGAATCTTTTGGGATCAACACCCCGTTTTGGGGCATTTTCACTCAAAAATGAGTAAAAACGTGTGATTTTTGGGATTCCGTCATAAAAAATTCATGTTAGACAGCAGAGGCACTTAACTTTACACAAATATACTTCATACATTGCTTGTGGATGCTACATCAAATACAGTACCGATAGTGACCCCTAGTGGCCATAAATTGAACTGAAATCTTTAAAAATAGCGAAAATTGCATTTTTTTCTCATTTTTCTGACACTTAAGGCACACCTGTACACCCAGCATACCCTGCAACCCCATTTTCTTTTATTAGAAAACTGCCTTAGTATGTTTAGAACAGGATAGAACCTGTTAACAGTTAAATTTTAGAACGGTTCCCGTTTTGGGGCAATTTCACTCAAAAATTACTCAAAACGTGTGATTTTAGGGATTCCTTCATAAAATCTTAATGTTAGACAGCAGATGCACCAAATTTGACACAAATATACTTCATACATTACTTGTCAATGTTACATCAGATCCAGTACTGATAATGACCCCTAGTGTCCAGAATTTGAACTGAAATCTTTAAAAATGGCGAAAATCACAGTTTTTCTCATTTTCCTGACACCTAAGGCAGTCCTGTACACCCAGAAACCCTGCAACCTCATTATTTTTCATCTGCAAACTGCCTTAGTATGTATAGAGGATAATATAACCTGTTAACAGTTTTATTTTATAAAAGCTTCCCATGCTACCTGACTCACAAGACAAAAACATGCAAAAATGGCCAGATAGGGGAAATCTCATAGCTTGTTGCAATTTGATACCATTCAAATATGAGAGTGAAACTTCACACAAATATGCTACTGGCAATAACATCAATGCTGAAACTAGAAACTTGATGAAATTGCCATTGGCCCCATGTGGTCTTTTTAGGAACTTACACATTTAAAAATCGGAGTGGCTATATACACAGCAGAGCTGTGTATATAAGAGAAATATTTTTGCAATATACACAGCTGCTACCAGCGGCCACCAGCCAATGGTATTGCATTATTTCAATGACATCATATTCGTTGTAGTTTCATATCCCAACAATTACCGCATGTTTTTTGTCAGTCTGACAAAGAAAACATGCATTGACAGTATTCATTTCCACTAGCAGTGGAAAAAACGATCTTTCGTTCCAACTTCAGGTTGTCTGCGATCGTTAATAAATCTAGTGTGTGAATTTGAAACTGACACAGAATAGGTGAGATACGCATCTCACCTCTTCATACATGTGTTTCTTTGCGAGATTGGCAAAGAAATACATGAATCATGACCTTAATTACAGCAAGACATTGAAGAAAACAATGTCTTGCATTGAAACAGGGTATCACTTTGATATTTTACTTTTTTCTCGTACATAATACTCTGTAGCGTAGTGGGTAGATGCTCGGCCAGCAACTCTAGGTATGCGCGGGGAGACATTTCTTCATGATTGTTTTTTTATGGAAATCATGACTATTTTTTTTTTCGACCATGGATAAAAGAAAGAACAATCTTTATTTCTACAAACATTTATTGTTGATGTTAATGTGAAACTATATATATATATATATAACACATGAATTTTTTGATTTTACACAGCGGCTCAGCACAGGCAACCCGGCGGCTGTGCACAGCCAGCCCAGTAGAAAGATAGCATCCTTTGTACAGACCAGCGGCTGTGCACAGCCAGACCAGCGGCTGTGCACAGCCAGACCAGCGGCTGTGCACAGCCAGACCAGCGGCTGTGCACAGCCAGCGGCTGTGCACAGCCAGCGGCTGTGCATGGCGGCTGTGCACAGCCAGCCCAGTGGCTGTGTATATTGCAAAAATATTTCTCTTATATACACAGCTCTGCTGTGTATATAGCCACTGCCTTTAAAAATAGCTGCAATAAAGAGTCTTAGAACGGTGTATTGTGTACATTCAGCATGCTTCATAACTTCACCATTTTTTGCACTGAATATTGGCTCAAAGACTTAGGTAACTTTGATATTCAGGGATATCTATACAAATGTTTTGAAAAAGTGGATGTCAGTAAGTTACATAAATAAGAACTAATAGACCACATCCAGCTCTGCGCTAACAGCGAAATTAGCAGTCAAAGCTACTGATAAAAAAGAGTAGTAAGCTACTTGGACTGCTCCTAGCAGGTTAGATGAGGCGGCTGCAATTTGCAGTACCCCCTTGGTATCTGTAGCGGGTATCAGGCCCACTACAAGGAGCTGTGCGATGATGATGGCTGAAAAGTGCAGGCATTACACCTGGTGCAGTCTCTACAACGACTGAGGTAGTTAGCGAGCCCACCCTTGATCCAAATGCAGTCACTGTGGTTGACCCCAGGGCAAGGGCGCCTACAAAAGCAGCCCTAAAATCCTTCAACAAGCCTTTGGGACAGCCCACCACTTCTCTCCTGTCTGTGGACCCTTTCAGGGTAGATACTCAATAATCTTTTTTTTTTGGGGGGGGGGGTTTGACCTGATGGAAGACATGGACGAGGACATCCCGTGCAGGAAAACATGGAGAGGCTGTCAGAGCTCGCCAACCCCCTTGGGAGCCATCCGAGCAGGAAGGCGAGATTACCTTCCCCCCCTTCTGAGGAAGCGTTTAGAACTCCACACCAAAGCATAGAAAGAGGTATAGGGTGGCCCCGCAGCATAGGGATCCACCTGCCACACAGCCTGCTCCTTAGGTGGCCTCAGGACGAACCTTTGACATGTAGTCATTGATCGCAACCCTGGGGGAAGTGGTCTCCCCCACCTCAACCTCCCAAAACTAAAGAGGCCCCAACAAAGTTGGCTTAAAATCTACTGGCTATCTCCTGATGACCCTATCAGAGAACTAACAGAAATTGGCAGAGGAGGAATTGAGGTCCACGAGAAGGGCAAGCAAGAGGAGGCATTTCCCCCTCTCCTTCCACTATCCCCTCCCCCCCACTTCCCTCCTGGTAAGAGAGCTAGGTCCTAATCTTAGTCCATGTCTCTATCAAGATCTCGGTTGGGTCAATCTTCCCAGCATTGTCCCAGGACTGGTTCTCAGTCAAGTCTGAGGGGGAGATGGAGGATGTGGAGAGGCTTGACGCTCTTGGAATCCACCCTCTCTAGGCCAGGTCAGCCCTGGACTACAAGCTCCTTGGAAGCAAAATGCCTGTCCATGCAGTGGCCAATACTGGGGCCGCACTAACCCCGGTGAACCATGGGACTTTATCTGCAATGCGTCCTGCGCCCAAGTTGATCTACACTGGCTTGGGTCAACCGCAGGATCAGAGTGGTGACCCATTGCTCGCCCCCCCATACAGATCTCATAAGATCATTGAGGGAGCCCTGTGAGGCTCTGGATTTCAGGTTCTTGCTGCTCCTGGAATTTTTCCCGATCATCCAGGCATTGGATTCACAATAGTCACAAGTTCTTGGCTCCAGAGCCAGAGTCGTAATTCTTGATTTTTGCTACCTCGGTTTTGCGGAGCTTGGTAGCACCGGCTCCCTAGGCTAGGTGCCCAGTTACAAAAGCGGTTACAGAGGTGGATGATAGGGGGTGGTTAAAGAGGCTTGCGCTTGCCCGTTTCTTCCCGCTGTCTCAGGATGATAAAGTCCTGAATATTATATTATTCTGAGTATAATTCTCCAAGACGAAGTGAGTGGCTTCCTCTGGATAAATACATTCACACTAAAACTGAGACAGCAGTTGAGGTGCTTCCATCTGAATTAAATGCAGACACTAATGATACCAAACAGATTTCAGTCGTGACAATATAGATAGTATATGCCCAATTCTCATGAACAACACCATAAATGTAACCAGTTTTGTTGCTTTTTTTAATGTGTAAGTTCCCCAAATGACCACCATCGCGGTTTTAGTTTAAACATTGCTGTTATTGCCAGTAGCATATTTGTGTGAAGTTTCAATCTCATATGTGAATAGTATCAAATTGCATCAAACCACTCTGTGAGTGCCTAATCTGACTGTTTTTGCATGTTTTGGTCTTGTTAGCCAGGTAGTATGGAAAGTTTTCCTGAATAAAACTGTTAACAGGTTCTCTTATACTCAAAACATACAAAGGCAACCTGGGGTTGCAGGGTATGCTGGGTGTACAGGACTGCCTTAAGTGTCAGGAAAATGAGAAAAACTGTGATTTTCGCCATTTTTAAAGATTTCAGTTCAATTTCTGGACACTAGGGGTCATTATCAGTACTGGATCTGATGTAACATTGACAAGTAATGTATGAAGTATATTTGTGTCAAATTTGGTGCATCTGCTGTCTAACATTAAGATTTTATGAAGGAATCCCTAAAATCGCACGTTTTGAGTCATTTTTGAGTGAAAATGCCCCAAAACCTGAAGCTTTCTGAAATTTAACTGTTAACGAGTTCCATTATCCTCTATATATACTAAGGCAGTTTTCTGATGAAAAGTAATGGGGTTGCAGGGTATGCTGGGTGTACAAGGGTGCCTTAAGTGTCAGAAAAATAAGAAAAACTGCGATTTTTGCCGTTTTGAAAGATTTCAGCTCAATTAATGGCCACAAGGGATCACTATCAGTGCTGTATCTGATTTAACATTGACAAGCAATGTATGAAGTATATTTATGTAAGGTTTGGTGCATCTGCTGTCTAATATAAAGATTTTATGAAGGAATCCCTAAAATCACACGTTTTGAGTAATTTTTGAGTGAAATTGCCCCAAAACGGGAACCGTTCTAAAATTTAACTGTTAACAGGTTCTATCCTGTTCTAAACATACTAAGGCAGTTTTCTGATAAAAGAAAATGGGGTTGCAGGGTATGCTGGGTGTACAGGGGTGCCTTCAGTGTCAGAAAAATGAGAAAAAAATGCAATTTTCGCTATTTTTAAAGATTTCAGTTCAATTTATGGCCACTAGGGGTCACTATCGGTACTGTATTTGATGTAGCATCCACAAGCAATGTATGAAGTATATTTGTGTAAAGTTTGGTGCCTCTGCTGTCTAACATGAATTTTTTATGACGGAATCCCAAAAATCACACGTTTTTACTCATTTTTGAGTGAAAATGCCCCAAAACGGGGTGTTGATCCCAAAAGATTCAATGTTAACATGCTTTATCTTAAAGAGCACCTCAAACTACATAAAATAGCGCTGGTCTGGTAGGATCCTGGGGGGGGTGCACTGAAACACCTCCTGGCCCACGGACTAATTGATGTCACTGGTGTCTCTCTTGTCCTAAATGATCTTGTTGCATTGTCCAAGAATGAATGGCATAAATTCTGTTGCAGGAGCGAGAACGCGTGAACACAAGACAGTCTCGCAGTAGAAGCAGAAGTCGGAGCCGCAGGAGACGTTAGCCAGTCAAGACAGAGTCGTCAAGGAGACACGATTCTTTTCATTTAGCAGCGCGTTCCAGTTCACTACCATTGCTACACTTCCTTTGCCATGATGAGTGATATATTATGAGAAATCCATCATGAGTGAGATAACATGAATTAGGGTATAATTCTATTGCCACACTTCTGTAGTATTGATGAGTGAGATAAGATGAATTAGGGAATGATTCCAGTTTCACAGATACAAGTACTGCATAAGGCATGTGTTGTACATGACAGAGCTTTCTTGTATACTCTCTATTCCTTTCAATTTATGCAGGGACTCCCCTCAAACTCCTCCACTTTTCCATACTTCTTTCCTACTTTATATAGGATTCCTCTTTAAACCAGTCTCCACATTTTTCATACTTTAAAAATTCTTTTTAAATGAGTGCATGGTTCTTTCAGATGTTATTTCATGATACTGGGAATTTTAACAGAGATCTAATGCTGATGATGCCTTTGGGTTTTGGAGACGTGTCAGAGGACTACTTCAATCATTTATGCCTGTCGTCAAATAGATCTGCAGGCATGGTTGAAAGAAGCTGCGGCAGTGCAAGTCGGCTAATGGTAGTGAACTGGAGTATGCTGGATGAAGATGGCTGCTAGATTCTCGGCCATCCACACAGAGTTGGTTTCATCAAATCACCCTTTTGGTATTCATTATGATTTACCCTCTACACACATAGGAACTTCTTCAGTTAGAAAAGTGGGTGGGTGTTAATCTAATGAATTGACAATTCTCCTTATAGAGACAGGGTTTCACACTTCTCAGCCCATTATGTTCCTGGGGAAGGATTGATAGATTAGTGTATAGATCTTGTAGAGGTATTTATGAACAGGGAGAAGGAAAAGCAGCCATGAGCAGTAAATATTGACAAGTATTTTCTACATACCATATATATATATATATATATATATATATATATGTATATATATATATATATATATATATATATATATATATATATATATATATATATATATATATATATATATATATATATATATATATATATATGAACAAACAAACCCATTTATACATTCACTCTCTCTTCCCCTCTCCTTTCAACCTCCTAACAAGTCGTTACATACTATTCGGCCCTGTACATTTGGCCCCTAATTAAGTGTAATCCACAATTCATCATAAGATAAGCAAAATATCAATGCATTAACAAAGTGGACAAAAAGTATTTTGGTCTCATAAGAAGCTCCTGGTGTGTGTAATATGGTGGCCATTTAAGAGTGGGATGTATCAGGAACAAAAAGGAACAAGATTATTAAGGGTTTATAGTGCATAGTCATCTGCCATTTTATATAGTTACTTTATAACACCATTTCTTTGAGCAAGCTCTCAGACAGTGCTAATTGTTATCATAAAGTATTAATTAATTCATAAAGGTCTTGTTTATGTACTTACCATTGTATCAGTGTTTTTGTATCCAAAATTTACCCAATAACTTTGATCAAATAAGCATTATGTTTCCTATGACAGTCCTTGATTTTAGGTTATTAAATATGTATAGATTGTGAAGAAGTAACTGTTTGGATACTTGATTTACCACAGCTATTTTTTCATCCTTCAGAGGGCGCTTGTTATCATAGTTCAATTGATATTCGCTTCATAATTTCATGCAGTTGCACTATTGAGGGTGTGGTATTTGCTAGTTGGGGATTGTACACAAAAATGGTTTTAACTAGTTAAGGTTTTATATCATTGTTTTGTTCAAAATTGAAATTGGAAAAATGTTTCTTGTTAGAAATTTACACCCCCTTTTTGATATGCTTTTACAATGAGTAGGCTGCTTAAAGTGTAAGATAACTCACTGGCATCATGTCATCAATTACAAGGTTGAACTTCCAAATCATGGGTACATTTTGGTTTGTCGCTTTTTCTGCCTTTTTTAATGCTAAATCATGACTAGCTGTTAATAACAGTGGAAGAAATCTGGGAGAAACTTCCAACGGAGCTGAAGTCACTTGCAACTTCCCTATATGCATTTAGCATGTAATTTGGGTGGGAATGAGTCAATTCTCCAATTTTTGAAACATAACCTTAAATTTGATTATGGTACATTTTTCTGGTGGTCCTTATAATCCTGTTTATCCCAAGAGAGACCTCAAAAAGGTCTGGAGATTTTCTAACGAGGCAGCATCCAGATAATGTTTGCGAAAAGATTCTAAACAGTATGGCATGATTGGCATCCAATAAAATTTTCCAAGAATATACTTCAAATTCATTTAATTTTAAGAGCTTGTATTGAACTTCATAAGTACCAGGGGAAATAATTGAGGGGACACTCAGCATGTAAGGCTAAATAAAGGCTCTTCTATTGTTATATCAATCAGTGAATATGAGTTCACCTATATGGTGTAATAAGAGGCACTATTTAGCTGGTTTAATCCCCATGCAGGTTCAAGAAAAAGCCTCCAATGGAAATATTTCTTCAATCCCTTTCATGGTTTTAATTCAAATATGTTATTAGTTAATTAGAGGGGTTGTTGTATAAAGGGAAAAGGGACCAAAGGCAGGTATTACAGATGAGCAATATGAAGAACTTTATGTTGAAATCGAAAGAAATGCACTAAAATACATAGACAATAACAAAATCAATTGTCAACTTGAAAACTTCACTCACGATGATCATGTTATAAGCGAGGTGAGACAATTGAGATAATAAACTTTGAAAAAACTTTTTAATTCTGTATTTTGTTTGAACTTGTGTATGCACTTACATTGTACATCAGTTCATGGTTGGAATGAACTTTTATTTGGTAAATAAAAGTGAATTAGATATATTTGTTGATTGTTTGTATTTATTGCTCTCCAAGGAATTGGCAGTATGTCAAAGAATCCTAAAGATTGTATCATAAAACGAGAAGTGCAATAAGTGTCTGAATTGCATATTATGTTTGTTATGAATGCAAAAAGTAAAAGGGGTTAAGGTGGTGCAGCACTGAGGCTACCCCTAAGGTGAATCGACATACCTATCTCCCTTAAGACCAATGATCATGTTTATACAAAATAACTAAGACGTACCCAGCATTTCTTTTTATATATTTCAGTTTATTTTGATCTCTCTTTTTGTTTTCCTTTTTTGTAATGTCAATTACATTCAATAACTATATAGGAGTGATCCATTGACATCAGTTATACACATTATTTTTCCATCTCAATATGAAACAATATTTATAAATGTTATAGGAAGTGAACCATTGACATCAGTTATAAGAATTATGGTTTCCATCCGAATGTGAAACATTATTTGTGAATGGATATTCAATATGTTTGAAAATAGCGTCAGGGCCATCCTGAGTTGGGTTCAGCTCTAGTTTAGTTTAGATATAATCCCCAAGAGGGAGCCACTGGTACTGTGCTGGTAAGCACACAAGCGGTCTACTGCAGAAGCCATGACCACTGCGCTGCCACCTATTAGTTTGAAGGAGATCTTGGACTAGCCTGCCTCCCAGGCCATATTTAAATGTCTTTCATTGTGGATAGATGGCACTGCGGTATACTAGGAGTTCAGTTGAAAATACTTCCATCACACCCTCGTGTGGCAATTGTGTGAACTAAATGGTCAACAGTGGGCCACAAGTCCCTATGAAGTACAGGTGCAGGCATTTATATATAATAAACTAAAACGAGTAGGGCCTTGTAGCTAGGCTAATCTTGGACAAGCTATCCAGTTCATTAGTGAAATGGTACCTATCTAAATCAGCCTGAGAAACAGGCCAAGCTAAGGCACAAAATAGTATGAGATTTGTTTTAAATAACACTGCAGAAGAGCCATAATGGGAAAGCTAAGCAAAGTTGTTCATTTTCTTTAAATGTTGCAGTTTGCAAGAATAAATATTGAATGTGTCCTAAGAATTGTCGAGTGTACGTAATGAATGTTTGGAGAGCATTTTCCTATCAATCTCTAGATTCAATTGTGGAGTGGCAAAAGGATTTATCATAATTATTGATAGGTACTCCATCCATACCGAGTCCACTCGAGACTTGGGAGGCAGGGACTTGGCTAGAACCCGTCAGGCAGTTTCCTGAAAACCTCCATTTCAGATAGGCAAAAATTTCTGTGAAGAATTTAATTATTTCTTATTTGGACTAAAAACTATATCTTTTACAAGCTAATCATCGACTAAGACTTGGCTGGATTGTAATTTGCCCTTTTTGACACCAAAGTTTCTCTCCATGTGGTTGGTATAATCATTTGAAGAACCTTAGAAGCTAAATCTAGCTAGGCAGAAATGTTGTGAATGCTGATTTGGACAGGCATTAATGAAATCCTCCCTAAAACCCTGCTTGGAAACCTGTAATGATATCTGATACTAATAGGAATTTGCGGTTGTTGAATACCATGAACATAATAGCTCATATGGTATAATGCTGGACTAAATACCAGTTATTCATCCTTCACTGCGCATGTTGCATAAATGTTAAATGATAGTGGAATAAAAACAAACAAACATTTTTTTTTGCATTTCAAATCTTTAAATAATTCTCATGGACATCAATGCTGACATGATGATTGAGAGAAAACTGTTTTCTCCATGATACAATTATTACAAAACTATTGTTCACTACATATGTACAGGCTAAATATATATGATACAGTAGAATACAAACAAGTTACCAGTATTAGGAAAATATTTAAATATAGCACCTTAGTGAAGGTTCAGCAACTTTTATCAACAATTGAGAGGGTAGTTTATCTATTTACACCTTGACCCTTATACTGCTAGTGGCTAATCTGGCCAATACAAAATTATGCAAAAAAAACTGAAAAATGACTGAAACCCTGGCATATGGGTACTCATCTGAGAATACTCGGCAAGAGCTATCCAATGAATACCAACATGACGTGGTTTAGATGATTTTCAAAGATTTTGCATCCTTGTGCTTTGGACGAAAGTAGCCTCGGCATTACATAGGTCAGCAGTTGATGATGAGTAGCTAGGGAGAAAATGACCCTTCGCTTCTTTTTGGCAGAGAAAAATAAATTTTGCTAAAATTATCATTGCACCCAATAACGCTGCCTGGGCTAGCATTTTTTTTTATCAGATTTAAATTATTCGGTTCTGCCTCACTAACCATCAACATTATGTTACAGGTTCTCTGTAAAAATGTAGTTACAAAATAAAAGCACTTCATTTACAATTTGACATTCGTTATTTGCTTTAAATCATACTCCTCAGTCTTTGGCATTTTGATAACTCCAATTTCCTCATTCCTTGTGCAATGCACAATTCAAAGAATGAAATGTTTGATTAATTTCAATTACTGGATTCTTATCTAAATTGAATTAACCCATTCATGCCTGTGGCAGCCAAAACTGCCAGGCAATTTTAAGGATATCTCTCTAACAAAAGCAATATTTAGAAAATATTTGAAGGAGAGTTGTACATCAGAAGTATATCTACAACTCTCCATCAAATATTTTGCAAATTCCAAGTTCCTTAATTATTTTGGTATGCTACAGGGATTAATGGGTCAGTCATGAGGTTGAGTAGGAAAATAATCAAGGATGTATATCCCACCTAAAGAATTCTCCATCTTAACAAACAAGTTATATAATGATGGATGTAAAACTGTTTTGGCCCAAAAATGGCAGAATGATAATGCTTGAATAAAGGGAGCATGCACATACAAAGTAACAATGGAAACTTTGCCATTGTTAGACCAAATAATAGTGATTGGCTAAGGAAGCAATACTTATCTTTTTTAATGAATAATGTTGCAATAGAACAATTAGAAATACAATATGCTGCATTGTTCTTTGAACTACTAAAATGAAGCAACTGTACTGCGTATTGTTGAAGAAAAATATGAATTTTTTTTCTGAGTTGAAATTGAATTGGTTTGAAACTTATATATCTGTTGGTATACAGTGTAATGCATGCTCCCGATTCACAAACATATTTTCACATAAATAGACAATTCCAATGTTGCTGAGAAACATACCTAAGGAGGTCATCCCCCTGACAATTAACATTCAAGGAGTTAAACCTCTAAAAGGTTACCTTCTTAAGGAATCCAACTTCTTAAAAAGAGAACTTTCAAGAAGTTTAACTCCTCAAAAAACTGATCATTAAGCAGCTTTGTATATCAACTGACCAGAATAAAAAAAGTCACAGAAAAATATAAATAAGACAACTATTTCACAACTTTACACAAAATCCACGGCCGCCACCTCTGTGAATACATGGACCTTAGTTAAATTAAGGGTCTGTAGTGAAAGTAAATTCAATGTTTTAGGCCAGTTTACATACTAATATACATACTAGTATGCAAAAAACTTTACAAATAGTTTGTAATTTGTTCTGGTTGGTATTCATGTAATTCACTTGGCTTTCATAAATCTTTGTATCCTCATAATCACAAATAGTCCAGTGATTCAGAAATCAGCTAGCAGTTCAAGTCCTTTTGTCCGTTTTGTGATTCTGGGAAATGATAAACACTTAATTTCATGATCCAATTCAGCAAACCTTTTGAATTATCAATTTTATGTATTGGCAATTGATCAATATTGTAAATAATTACCATCTTTTGTTGGAACATGAATATGAATATGATACTGATATGCAGTTTGAATGTCAATTTCAAAACTGAAATCATTGAATATTGCATGGATGACTTTATAAACACTGAAATTTACATTCCCTGATTCAGTCGTTGTAACAAATACTCAAAATTTGTCAAAAATTAAAATCCAATCTACATTAAGTGTTTCCCAGTTTGAGGGTGACGATGACGATGGGAATGAGGATGAGATTGAAGTAAGGTGGCGCCACTCTGGAAGTGTCCCTGTGGACGTTGCTGTGAGTCTATATACAATATGTAAATCATGGCACCAGGTTGAGGAAGCAGCTAGAACGCTATACCTGAAACGAAATAAAAGAGGAAGTTATAAAATATGTTCGACTCAACAAAATATTCATTCCATAACACTTCCCTTTAAAGAACTGACAAAGGAAGTTTAAAAATAGGACGTTTTAAAATATGTTTGACTCAATTCTTAAAATTTACAAAATATTCATATTGTATCTTTTCTCTTTAAATAAGACAAACGTAGTTTTCAAAAATATTACCTTAAATAATCTACCATCACAAAACATTGTTCATACCGGTACTATGAGATTTCTGTTTTCTCCCTTACTATATCAGACGTTAAAAATAGGGTCAAAAAAGGTCCAAAATAAGAGACAAAAGTGACAGACTCTACTAACAAGGCAAGAAAATTAGTTTGTGAAATTGAGCTTTTTTGTGATACTTTCAAAGCATACAGCTATATATGTTTGAGGAGAACTCGAGGCATGAATTAGAAAAGGATAAGGATGCACAAGAGAGGTATGTTTATATAAATCTTTTTTGAATTTGAATTTTGTTTTCTTCACATTTATGCCAATTGTGGCTAATTCGTGACTAGCCAGTTGTAAGTAGTGGAGGAAACCCGAGTACCCGGCGAAAACCACCGCCTAGCCCAAGTCACTGACAACTTTCTCACATGCCCAGGCCGGGATTCGAACCCAGGCAGTGGTGAAAGACAGCGTGCAGTCAGTGGCGGCGCCTTAGACCACACGGCCGTCAGAGCAGGCCCTCTATATGTTTATATAAAATGTTTGTTGTACTTACATCGGTAACTACAGGACCGAGCTGAGTCTGCGGAGAGGTTCGTAGGGATCCTGATGATAATGAGGTGGAATAGGATACGAGGGATACACCACTACTGCTACCGCGATACGGCTTCCCCTCCAGACTGATATCAGCACATATCCCACTCTCTGAAAACACAAGGAGAAACGAAAATTATAAGCAAGGCATTTACAGTCAGGTTTGAATATGTACAAAAATAACTCCCTAAAAAGGCTCTAAAAGAAGCCAAATAGACAACTCTCCTCTTAATATGCAAATTGAGGCTTGACTACCTATTGTTCCTTAAAAAATTCAAATCATCCATATGACACTTCTAAAGAGTACCTCTATTCACGTATGTATAAAAATGTAGCATCAAATAGAGGCAGATGATGTTAAAGGTAATTTTCGTACAAAGGCACATTTTGGTAAATTTTGAAATGGAAATGTTCATCATGTAGAACTCAACCTAAAATTGAATCCCCTTCAAATATTTTATGAATACATATATTTTCTATAACAATTTATTTTCAAGAGTGCAACAGAATCAGACAATAGTTTCAAGAGGAATGGCAGGACATGAATGGATTGATATTCTGTACACGGCTTCAATTTTGAGTGCTAAAGATTTCACGCAATTAAGCAATCAAACTATATATGTATTACTATATAGTTATTAATTTGAAGTATGTTATTTTGGCGCCATCGTGGTGAGTGCAAACATTCCGAAAAAATAAAAGCCTGGAAAAAATACCAGTTATACAGCATAATATGAGAAAGTGGACTTACCATTTGAACAGACTGTGAGAGATCGTCGCGATGACTCCTGTGTGTCGATGCTGTGGTCGTGTGCGGCGAGGTTGAGCGAGGAGAAGACGTTGTAACCTGATTGGCTGCTGTTAGAGGATGACGTGCTGCTGACGGAGATGATGGAATGTGGCCGCTTGCTGCCGTTACGGAGATGCTCAAACGACGACACCGCAATGGAGTTGCGTTGCCGCGTGCTCCCCATGCGGTTGCCGACGGAGATGTTGACGAAGCGGTCCTGGATGTTGTCGGCACTCCTCTTGAGGTCGACACACGGCCGACTGCCTACTCCCATCGATGACATCTCAGCAAGACGCAACTCTGAAGTGAAAGTTGATGATGTGAAAATTAATCTCAATTATCTTCAAACTTAAACATCATTTTTAAATATTAAAACCAATTAAAAAGTACCAAACAAAACTTTATTCCAGGTCAACCATTTTTTTGCTAAATCAAAACCATTCAATGAGCACATCATCACTTTCAATCTTATCAATTTATTTCAATAAGAATATTCCACTATATCATTTCTTCTTTATCTTGCTTTATTTTACTTTCTATTTTTCATTTTGAATACATTACCTCATTGTACTACACAGACATTTATGGTATATCATTTGAAAAGCTATTAACATGACATGGTAGCAAGTCATTATCAATCATGCATTAGTTTTTTTCTATCAATTTTTTAAACAAGTCATTTTCAATCATGCGTTGGTTTCATTTTCCATCGATTTCCAATACAAAATACAAAAGATGATATGAACAATTCCGACTCTCTTACCTCTGTTTCTGATGGCTTGTTTCCATAGCATCCTTGAGATCTCCCGGACCCAGGCACTCTTTACCTCCGTACCCGGAGCCTGAAGTACATAGGTCTGGCCCCCTGTCCGCTTCCGATACCAGATCTCAAACTTATACGGACTATCACCGACCGTCTCAGTCAGACCTATATCTGACGTCTGGAAAATAAAGATACAATATTTCAAATACTACACTCCAGGTAAACTATTTTCATACATATCGCTAGGTACTAATAAATACAGGATTCCTTCAGTTTAAGACCTATGCAGAAATTATAATATTTTGTCTTTTTTGCATTTTATTTTTCTAACAAAATTTTGTCTTTTTGCTTCTTATTTTTTTTTTACAAATTGATGGTGATAGTGCCTGGTATGAATAATGTAAAGTAAAATAAAATAAAGTAAAGTAAGTAGAATAAGAAAACTAACAAAAGTATCAATCAAATAAAATAAAAGACTGTACATAAGCTAATCAAATGATGAAATTTTTTAATATATTTTTAATATTTTTATAAGTGTATATGGACGTGTGTCATGTTAATATAATATTGGAGTTATATTGTTGTTGTTTTTACCTTGATGCTATTTTTGTAGATGTAAGTGTCATGGCCGCTGCTACTCCTCTTTGTTTTGCTGAACAGAATGAGATCCTCGAAGACAAAGACTTGGCGCAGGCACTTCCTGCGTCCCTGCCACACCAGGAACTGGTCCTGACGTAGCAGACAACCCTGCTCCTGTAAATTCACCTGAAATAAACAACATTGTTCAATTATACACCGAAATCTCAAACATCATTAGATATCATACACCGAAATCTCAAATATCATTAGATATCTTAAACCCAAAATCTCAAAAATAATTAGATATCTTACACATAGTCTCAAACATCATCAAAATTTACACCCACATCTCAAACATGAGTGTTGAGAATTTCAACTACAAGCTATGCTTTTTTGTTGTTTTTATTCTTTTTTTTATCATACTGTAAAATAATTAAATCGAACCTGCATAACAAATATTTCCACAATGCCCTAATCATTGTATATATATCCATAATTTTATATCTATCCTCGCTGTTTCTAAAAGGTCTAGTGTTTTTATATTGCAAACCCTATTCTGAAGGTCCATGTGCATGCATAGTGGTGCCACCTGGTGTTGTAATTAGGAATTAAGTTAACAGGCAGTATTGTATGTAAAAGTGTTACTACGATTGTTACTTACATCACAGTCTCTGATAGAATCCATTGCTAGGAGATCGTTGCCGTGACGAAGCTGGAATGTCACCATCTCCAAGGCAGCCTGAAAATACAAGGATTAAAGATTAAAATGAGTATTTCTTGTGATTAAAGAAAAAGATAATATTACACACATGGGATAAAATGTTATTGGTGATCTTAGCGCACATGTTAGCAGATATATTCACCAACTGAATTAATTGACCATGGAAATCATGTTTCACTTACAATTGGCTAGCCACTACTAAGCCTGATATGGCAGAAAAAGTGATGATAAACAAAATTTCAAATTCAAATCTTCCGTGTCCAAAATTTAACGATCTGGCCTTTATGAGAATTTTACGAATCTTACCTTGCCAACCATGATCCCATGTACATGAAATTGGCAAATTAAAAGCAGCAGTGAACTCTTTTACACACAATAACACTCAAACAGGGAGGACTTATCTGTTAATATTAACAAATCAAAAACATTGGTAAAATTACAGGATTCACGGTACCCTCTAAAAACAAAGATATTTAAACTACACTTACTTTGAGATCGCTGTAGTCAGGGTCTGACTCTGGGCATTCCTTGATGATCTGTTTGAGCAGTAGGGCGTACTTCCCCATGCGCTGTACGGGCTTCAGGAGGTAGCTCGCGAGGTCCATCTTATCTCCCAGCTCTATCTGCTTCTTCTGAAAACACAATAGAAATTTAGAAATGTGCCTATTCGATGCATATCTCTCTCTCTCTCTCTCTCTCTCTCTCTCTCTCTCTCTCTCTCTCTCTCTCTCTCTCTCTCTCTCTCTCTCTCTCTCTCTCTCTCTCTCTCCCTCCCTCCCTCCCTCCCTCCCTCCCTCCCACTCTCCCTCCCTCCCTCCCTCCCTCCCTCCCTCCCTCCCTCACTCTCCTCCCTCCCTCCCTCCCTCCCTCCCTCCTCCCTCCCTCCCTCCCTCCCTCCCTCCCTCCCTCCCTCCCCTCCCTCCCTCTCTCTCTCTCTCTCTCTCTCTCTCTCTCTCTCTCTCTCTCTCTCTCTCTCTCTCTCTCTCTCTCTCTCTCTCTCTCTCTCTCTCTCTCTCTCTCCACACACATATATTAATCAAACACCAAAGCAAGCTGATAGGAAAAAATATGAGACCATATCATAAGTGGCAGCATATTTAGGGATTAAGTTGCTGAACTGTACTAATCCCTAAAGCTCTTATGTGGCCTCCAGTCTCTCACACTAATATTCAATGTGCCAAAATTTAAAAGAGTATCGGTTACTTGACAATGTAATGTATACAGAACTGCTTACATCCATACAAGAGGTTAATCAAATGGTATGGCTTCCATAGACGTCTGTAAGGCCTAAGCAGAAACCCTAACAAGTACATGGCCAACACTGCAGAAGGAAATTGGAATTGAGCCCTTACCCCTTAACTCTCCCCCCCCCCCCCTCCCCCACCCTTCCCAAGCTTTAATCCCAACTCTTAGGTTATGAGAGAAATTAAATTTACAATGACTAAGTTTCTTAAGAGTATTGACTCATGAATATTCTTAAGAAAACATAAGAAAGAAGACACTGTAAATGCGATCAAAGAAATTTGAAATATTGCACCTCTGAAGTACTTTCATTATCTACACTATATAAAACAATGGCTTTGAATGTTGTTGATGTAACAAATTGATGGTGGTTCATTCCCTAATGAATATTAGAAGTGTACCTGTGAAAAAGCTACAATGTTTATGCAGGTAATATACCTCCCTGGTTTCTAGTTGCATGGTTACCTTTAAAGTCATTGTATTGTTTATGTAGGTACACAATGGTTTTAAATGTTGTTGATGCAACAAATTGTTAGCAGTTTATCCCTAATGCAAACAAGGTTATTTCTGCCCTAGGGCGTTCAACATCTAAGGAAGAAACCACACACACATATAAATATAGAGAGAGATACACGTAGCATGGTTTCCAGTGGCTCCACGCTGGTGCCAGACATTTCCCAGCTTATCAAGATAATCCTCATAAATAGCAAGGGAATCAAATTAACCACTTCATTCCAAGATAGAACAGGTGCTCTTAAAAATGTGGACAATTTCAGAACAATAATTCAGGTGAATTCCTAGAACATTTTTGGAAACAAACCTCAACCCTTGGCATATTGTACAGACAATATAGTACTGTCATAGTTATAGTACTGCTATAGTACTATTTGTTATAGTACTGTAAGTATCACTTATTAGAAGCTTTCACACACTGTTCCATCACTTACAAACTTCAGAGAGACTGTAAGGATCCTCTGGGCTAAGAAAGGCTGGCAATATCTATAAGGGGGTGGGGGGGGGGGGGTGATAATACATATAGGTGTAACTTACCCTGAAGAAGGCTGTTCCATACTCCATCATGAGTGCCTCAGACTTTGGCTTGTTTTTGTTGTAGAGAGCGTAGCGATAAAACTGAGATTCCTGAAAAATCATGAGGAAGAAATATAAGGAAATGTGCATTGAAGAAATATATATAATATTAACAATATCGTATCTAAGTTTATATCAACTCATTTTGAAAATAATACTGTTACAAATGCGAAAGAATAAAACAAACCCACAATGACACGTAACATATGAGACTAAAATTTCTAGTGACGACTGTAGTAAAGAAAATGGAAAATAGTAAATTATATACAGCCTAAAATTAAACACTTATTAAATCAAAGTTTAGGATTTAAACATCATTAAGTGCATAATTTTAGGTTATAAATAATTTACAGATGTGACTTAGTTTTTTGTACATCTGTAGTTATATGAAAGCAAAGTCAAGGATATAATCATTATTAAAACTTAAGATTTACAAAAACAATCAAAATGACAAAAAAATGAGTTAGAAGACAAGAAATTATGAAAACTGATAAGAATACTGATAAAAACTTACGTGATCAAGGAAGCAGTGGCAGATTTGATAGGGCGACATCTCGCATTGTTCTATCTCGTGCAGGAACTGTCGGCTGTGGAACTGGTGCAGTTTCTCCAGGTTCCCGAAGAGGATGTTCCCCTTGCCCCTGAGCGCCTGCGGCACGTCCTCGCGCAGCAGCTCCGGCACGTAGTTATCGATGATGAACTGCAGCGACCGCACGTAATCCCGCTCCGTTTGGATCATCTCACTCATTATCAGAGCCAACGTCCTGGAATAGCAACATTTCATTGGTTAAAACATTTTCCAAGGGCCTAATTATATAGTGTTTAAAATGGATAACATTATCAACTCTTTTTTTTTACTCATTAATAGAGCCAACCTCCTGAACTGAAGATACCAATGCTTCATTGGTTAAAACATTTTTCTGGATATTATTTTGTTTAAAATGGATTAAAAAAATACCCATTCTTGCCTGAGGCGCCCAGAAAATTTTGACTATTTTAGTACCATCATTGTGATAAAAGCTTATTTTGCAAAAATAATCATCAAAACCCAAGCATATACTGTACCTACAATGTGGACTGTTTATATGAGAGTGCAGATTTTGTGTTAACCAATTTTCACCTGTGCACAAAATATCTGAAATCTTTAAACATTTAACAGAGCAATGTTTTAAAAAATATTTGAAGATGGGATTTATCAACACAAACTTTTTCACCTTTTTCCAGTTTAATATTTCAAAAAATATTTCTTCACTAATGAAAAAATTGTGCAAGAGCACATACCAGTTTGGAAAGTAATTAAAAACATAACAAGTAAAAAATCAGTTTTAGTGAAATGCTATGTTGTGAATGGGTAATATGTTCTTACCTGCGGCTTTTGATGTCGGCCTCTGTGAGTCTGAGGTCCGCGACGGAGGACGTTCTGTAGAGGTTGCGTGCCTGCCGGAGCAGCAGGTGGGTGTTGACGGGTACGGGCGACCATATGTGCTCCCCACCCTCACCCTCGCCACCCCGGACCTCCTCACCACCCTTTACCTGGTATTCCTCCTCCTCGGGCATACTGCAAAACACAGAGAAAATAGTCCCGTTAGAAAGATGTACAAGGAATATAAATGGGTGAACTTGAAATAGAAACCTGCAGTCAAGAAATGTGCATTTCACACAAAAACCTGATGATAAAGAATACATAAGAGATCCTTTCAAGTGAATAAGAAATAAGCTGTAGTCAACCAATGCTCAATGCATACTACAACCAGAAAATGGGAACTTCATCAAAGATGCATGATATCACAATATTAAGATGACTCTTCAGTATAAAGACTCATATAAGAAATCAATAACAATCTCATAAAGTTAGACATGAGAAGGGATCATGTTTTTCTACCACTGATGTACAACTTATACACAGGTTCCACTGTATGTAATGTACATGTAGTGTATAAACATATAGTGTATCATATAGTGTTAAGTATGCAATGAACATATATAGTGTGTGGTACAATGGGTCAAAAATAACTTGATAATAATAATGATATACACCTGATGTCTGTCATCCACTGTACCAAAGCTGGTGCTATATGTCCAGGTAGAAGATTCCTATACAACAGGCGCTGCTTGAGAACTCCCTTTCCTACCGCCTGTCTGCGCCCCCTCTCCATCTTACCCATAATGAACTCAGAACTCAGTGCTGTACTTATATATAAGAGTAGTTCCTATCTGAGGATGAGTGTTTTTATAAGAAAGTCTGGATTCAGATGTGAGCTGTCTGCTGGTAGATAAGCACTGGCAGTTCAACAGTAAGTAGGCAGTTTTTCCAGGTAACTACTGCCCTTGTTATTCGCTAATTGGATTTCTCGCCCTCCAGTGCTGACCCAAGGGTTCTCATTCTTTTCTCAGCACACAATAGGGAGACTGGAACAACACTGCCCCTTAAGCTTCCAGCACAGCCTTTGTTTCAGACCACTTATCCTAAAGACTTTCCTAAGGACTTGTCAAAATGACTGCCACTGTTTCTTTTGGGGTGGGCAAAGAATGCCTCTGTTTCTCTTTGGGTGGGCAAAGAATGGTCAATCTAGCGTGCCAACAAAAGCTCCCACCAGACTGTAGAATGACGTTAAGGGACGGCAACCTACAGGGCTTTAAATATCTAGAGTCAATCCCCCACTATTTACACACAGGTTGTACCTGTCAAGAGTGAGGGGAGGGATTTCTAAGTGCACTGTAAATATAGGGATTTGGCTACTACAGTGAACACTACTACCCTGCTGTTTCACTGGTAATCCTGTCTTTACTCCTGTTACTAATGCTGCTTCAAATATAGTCGACCACCAAGCACCTTTTAATGTTAGATGAATCAAAGGTGAAAGGTGACTTTAAATAGAGTGTTCTTGCTGTAGTTTATCTTCACTTTTAAATTCTTTCCCTGCGGTTATCTTCCTTGATGAAAGTCCACTGATTTCTACCTATCTACTATTCCTTGTGGGATAAATATCTTCTAATTAATACTAGCCAGTCAGTTTATATAAGTTCACTTCAAAGTTCTAGGTAGCACTGTCTGTCATAAATCAAGTTGATTTGTTTTCACTTCTAAGTTCAGCAATCTCTGATATTCCTGTATAGTTCCTTGTGGTTTATCTGGTAGTTAGCTTCTGTAGATCTTCTAGCTACTGTGGATCAACTGGTAGTTAGCTTCTGTAAATCTTCTAGCTACTGTGGATTATCTGGTAGTTCGCTCCTGTAAATCCTATAGCTACTGTGTGAGGATGATGAGCAGAATTCAGGTGAGCTGTGGTCACCACCAGATCCACTACTGTTCTGCCTGTTCCCACACTACACACCACCATATGTATATACCACCCACCTGCCCAACCCATTACAATTAGTCCCACCCTCAACTGCAATGGACCCACACCAGATGTGCACACACAGGATTAGTTGATGGGATTGCCATTATCTATTGTTCTATAGCAATTTTCCATTGTTCTACCTGCATTTGATGTTCACTTTTTTACTGGGTACCCTCACATTGTTTGCAGGGTTCAATTCGACGGTTTTGCTGAGTGATTGCAATGAGTAGTTCTCAGACCTGTTGTTTGCTTATGAGGCAGTGGGTATATCTAATTATCAGCATCTATGTAATTTTCTGATGTTCCATAACACTCCGTTTATTTGATTGAAGGCTGATTTATCTATTGTCTTCACTTTATAGATCTAGGGCCTTTATTAAAATACTGTCAAAGGACAAAGACAAGTACTTAATAATTGAATAGTACAAACTCCCCCAAAACTAAAATATTGTCTGTTGTGCATCATCCATTTGATTGTATATGATAGGATATAGCATGGGTATATACAATTTCATATAACATGTTTTCCTTTCCCTAGGATGTGTATCTAATACTATGTACATGTTGTACTTCATAACATACCTTCAAAACTAACTGATGGATTTTAATGAGTAGTTTGCCTATGAGGCAACAGATATATCTAATTATCAGCATCTTTGCAATATTAAGATGTTCTATAACACTCTGTTTACTTGATTGCAAGCTGATTTATATATTGTCTTCATTCAACCTAATAATGCTTAAGAATTATTGTAGACTGTCGTCTGGATCTTTGCAACTTTTGACGATAACTTATAAATTAAGAATGATTTTACAAAATATTTGAAGGAGAGTCCTTGGTTATAATTTGGTGAACATTTCTCCTTCAAATATTTTCCTATGAAATGTTTTTGCTGAAAGATATTAGCAGGAATTCTCAGTCTATTTTTGGCTGTTTCACGCATCAATGGGTTTAGAGGATCTAGGTCCTGTTCCATGATGTTGTCCAAAGACAAAAACAACCACTGACCCAAATAAGTGAATAGGACAAATTCAAATCCCCCCCCCCCCCCCACTCCTAAACTAAAATAAAGTCAGTTATGTAATTATCCATTTGAGTATATGATTAGATCGATGCATCATGTATATTGCATATACTTTTGAAAACATGAACATAGCTGGGATGTCAAGTTTCATTCAAATAACCGTTATAGCTTAGATAGCAGATTGAGATTGGAAATATATCCCTTAATTGGTCTTGGGACACGCTTTAGACCTAGGAGTATAACAGCAGGGACTTGATGCAATTATGCATACACTAGAACTCAGAGACTTCTGTGAGTTGCAATAATTAGGAAAAGGCTACCCCCTCTCTGTGAGCAAAGGGAATGATGAGAAAAGTGGTTTTCACATGGTAGAATTGGATGGCTGAAGACGTTTTTGCTTTGGAACACCAGCAAAACAAAACGAACATCTTATCTAAAATAGGATAATAACACAACACAGTATTCATTTTCATCTGAAGTTAACACATGGTCAGGCATCTGTTCAAAATTATCTAAAAATATGAGGTTTCAGTCTTATATTTTTCTAAATATGGGTTTGATAACTAGTCTTAGCCAGCAAGGCATCTGGGTTTCTTTGGGACAACCAAACCTTCTAAAATAACCCTTGAGGACGACCAATGTTTTCATGAGGAATTTTTTCATATCTTAATTTCACAGAATATAATTGAATTTTTTCATAATTCCTTAGACATAAAGTAAATACATTTCCATGGTTGTAATATGAATACATGTATATTGTCGTTTCCCCTGAAAAATTAGACGCCAAATCTTTTTCAAAATTTCCAATTTTAGGCACCCAGTTTCTAAATAGTGGCTATATAAGACCCAGGTTTGTTATTCAGATATTTGCCTAATTGTCAGAAGAATTGTTAAACCCATCTGAAACTTAATCTTTCAGTCTAACACATTTCAAAATATTGGTTTGATATCCAGATATTTGCATAAGCCTCAGACCATGTGTATGCTCCAGAAATGAGTGTTTTATAAATCCTGCATTCTTACCTTGGTAGACTCTCTGTGCTCCCTGTGATCATGCTGATGCCCTTGCTCTGCCTGTGATCTCTCTCCCATAGCTCTCTCTGAACCGCATCCAGACCCTTCGGCTCGAAGCCACTACTACTCAACGACTTCTTCATCATCTTCTTGTGCGGTCGATTGTGTTTGTTCAGAGTCACACCACTAGGTGGCGCCAGCATGGAGGCAGTGTCTGATTGCGACGATTTTTGATCTTTGAGAAGGTCCTCGTTTGAGCCCCGTAAATCATCCTGAGAAGACCGTAATCTCGAGTCAGCGAGACTTTTCGGTATGGAAGCGACGACTCGGTCGGATAAATCCTCCGTGATGAGTCCATCGTAAAAGAGTTTTTCGTCTTGCTCGGAAATGTTCATGTATTCCTTAAAGAAAGGCACTCCGTACATGGGCGATGAGGGTTTTCCCGCGTACGATCTCCGCCGGAAGTGTGCGAGGACATCCCTGGGCGTACTCGCCTCCTGCGGCTCCCAAGACTGACTGTCCTGGGCATCATGGGCGTGTCTAAGCCGCACATTGTGGACCTCCACCTCCTCGGGAATCATCGCAGGTTTCGGGCTCCGACGCTCGATACTGCGACGTTTTTCCTGTCGTTGGAATTCCGCCACCAGTTGCTCTTTCGCTTTCCGCAACGTCGCATGTCGCACATGCAACAATTGTTCCGTCTCCTCGCAGCGAGAGCGCGCCACGCGACACTGCTCCTGGAGTTTCTCGTTGCGTACCTTGATAGCTAATTGGTCCATTGCATCGAAGGTCTCTTTGCTGATTGGTGGATGCTCCTTGAGGTATAAGACGAGACTGACCGAGAGTTTCTCCAGTCCTTCAGGCGTGGCACAATTCTCCATCTTCATCCCAGCCACATACTTCATGGCCTCCAGAGCCCACTCGTACGACTGCAACAGAAAAATACAAACAATTAAGCAAAAATCAAAAACGAACTGTAACACACCAGTAATTATCAGGAATATTGACTTGTTAAAACAGGATACGTCAATGCCCTGGTTATTGGCTTGAGTATAATATAACCAACTGTCAAGCTTGCATCAAGCCTAGATTATAGGCTTCTATAGGTATTTCTATTTTGCATTTATTCATGAATACCATGACCACACAGTGAGTATTCCAGTTAGGCAGGTTAGTTCAAGTGTTTCTCACTTGGCGGCGCCAACATATATAGCATGTCAGATTTAAACAAAGAAACAACTATAGGTAGATGTGCCCCCCCCCCCCCCCCCCCTCCAATCCTCCAAAATATAAATATCCACAATTTCATTATATTCATATATAGGACATAGGAAACCTGAGGCGTCCCAATGATCAATGGTCGTATCCTGAAAGCAAAACATCATGATGACCTAAGAGATAATGCTTCCCAATCCCCCCCCCCCCCCCTCCTCTTCCAAAAAAGAAATCTCCCCAATGTGTCATTCTGTATATAGGACATAAGAAACTTGAGGAGTCTCAATGATCAACAGTCTTATCCTGATGGCAAAACATCTTGAGTTACGTGATGACCTAAGAGATAACACTATAAAAGACATTCCTCCAGCATCAAGCACTAATCAGCACGGATATCTACACCAATTTCCATCCATAATTAAAACCAGATAATCCTGATTGCTCTCACAAGCTGCTATTTGCATAAATGTGTTGGTGTAATGAATTTCTAATGGGGATTAGATATATGACACTGTGGTATGTAATCAACTGTATGAAAACATTCCTGAATTCTAAGTATAGATATGTTCATCTTTTAAAGATGTTTCATTTTGTCAAGCTTTGTCAAGTTAACCCTTCCCATGCTTAGGCTGTTTTTGTCTTAAGCACAAGGACGCAAAGAATTTTGAAAACCATATAACCCTGTCATGGTGGTATTCATTGTATAGCTCTCGCTGAGTACTCTCATATAGTACCCATGTGCCAGGGTTTCAGTCATTTTTTAGCGTTTTGGCATAAATTAGTAATGGCTAAATTAGCCACCAGCATTATAGGGGTTTGAAGAGTAGACTATTTTTAGCAACATTTAATAATGTTAATTGCTTTTACTGATTTTGATAATATGGAAACCATTCCTACCCAGAGATCCCTTTGGGAATTTTAGTACATATGTTACCTTCTAGGAATAACTATTAGGAATGAAGGATAATTCTCCAAAAGGAAACTTAATTATCCATCCATCATTTAGCATGATATGCATAATACATATGTTTGAAATGTTGCATTTATTCATAAGGTATTTCTCCTAATTGATGCTGATTTCTTTTTAGAAGGAACACTGCAATCATTTAATTTGTTATTAAAATTCACAGCACTTTTGGAATATTCATTAAATACCACAGGGAGCACTAGACAAGATTTTAAGTAGACTGTCTACGAGTTTGTAGCTCAACAATTCTAAATATTTCACATCAAGCCACCCAGGAGTCACTTTTAATTTTCAATAAGATGTGGAACCAGTAGGGTCACTAACTATCTCTCTTTTCTTTTTGTGAAACCTGAATGATTGTAATATTGTTTTCATTCACTACAATTGCATTTCCAAAGGAGTCAAAATACCACTCGCTCTTTTTCAGCACAAAGAAGAAGTCTATCAAGCAATCTGCTATGCCGATAATGCCCGGAGCTGCAGAGCATGGAGAAAAAAGTGCACTCGTCAATTAAGAGGGTAGCCGTCAATTAAGAGGGTATAGCCGTCTCTCGTAGCAGCTGTTTGTGTCACCAGGTGGCACTGATGGCCCTGTCTGTCTGTGTGTCTGTGCTCATTCAGGGAGTGTAAAGCTGTCACCACAGAGCTGCAGAAATTAACCCCTTCATTCTCAGCAAACACAAGCTATCTCCCTAGTGCAAGATCAGAGAAGATCTGAGAATATTCCTAAAATGCATGAATGTAAGAATGGTCCCTATAATGATCCCCTGAGAAGCAGTCTCCCCATCCTATTCCTAAGCCATGTACTTTCTCTGTCATGAAGTTTTTGTTGTACCAGACACTAAGTGGCCAAGGAGGCCACATTAGTTCACATTTATCTCACCAGGTGAATAGAGGACTCATGCAGTTTGAGTATGACAAACCTGTCCAAATAGGAGGATCAAGTAGTGCTATCTTTCAAGCATTCATGCATGTTCTTCACAACATTCCTTGGTCAAGACAGAAGGGAATGTCAAATATTAAGGAGCCTCATCTGATACTTTACTAGTCCTGGTCAGAACATCTGGGCTGGTACCAAGGGACTGAATGGGCTCAATCAGATAAACACCCCACATTTAGTTTCTGAGATAAAGGTAAAGGTAAAGGTATTCGGTTTATAGTCTTGTATCCACCGAAGTGCTCACACGACCTTCCTCCCCTAGCAGGCACTGTACATACAGAAACCATTTCAATCCCCCGGGGGATATTCCAGAGCAACTGGCAGCATATAGCGCACACACTCTAAGCACTGCCTTATTTATGCTAGGTACCCATTTTGCAGTTGGGTAGACTGAAGCAATATGGAATAAACTGTTTTGCCCAAGAACGACCAAAGTGCCCGGAGTGGCCGGGATTCGAACCAGCGACCCTCTGATTACTAGTCCGACACCTAACCAACTGAGCTACTTTGTCTCCAGCTGTTATGGGTCCAGCCAAGTGCACCATGTAAACTTGTCAAAATCTGTCTCCACCACCCTCAGATCAAGAGGGAGTCACATCAGAGAAATACCACTGGTTGATATGGCGTGAAGCAACAGGGAAAACTTGTTACATATTCATGTGAAGTTCACACATTCTCTGACAGTTAACTTTGAAGTGAACTTGACAAACTAAAAGTGGAGAAATATTAAAGAGGGTATGTTATACACAAAGGGCTAACTAGTCTTTCAATGGAATATTTCTCAAAGTATTGATTGTAATATAAAGATATTTGTACATGTGATAGGCTATGTGAACTGCCAAGATGTGAATGAGTTAACCCATTAGCATTCAGAGTTCCTTTACAAAGTACGTCTGCTACTCGCATACTTTTGAAGATAACTCGGGAATAAAGCGAAAGTTCACAAAATATTTGAAGGAGAGTTGTTGTTTGGCTTATGATCCACATTTCTTCTTTTCATGTTTTTAAAGAATATGCTTTTGTAGGCAAGATATTTCCAAAATGGTCAGGCCTCTTTTGGCCACACTGAGTGTGAATGAGTTAACTGACTTAGGGTAGATATAAGAGGTGCAGAAGAAGGTGGGGGTATTCAAAGAGAGACGCTTATATTATTACAAATACATTTTCTAATCCGAACCTAAGGTAAATAAAATACTGACCCTCAGAAGTATAAGGCAAGTCTATAAATAAAGTAACCCATTTTTACCCATCATAGTTGATTTGTCTAACTATTTTCAATCTCCACTGAATGTGTTCCTAATTACACAAATTAGAAGGTTATTAAATGCCGAAACTCACCTCATTATTTTTTCTTTGTGTTTGTTTGTTTATTAATCAGTTGTCATGTGACAGGAATACAAAGTTACATGATACTAACATCCAGACAGGACAGGGTCGAATTACACCTCATCATTACAAGGGAATATGCTAATGAAATGCAGATGGCTCACACAATGGATTAATTAATAAGAAGATAAGCATATCAACATAACAGGTTAGCTCCTCTCTAGATAGTTCCATATACTCCGAGGTCAAGGGGTTTGACGAAACCCTCATACAATTCAAACATTGATTTCTTGCAAAAATTTGTCACTTTACTTAAGTTTTGCTTAAACCAATTAAGTAGATCTTACACTTTTAGAATGAATCCCTTATACAGAATTGCTTAATCTGCCCCTGCCATCCCCCCCCCCCCCCCCCCTATCTATAGAATCAGACACTCAGGATAAAGAGATTAAAATGATAACATAACAGATTAGCCCTTACCCCTTGAACCTCCAGACATTTGGGCTGTGATGAAGTCAACTATCCTTTATCATATAATAAACTAATTAATTATCAGTCTCCCTGCCATGCCAGACCTGACTCAGCACATGCAAGGGAATAGTGGGTGTGCTTCTAGGAAGCCAGTAGGAGGGGGGGGGTCTTGGATAGACATTCCTGCTAAGAGCCAGCAGCCAGCAGAGCAGAAGGAAAATCATTATCTGCTTAATGCTTAATTGAAACCATATGTAATCTCTCCTTCCAGGAATTATAACACATGTTGCTGGCACTTATAGGGGACTGACATCCCTTTATGACTTAACTGATAAGCATACATACATGCAGGAACTTTATATTTTCAAATAAATAGTTCCTGATACATGTGACACTTTTCTTTACTTCTTTACAGAAACCTAAATGAATAACACTTTGGCAATGTATTATATATATTAAAACCTTAGTCTAACTGAAGTGTTCTGGACCCTTGCACTTTTAAAAGGAATAACAATGAAATGCACAAATGAAAACCCATGATTCTATCTTGCTTTTGGTTAAACCATTTGCATCTGGTAAGACAACTTTGACCACATCTTATTACAAAGATGACCATTTAAATAAATTTGAAGAGGGCTTATCCTCACTAAAAAAAAAAAATTAACAGTCAAATATTTCAAAGAATATTGCATTTTCATCAATGTATGACCATATGTCTCCTACTGTGCCGATAAACTCAAGTCATGAATGGGTTAATTGATATCACCCAATCACCTTCCAAGAATGGAATTCTAATTCTAAACACTATACAGCAGAATCAATGCCAGCTTACAATAACAAACACTTCTTACAAATGTTCAAGAATGACTTTTTGGGGTGAAATCAAAATACATGCACAATTCTTGATAGGAATCTGTGTATGTTCTGATGTTGATTTTGGTTGAATGAAGCCATGCATTATCTCCTTTCAAGATTGGAACTGACACAATATTTCCAGGCACTAGCGCATTTTATCTCAGATTTCCCCATAATTAGGTCCCACTGATAATCATATATTATGACATTATCTTTAAATCATTATCTACATGCCTGTCATGCTTTTAACTTATATAATACAGTTACTAGACTGTTATCCAATGTACCAGCTGGAAATTACCAAACCTTTTTCAAGTACATCAGACATAAGTATCTTTTAGTAAAAAGATGAAGAAAAATGTAATGAATAGAACCAAACCATCCCATCTTTCAAGTATCATGTGAAATGCTTTAGATAGTTCAAATCGATTTTTGTAGCCTCATGGCATTCAGGCAACATATTCCAAGAACTCTGACCACAAACAATTGAACTTGGATTAATTAGTAAAGTTGATTACAGATAAAATGTGAATGTATGGAACAACCTTCCGACAAGTTACTGAATGACTTCCTACTTTTTATGACCAAGGAAGTTTGTGGTTTCCATCTCTGAACTCTCAGTGGCCATGAACCCATAAGGGTTCCACCCTGATATCCTCCACCACAAGAAGGATATGAATGACTCAGCCCCCAAAAGCTCCTTTACGTTATATTAACCCTACCAATGCTAAGGCTACTTTCATCCATAACACAAGGATGCGAAGATTTTTGTAAACCATCTAAACGCTGTCATGTTGGTATTCAAGAGATAGCTCTCACAGAGTACACTCAGATGAGTACCCATATGCCAGGGTTTCAGTCATTTCTCAGCGTTTGTGCGTCATTTTGTATTGACAAAATAATCCACTAGCAGCATAAGGGTCATCCTGCTGTCCTTCACCTCACCATGTACAAATAGAAGAGCATGAGTGCAACATACACACATCGCCAGGGTTTGAACAGGATATGTACCTAGCTGGTTGTCCAATTTCAGGGTCACACTGACTTACCTTTAGGCACTAAGGTTATGTAACGGGTAACACCAGACCCTGTTTAAATAGTCAAGTTCCTATCAGCTGTTTAAGGTGATGATGCCATGGTCAACTTATTGACCCATTAATGGCTGTAGCACCAAACTGTCTTGGCAACAAAGTATTGGCCACAGCATTTTTTGAGAAAATACTGAGAAGTGTTGATCATATCCTATCCTAATCTGACACAACTCCACTTCAACATATGATCATAATGGCCTGATTTCAAAGTATTTCTCAAATACTGTAGAACACACATATAATATGTCCCAAATAAAGTGAATTGGGGAGTTTTCGCATCATAGCGTATCTTTATGTTAGCGACGGTAGCCGCCGCTGACAGCGCCAGTACAGTAAGAAAAAAGTACAGCGTTTTTATAAGTAGCGAAGGGGAACCACTGAAAACTTTGAGCAAAACTCAAATAGAATGAAATTTGAAAGTACTCCAAAAGGGATTGTAAATCTGACAGGAGCAACATTCTTTTGTCAAACATTTTTTAAAATAGTGCTTTGATAATTGAGATATTTCTATAACTGTCATAACTGTCAGATCATATATATATATATACTCCAGTTATGAGTAGGTTAAAGACAGAGACATGTAAGTCACTCCCTGGTTAAGATAAGTTAGCCTATAAGCTCTACTAAGTCCTCTTCCATATATGTTATTGTATTAAAAATATCCACTGAGAGATGAACCACACATTCCCACAGACCTAGGAATTCTCATAACCTGGCCCAAGTTGTCAGAAGAGTTCAGAAGATGAGACTATGAAGATTTCTGTTAAACAGTACATGTAGTAGTAGGATTCTTACCTTCTCTGCATGGTTCTCTACCAGCTCAGTCTCGGACGTCCCGGGGCTGGCCCCCAGCAGACACATGTACACAGAGTAGTTCTTCTTCATCTTACTCTGTATGGTCATCTTCCAGTAAAGATACAATCCTTAAAGCTCCATGTACACAACACAGATAATATATCCTGTAGTAGTAACAGAAAAGTAATCCAAATTGTTCCAGCTGTTGGCTTCAGCATAGCACAGTGGGCAACTGACACTCCTGTCTCCCTCCCTGGACCCCAAGTACTACCCAGCAGCACTGACTGCAGCTCACTGACTCTATGTAAATGAGGGATTAGACCATGCTGTCACACTGTTTGTCTTTACACATGTTCCTGATTGCAATCAGATCTTGTGATGCCACTGAACATGGATATGCACTGACAAGTCTCTGAGCCCCCTTTTTGTCTTACTACATGCTCCTTTGGGCAGTTAATTGTATTTCTATAAGGGATCATAGGATTAAAGCTACAGCAGCCAGTGTCTGGATATGATATCAACCTGTCTGCCTAGTATTATCAGTACTAGTCCAGCTAGCATGTCTGTGACTAGGTTTATCCCTTTGTTTGCCCATAATTGCCCTTGTTATAGGATTATACCCACAGCGAAATAGATACCCGCTCAAACAATAGCCATTATGCATGTTGCATGATGGCAATGCAGTAATCATGTAAATACACATCCTTTCATCTTTCTCTAAAAACTACTACTGCTCAAAACTTTGAGAACTTTATTAGGAAACAGCAATCAGTGCAGTAATAATTGGACTTGTGCTATCACTTTGAAATGCAGGTTGCTCAAAACTTGAGGAAAACTTCAGAAGGAACATCACTTAGTGCGGTAATTGCTGTATTTTTGACAGGTCAGTTAGCCATGCGTCTCCAGATGTTAGGAAGATGATTGGTATCTGGGAGAAGAAGGACAATATTGTCTGTGTGGTGCCGGTTGTTTGTGATGCCTGAGGGGTCCACACTCCAGCCTGCTACACAGATTGTCATCTCTAACTTCTAACACAGAACACACTTTTATGGCTGAGGCACAAAGTCCAAACAAGCAAGGAGCCAGTAGTAGCAGTAGTAGACACCAAAGTGGTAGTAGTAGTAGTAGTAGTAGTAGTAGTAGTAGTAGTAGTAGTAGTAGCAGTAGCAGTAGCAGTAGCAGTAGCAGTAGTAGTAGTAGTAGTAGTAGTAGTAGTAGTACTAAGTAGTAAGAGTAGTAGTAGTAGTAGTAGTAGTAGTAGTAGTAGTAGTAGTAGTAGTAGTAGTAGTAGTAGTAGTAGTAGTAGTAGTAGAAGAAACAGAAGTAGTAGTAGTGGTGGATAGTGTCCCAGAAATGAAAATCGCTTGGCTACTTGTGGTATAGATAAAATTCAACTTAGTATGATCATATCATTAATATGTATGACAAATTAAATTCTGAGCTAGCAGTAGTATAAATATTACTTCCTCAAAGCTTCCCCAGGAAACTGGACAGTATTCCTCAAAACAATATCCCTAAGATGTTGAAGAGTTGAACAGAAATAATTCACTTGTGAGGAACATATGCATGACAGCCCATACATTGTAGCTAACATCAGTAAATACATTACCTGACCAAAGCTTTCTCTGGAGACTAGAGAGTATTCCTTAAATGAATATTCCTTATATAGATATAACACAGGTACAATTACCTGACCAAAGCTTTCTCTGGAGACTAGAGAGTATTCCTTAAATGAATATTCCTTATATAGATATAACACAGGTACACAGGAGTAATTTGCCTGGCACCTAGCATTTGACAAGATAGCAGGTGAGGGCCATCACTACATGTCAATCAATCAATCAATCAACCAATCAATTAATCAATCCAGGTGTATTGCCAATTAGCAAAGTTACTGTCAGATGTCTACTTGTCAGTCACCAGTCCATCCTGGTCAATCACAATTACTATCAAATGCTTACTACATGCAACCAGTAACTCCAGGAAATGAGGGATGCTGAATTATTGTTGATTTTGTTGATATCCAGTAACTCCAAGCAAGGAGGGATGCTTACATCATAAATACTGCCAATTTTTTGTTGATGTTGTTGATACATGGCGTATTGTCCAATCTAGGTATTGTCCAATCCAGGTATTGTCCAATCCAGGTAATGACATTCATTACTAACTACACACAACTACATGTAGTAACAAGAGGAAGTGAAGGCTGTTGGATTTCTCACAGGTATTTCTAGGCATTTCTAGTAAATCACTGATTGATTCACTATATGTGTCAGGTTTCAAGAAAAGGTATGCCAAGTCAGGTATAATGGATACATCTGCATCCACGTGGGAGATGCCTTGATTAGTATGAGGAAATATACAGCATTCTTTGAATACCTGTAGGAGTCTAAGGTTACAACAGTTACAGCACACCTTTACTAGTAGGTCACCTGCTAATGATGCATGTCAATTATTCATGTTGGGAGCATCCATGAGGTTAGCTTAAGCTACTAGCCCTTACTGTGTTTCATATTATTAATATACATAAAGGATTATGGCCAAACCCAGTTGCAGATACAGAGAGGTTTCAAGGGGTACGACAAGCCCCAATTTATATTCTTACATGTTGACTCATGGTTTGCTGAGAATTGTTGCTTTCCTTTATAACTAACAATGAGGTGGATCTACATACCTCTCTGTTAAACTGAGGCCCCCTCACACAGAGCAAACCCCCTTTACAGAAATCATGGATTCCACCCTGTTACATGAAAGTCAATTCTAACACCTTCCTAGGGAAATCAATGGCCTCCTAGCTGGTAATTTAGTTCATGCTTTTACCACTAGAGGGGTTGTCAATTCAGTTAAAGATTCACCACTGCCATATCTACTGCAGTATCATTGAAATCCATGAGGAATGTCACTATGGAATCTAGGCAGTTAGTCAGGCTGCTTAGATGTCTTGCATTATGGATATCCTCCAAATGAACCCTTGTGAGTCCAAATTGTAATTTTCTCCACAAATGTTTAATGCCAAATTGTAATGTGATCTTTTGAGTATATTTCACAAAAAGAAATTATAACATTTTTTTCAAAATTATCAGGCCAGATATTGACATATTCCAGCAAACACGCAATATCTCTCCTAAAATCTAAATTACAACTTCAGAAAAGTAGTCTGTGTGATCAAAGCCGTTGTTCGCCGAGCAATTAAGTCAGAGTCATGGGAAGGTCAATCGATATCCCATAATGCAACACTCAGGTGGAGCGAACGTTTCCGCTTTCAATTTCAATTTCTTGTCCAATCAGGCGCTATTGCTCTCGTATTGACTGCTGTCAAACTCAATTAGCCATCGCTGTCGCCATATTGCGATCCACTTACAGCGAACATCGTTCCCCAATATCTCTCTGATATCCGGGCTGTGTTTTACACGGCCATGCTGCGCGGGGCAAGAAGATATCTCAGATGAAAAAAAACAAGTGGATATGAAACCAGCCGGTCAACCTGAACAAGCTGGCTGCGGCAAATAGCCCAATAGTAATGTTCTGTGCATGTTGGTTCGATGTAAACAATACGAAAGCCCTCATTGGTCGTTGTCTCCTAGTGACCTCACATAAACATCAGATTCAAAACCCCTGGCATAGCTAGGCCTTCACTATAGCGCATGTAGTAATTGGTCTCTCGATCGCTACATATCCATTCTTTTATTCATCTAAGAAGATATCTAGGACCCCTCCTCTGTCGCTGGCCCCTCCTTGACGCCTCAACGCCTGCCAATTTCCTGCCGCCAATATTGAGCCACTTCCTGGGCGATCAATTGAATTAGAGATAAGACCCGTGTTTGCTGGTCTCTTCTGCTCATCATTGTGCAGCTCATGAAAAAACTCCCAGCGGCCCACCGCTGCCGCTAGATCGCAATTGTGTTACGGGATGCAGCGGGATATGTTTGAACTAGAAGCCCATAGCTTCACATAAACCACCAATATGATGGATGTAAGCCATGCGCTTGCTGATTTTTGTTTAGATAAAACATACCACAAGCCAGCCAATCCTATAGGCTTTGATTACATTTCTTTTTGGTATAGTCAGAGTATGGTTGACTAGATTTCTTGTAGGTATTAATTCCCCTAATTTTTTATCTCAATTCTCTTTTAATAGACACTATGTAGTACCTAGGACTGACTATAGATGGCAACAGATAATATCGCATCAGAAAAAGTGATGATAAATAAAATTCAAAGGGCTGTCTCACCTTGTCGTGCATGGCGTAGCACTTTGAGGTTCCCTCTTTCTTTTTGAGCACTCTAGTTATACACAACTAAGCCGAAACACATGGCAGACAAAGTGACGACAAACAAAGCTCAAAGGGATGTTTTATCTTGTCGAGATAACATCAAAATTTATAAGGATTTCTCACCTTGTCCATCACGTGAAGAAAAAGGCATGTGAGGAAGTTGCAAGTGACTTGGGACTTGGGAGTACCCTCTAAGCTAGTCACGACTAAGCCACAATTTATGGCAGAAAAAATGATGATAAACAAAATTTCGAAGGACACCTTACCTTGTCTAGCAAAAAGTGATGATAAATAAAATTGAAAAGTAAGGCTCACCTTATCGAGCATCGCATAGCACTTTGAGGTTCCCTCTATCTTCTCCCTGGTGTCCTCAAGGCGTCCAGTGAAGAGCCTCATCCTGGACTTGAGGACCTTGGCGACGTCCTTGAGTCCGGCGGCCTCTCCCTCCATGGTCCCCGTCTGCCCCAGCACACTCGCCTCCTCCAGCATATCGTTACCCTTGTCTATGTGAGTCTGAAATAGAGAAAATAACGCAGCGTTAAAGTCGAATATCCTCATATGTAAATGTGCATCTCAAGTTCATCGAAGTGCCAAAGAAATATATGTGCATCTGTAATACCGAAAAAATAAACCTTGTAGATCTAGGTCTGAAATATCGACAATTAAACCTGTGTGTGTGTCCATTAACTCTTCCAATGCTGAGGCTATTTTCGTTCAAAGCACAAGGACGCGATGATTTTTGAAAACCATCTAAACCCTGTCATTCATTGGATAGCCCTTGCTGAGTATTTCCAGATGAGTACCCACGTGCCAGGGTTGTAACAGTCCGGGAAAATAGGGTAGGCAGGTAAGTAATATATATTTCTCTTTGGATTTATTAATTTTTCTCAGAAATGTGTGTTTCATACATTTTTTATGTTGTTTGGGAGTAGGAAGGGGAAGCCTTGTTCAAGTTGGATTACAGGAACCAAAACATTTTTAGTCTGTATGCCATTCACAGTGCTTGAGGAGAGTCTGCAGATCAGTCTACCCTCCAGGCTAGTCTAGTCTGTTACCTGTGCTGCCTCAAACTGAAGTGGCACAGACACAAACACACACACATGTGTAATTGAATTTCTACCCACAAGAACAGCACGATGATCTAAATCCAATTTCTCTCAGCTGCGTTTTGCTGCGTCCGTGCATGATAGAAACATCCTGACGGGAATAAATTCCTGCAGCAAATCTCGACGCTTTTTGCTGGCAATAATGCAGTGGAGTACCAGAGGAATGCACAAATAATGGACAGGGCTTAAAATTAGGATTTTTTCCAAGGAACCCAATTGCATCTTCATGCAGTTGATATAAGTGCTATGTATATCAAACAGTACATTTTTGGGCTCCTTGCAGAAATATTTGAGGGAGCCACGGGAGAGTTCAAGCAAGCCCTACGCTACAGCCTCCAGCTAATTTCGAGTCCTAATGGAGTATTCCAGCAACCTTTCTCCCTACTCAGCCATTCATAGCCTGCCTCCCAGGCCTTATTTTAATGTCCTCACTTGTGGATAGATGGCTCTGCGGTATACTTTGATGAGTGAGCGAAACAATGATTCAGATTAAAGCTCAAGTGTGTCCCCCTTGAGGATTTATTCAGAACTAATACTGGAGTGAATTCAACTCAAGTCAGATCAGTGAAAGAGCCAGAAATCACAGACTTGTAGCAAGTCTAAGCCATTCAGAGATGGAGGAACATATAATGCAGTATTCCCGGAACCTTCTGCTCAGTCAGGCTCCCTCCTTCTCTCAAGATTCAAGTGATTTATGTGTACTCAGGGGGAGAGGCTGGTTCAGGTCCTGACCTTAGTACCTGATGCCCGCCCTTCTACAGCACTGACAACAATAGCACTACATAAGCTCTTCTCTCTCTCCCCCCTTCTTTCTCTCTTTTCCCCTTCTCTCTCCCCCTTCTCTTCTCTCTCTCTCTCCCCCTTCTTTCTCTCTTTTTCCCTTCTCTCTCCCCCTTCTCTTCTCTCTCTCTTACTCTCTCACTCACTCACTCTCTCTCTCTCTCTCTCTCTCTCTCTCTCTCTCTCTCTCTCTCTCTCTCTCTCTCTCTCTCTCTCTCTCTCTCTCTCTCTCTCTCGTCGATTGATTAATGTCTAATCACAGGTCCTGACCTCAGTACCTGACGCCTGCCCTTCTACAGCACTGACAACATCACTACATAAGCCATAAACTCAACTCCACACCCCCTTCTTATTACATTATCATCACCATTGATGGATATTTGTAGAATAGCGATCAGTAGCTTTCATCATCATCATCATCATCATCATCATCATCATCATCATCATCGTTGATGGATATTTGTAATAAAATGACCAGTAGCTTTCATCATCATCATCATCATCATCATCATCATCATCATCATCATCATAATCATCATCATCATCATCATCACCACCACCACCACCACCATTGATGGATACTTGTAATAAAATGACCAGGAGCTTTAAAGATAGTAAGCACAACACAGTCCCTTTTATTTCATCATCATCAACATAAATGGATATTTGTAACAAAACAACACCAACATTTTTATTTTGGCAACAAAATTAAACTGACCCCCTGAGCATGTTTTACGGTAAGGTTATAACATCGAATGACAATATCATCACAATTATCATTGTTTTCCTTGAGAATACCACGCAAGGAACTGTGACCTGTGAACAATTTTCAGAATAAAATCAAGGAAATATCCAATATCATAAAATATAATTCTAGGTAGCTTCTAGGATGCTTCCTTTAACCTACTTTATTATAGGAGACTGGTAACAATTTGAATCGTAAATCTTAAAACGGTGCACTTGAAAGAGATATCAACTTACATGAATGAATCATGGTATCATTTTTACATCACCAACCTATTTGAATTTGCCCTGAGTGTGTAAATGATATGGCTGTTTAGAAAGGGTAGGGCATGCTAAACGCTGTATCTGCATCACCAGCAGGCCATTAGAAAACCACTTCCCTTCCCCTGACTTCCTTCCACTAGCTTTTTATTGACTGGCTTTTTAACACTTTCATGACTAGGATTCATCTGGAAGAGTATCATTTGTAAGCTATGATAATTTTGAAAAATAACTCAGATAAAGCCAGAATAAATTGAATAAAGAATAAATTTGAAAAGAAATCTGAATGAATGTAATAGAGTTTTAATTAAATAGTGAACAAAAAGATGTTATCAAGAACATATCAAAATTTTCATACCCTCTTTGGGCAACTACGGAAGCAATAGACAGAACAAAGTTATTTCATTTATAAAAGGTAACTATTTGGCTTACTAACCTTGGTATTTATTGTCAGAGAAATAAATACTCCTCAGTAATGTACTTCTCAATGTCAATTGAGGAAATTCCTGGGGCAGATCAAAAGGCCATTTGTGTCTCTGGATACAATCTATCAGATTGGATCAATTAATTACTATCATCTTTGATAGGTGTGATGTCAGTAGAGGAAATCCTCAGGTATGTGTATACAGTAGGAGGACAGGATGAGATGATGTATTTCCTGCTTAATACTGCACCCAGAGGCACTCAATACATTCTGTCTGGCTCTGCTCTAGCTTACACATGCATATATA
>OZ012688.1:9668665-9705931 GCA_963942565.1 Maea johnstoni | reverse complement strand
CCTAGAGGCACTCAATACATTCTGTGTGGCTCTCTGCTCTAACACACGCATATATGGAGACGGAAATCTCTCTCTCTCTCTCTCTCTCTCTCTCTCTCTCTCTCTCTCTCTCTCTCTCTCTCTCTCTCTCTCTCTCTCTCTCTCTCTCTCTGCCCCCTCTCTCTCTCTCTCTCTCTCTCTCTCTCTCTCTCTCTCTCTCTCTCTCTCTCTCTCTCTCTCTCTCTCTCTCTCTCGTTCTTTCTCTCTCTCTCTCTCTCTCTCTCTCGCTCTCGCTCTCTCTCTCTCTCTCTCTCTCTCTCTCTCTCTCTCTCTCTCTCTCAAAAGTGGCAAAAACCTTATGACCCATTTACTGTTCAAGAATTACACTTAGAGAGCACCTTCTGGATGATTTGGTTCTTGGAAAATTAATTTGGTAATTGAGCAAGAACCTGAAAGGTTTTCAGAGGAATGTTCCTTTTTATATAATTATTTACATTTTTTGTTTGTTTTCTTTTCCAATGGTTGCTTTTACTGATTAACTTTCTTGGATTTATGAGTAGTCATAAAGAGGGATTTCAGAGATGAAAAGGTTAAAGGAGATGAGATTGTAGCCATATATTTTCTTCTTTTATTTCTTTTCCAAATACATGTAGCGCTTTCGCTGATGAAAATTCCCCAGAATCATGAGTATGGTTAAGAGGGGATACAGTGATGATAAGATTAACCCTTATCATCTGGTGGCTAGTTTGGCCAATACTAAATGATGCAAAAAAGCTGCAAAAATTACCGAAACCCTGGCATATGGGTACTCATCTGAGAGTACTCAGCGAAAGCTATCCAATGAATACCAACATGACAGGGTTTAGATGTTTTCCAAATATCTCTGCATCCTTGTGCTTTGGACGAAAGTAGCGTCAGCATTGAAAGGGTAAAAGTATATGAGATTACGACCATATCCCACCAGTTACTTCATCTCCCTTGCTACCCTGTCTTCCCCTGCAGCATCCCTCCAGGCCCCAGACAATACACCATCAGTGCATCCCCAGCAACAAATTACCCCGCTAATTAACTTTCCTGGGCCCTCTAGTGGGATCTACTCAAATCAATATCCAGTCGCGGACCTGCGGGAACGAAAGAATATCCTGATTATCGGAGAGGAATCCTCTGATAAATGAACCGTCACATTATAGTGTAACTGATTGCAGAAGAAGGCGCTTTATGAAATTATCAATCTACCCCTACCCAGACTGCAGGGCAAGGATCGGACAAGTATAGGAAATTATATCTATAAAGGGCAAGTAAGAGAGGGCAAGTGATGAATAAGATGGCGGTTTATGAAATTATATCAATCTACCCCCACCCAGACTGCGGAGTGGGAAGATGACAGGAGTAAGAAATTATTTCTATAAAGGGCAGAGATATCAGTAAAAGGTTATGTAGATCTCTGAAAAGGGCAAGTGATCAATATGATGAATTGATATGATAACAAAAACCTTTCATTGAAAATTTTGTACCTCTTCTCTCTGGCCCTTTCTCTGTTTATAACTAGCAATGACTATCATGGTAACTAGCAATGAATAGTTCTTGGCATTGTGCACCTACTCGGAAAAGGACCAATGTAAATATGGGATGCAGGTAGCCTAGATCTCTAGGCTGTCATATGTATTTTTCTGTCAAGTGCTTTTCTGTTACCAGGCATCAAATGGTCAAGGTGGCAAGAGTGGCCAAATTAGTTCACATTTATCTCACCCGGTGGATAGAGGACTTAGTTTGAGTATCCTCAAACCTCTAGAGATAGGAGGATCAGATTACAGTGCCATCTACCCACCATACCTGGCACTACACCACACAGCTTGATCACCACAGAAGCTAATGTCCGCTTTTTAGGTACTAGGCGCCTATAGTCTTTGATGCGGGTAGCTAAGTCATGCCATAGCTTCATGCTTCACAGGCAGCCAAAAAATACACATAAATAAACCGCACTGAATAGTACCATATTTCAAATCAGGGGCAGGATGTGATTAAACATGTATGCAAAATCAATTAATTATTCCACCATGTCTGCTGGCACCAGAGGATTCCTGCACAGACTCGGCTTTTTATGGATTTGAATGAGTCAGTGAATGAGAGAGAAATTGACAAGACAATCAACCACAAATTATTTCTGTGATATCAAATATTTAATTTCCTGCTCAAATTGATGTCTTTTTCTATTCATTGTAAATATCATGTCTGCTTCAATGCCAACAAGTTTGTTATATGACATTATTTATGTGATATCAAATATTTCATATTATGCTAAAATTTATGTCTTTTTCCATCAACTGTCAATTTCATGATTATTCCAATGCCAACAAGTTTGTAAAATGACATTATTTATGCGATATCAAACATCTGGAATTCTGTTCAAATTGATGTATTTTTCTATTGATTGTCAATTTCATGTCTACTTCAATGCCAACAGCTATCCTGGTCATTTATGACTTTTTTACATGTTTGTTTCACAAGTGCTCTGAGGCAGATATTTGATCATTAAGACAGAATCGGATAACTTAATTATCATGTTGATTCTATTCTGTAGTTAATCAAGGTGTCTAATTTAAATCATTGTTATAAGCCTAATTTAATGGAATTTCAACTTGAAACACAAACTTTATCAACTGGTCTGTTTTTGGCAGATGTTACCTATTCAAATTCACATTGTCATGTAAAATTAACCCTCTCCAGATAAGAGAAATTCCCTACCATGTTGATATGTATAACTTATTAATTCTGCACTTCGTATCAAGTCCTGTACTCCAGTCCGGAGATGTCTGTGCTATATAAGTTACTATACCAGTCTTGGCACCTTGCTCGGTAGATCCATCTAGAAGCAAGTGCCTGTAGCACCCAAAGCAGCCTGCCCATTTTCGAGAAAATATCTCCAACAAATGGAATTTTCAGAAAATACAAGGAGTAGCTATGTTAACTGGAAATCAAACTCACAACTCTCCTTCAAATATTTTGTTGATTTAATATTTATTCCAAAGTTATTTTCAAAAGTATCTAAGGTTCCGGACGACTCTTGCCAAGGCATTCTCCTTGAATGGGTTGCGCTGGCTGAAAAGTGATGTACACCTTTTCATCAAGACCCTAACTGCTCCGGGCAATTCATAGACAGCAAATCTGTCACCATGCACTACAGCTAGAACCAGGCACAGAAGGAATAGGAGGGCCCCTAGAGTTGCAACAGCAAGATTAGCAACATCAAGAGCTCTGCACACACAGTGGCAGTCCAACTAGCCACACACCATTGGCTAGGTAAAGACACTGGTCCTCTATTGTAAGATTTTTTATTTTTGTATATTTTTTATTCAGTTCTGGCATGGAAAGTCAAACAAATAACAAATAGTTCAAAGTGTCACTGTAAGATGGCCCCTAACCCTTTTGAGTCCAAAATTGTTATTTTACCCACAAATGTGTTATTCCAAATGAGATTTATTGGCCTAAATCCAGTGCCAGGTTGTTCATGATGGACATTTTATCAAATTTGGTCTAACATAGTCATATGACACATCAATATGATGAACCTTGAATCAAGCTCTACATTCTGACAGTCAATTGACTTGGCAGTCGTTAAGACTAATGCACAGGCTCTTTTTAAAATGAATTTGATTATCTCTCACCTATATATGCGTGCATGGTTCTCTAAGTTATGTTACCACAAATGCATATAATATGCAATATGCGTGGCATTTCTAGAGTTAATCAGATCACTCTCCTTTATCCTTAACGCTCATAACTCTTCAAGATTTAGATGCCCCAATCCCTGATGCACGTACACTATCTTTATCATCACTGTATGACGGGTGGATTGTCTCTTGCACCTGCCACCCCTCTTATACCCAGTTCTACCCCACCCTGAAAACCCTACCACCCACAACACCCCTCCGGGCACCCAAACAGCACCCCCAATTTTGTACCAATTAGTGAATTATGCTGCCACACGTTAATTGTCGTGCGATAAAATGTGTCACTCTAGAGCCGCACCGAAGTCTGCCGTTTTCTTTCATGTTCAACATGCCTTAGGGGGAACATTAGTTATCTGCTCTGTGGCCAGGGGGCACTGCAGGGCCTGAAGGGCATCCACTACGACAACAAATGAGACAACTGGACAAAGGAAATAAATTAGTTTGAACTAACCAAGTACATTAGTTGAGTACATTTATGCATAATTATGCTGATCAGGTAAGTTATATATAGTCATGGTAAATGGATAAAACCGTATGGACATGGCTAAACTTTTGATTTATAATTTGTTCTTAAAGTTGACACCTTTGCTATGATATGTCCAGAGTACATGTCATTGGAAAATCTCTCTCTCTCTCTCTCTCTCTCTCTCTCTCTCTCTCTCTCTCTCTCTCTCTCTCTCTCTCTCTCTCTCTCTCTCTCTCTTTCTCACCCTCTATCTCTCTTTTTACCACCTACACCCCCCTCTCTGTCTCTCTGTCTCTCTCTCTGTCTCTCTCTCTCTCTCTCTCTCTCTCTCTCTCTCTCTCTCTCTCTCTCTCTCTCTCTCTCTCTCTCTCTCTCTCTCTCTCTCTCTCTCTCTCTCTCTCTCGTGTGAAAAAATCCAACCAGCCTATACTATGACCTCCAAACCTTTGTAATATTTATCACCCGTAGCTCTCACAGAGTGCGCAAACTTGTTGGTGCATATTTTCCTCTGATCTTGAAATACTAAGCTGCGTGGGGTTAACCACAGAATAACTGAAATGCCCTCTCCTATCCCTGAATTTCGCGAGAGCAACAACCACTGCTGTATTTTTCCAGCATGTCACCGAGTCTTGCATGGGTTATGAACACCCCCTGAGGGAGCCAGCACAGATGGCTGTGGTCTGAAACCTACAGGAAACCAACGTCAACACAGAGCTCAGCATTAACCCTTTACATTACTTAACCCTTATGCTGCTGCTGGCAATGTAGGCCAATACAAAAGAATACAAGAATTCTGAAAAATCTCTGAAACCCTGGCATATGGGTACTCATATGAAAGTACTCTGCGAGGGCTTTCCAATGAGTACCAACATGACAGGGTTTCAATGATTTTCAAAAATCTTTGGGTCCTTGTGCTTTGTATGATAGTAGCCTCAGCATTAGAAGAAGGGTTAACTAGCTGTAAGACTGGGCATGTGAACCCATTTTGACCCTTTTGATGCTGTGGCTACTTTTGATAAAATACATAAATATATCTGAAAACTTATCTATTCCCTGTCATGTTGGTATTCATTTAAAAGCTTTCTTTTTGAGTACAATCTGATCAGTACTAATGTATCAGGGCATCAGTCATTTTCAGCATTTTTACCAGGATATAAGAGACGATAACTCACCTGTTGACAATTTAATATATACATTATTAACACAACCAATCATAAACATGAAAGGAATCTCCCCCTCGGCCACCTGAAGGTACACACTGGAAATGTGCATTTTCCATAAAGCACAGATTGCATCAACTCACCTGTACAAACAGTATTAATTGTAATCACCTCAATGACTATTATACCTGTGAGTAGAGGTCTGTAGCAATCATAACCGAGAGAGAGATAGAGGGGGCTTTGAAGGTGAGTGGGAACAACCAGGAGCTCTTTGAACTACTGACTCTTGGATATCATGCCCTTTGAACAAGAGCGGCACTTATCTCTGGGTGCTAGAGGGAAATGATGTTGATTGCATTTATAGTTATTGAACTGAATGGAATAAACCATCCTTGTTTCCTTGTGGGTTAAAACTGAACACCTCGATCAATAATTATGGTGAATATTGTTATTCCCTTGTAAATTTTTTTTTGTTTTTGTTGTTGCTGTTGTTATTATTTAAGTTAGTTCTTATGTTTTTGTTTTTCGTTGATTTATTTGTTGTTGTTGTTGTTGTTGCTGCTGTTGTTGTTGTTGCTTGTGCTGTTGTTGTTGTTGCTTGTGCTATTGTTGTTGTTGCAGCCTGTTGTAGTTACAAAACATTGTCATCTTTTTTGCTGATTAGTTAAAATTGATCATAAAACACGATGCACACCTTTATCAACAGTGGCTTCCAATGCTGACTTGTGTTCAATGTTAGCTCTGCTGTTGATCTAATTGGATATGTGTTCAAACACATTGTTTCGATACAGCTAAATGAACAACCAGAGTTATACTAATATATTGGTAAATGAATTTATCTGTATTAGACAAAATATATTTTATCTAATTATTCATTTAACCAACTAATCAATATATCTCCTAAATCATTTAGATCTGAGTGATAATTGATGTGGGTTATATTGAATAATGAAGGTACTAAATGTGTATTGTAAGACAGGTAACCCCAGGAGAGATTCATCTTGGTTCCTGCAGTAAGATGTATGGGCGTACTCATCATATCAGCCACATATCTCCAGCAGGCCAGCTGCTTCACGGACAGGCAGATCTGTCTCAATAAGAGCACCTCTGCCGCAACACTATACCTGGCATACATCTTCAATAGGGCTCACCGCCAGAAATAATAACAATCGTAGTCTTAGCCAGGACGTCATTTGGACACCCAACCCTCAAAAATCACCCCTCGGGAGACCCACATTTATTTGTTTTTCCCCCTAAAAATAATACCCATGACAGCATAAGGATGTTATGCCTTATTTCAATGAGTATATGGTTTTATTCTGAGTATATTGAGGTCTCCCTTGAAAAATAGGGATACCTCAAGGATTTTTGTGTGAGGGGTTGGTTGTGTATGTTGGAGGGGGGGGGGGGGGAGGCTCATCACAAATTCTATGGTCTATTAGCCCTATAGAGCAAGTGAGTAATGATTTTTATTTGCCCTTAACCCTTGTGCTGCTGTTGGCTAATTTGGCCAATACAATATGATGCAAAAAACCTGAAAAATTACCTTACCCCTGGAAAATGGGTACTCATCTGAGAGTACTCAGCTAGATCTTTCCAATGGATACCAACATGATAGGGTTAAGATGTTTTTCAAAGATTTTCGCAAATTTGTGCCTTTGGACGAAAGTCACCTCAGCATTGGAAGGGTTATGGATTTCTACTCGCTCTTCTAGATGTGTGTGTGTGTGTGTGTGTGTGTGTGTGTGTGTGTGTGTGTGTCAGTCTGTGCGTATGTGAATGCATGAGTGTGTGTGTGTGTGTGTGAAAATATGAGAACCACTGTCTTACCATGGCTGAGAAGTATAGTTTCTCGAAGTCCCTCTGTTGTGCTTTAATTCCCTTGAGGTTTTCAGCAGTAAGTCTGTGGCGGCTGAGGATGTCCTCCCCTTGATTACACAACCAGCCGATCAACTGAAACGATAAAAACAAATATATGTTTTAAAAAGTCTACCTTACAACCTTTGATAATGATAATAATAATGATAATCATAATAATAATGATAATATAGTCATGATAATAATAATAATAATAATAATAATAATAACAAAAGTAATAATAATAATAATAATAATAATAATAATAAATATAATAATAATAATAATAATAATAATAATAATAATAATAATAATAATAATAATAATAATAATAATAATAATAATGATAATAATAATCTTTATTTCAAGTTGTAGAAGATACCATAACTCTACCATAGCCCTAGTGGCTCCACCCTATGGGTCAAAACAGAACTAAACCTAAGTAAAAGTCCTGTACTTTAGCACAAATTATCGTAACTATACCACACAGGCACAGGGTTATAACAGATACTGAAACCCAGAATTTTCTTGTAGTGATGAATGGATAATATTATGATGTTGAGAAGTACAGAAACAAATTGTAAAACACTTGAATGACAGTTACTGCATGATTAGGACAATTGATTATATTTCTCCATCAATTTTTTCCTGAAGTTGTTTTGATTAGAAAGAAATTGCTGTAATATCCAGGCCTTCTTTGGCTAGGGATGATTAAATGGGTAAACCCATTCTGATCTGTAATGGTCACATGAACTAATATATGCAAATATCTTTATAAAAAGCAATATTGTGAGGAAATATTTGAGTGAGAGTTGGTGTCCCAGTCAGGTGCTCTGATCCCTCCTCAAACACCTATCAAATATTACTCCATTTCATGCACTATATTAAAAGTTGTCCTTGCATGTGAGTTCTCCAGATGCAAATGGGTTCCTGATTCAAGAATAATGTGTTAAACCCCCATGAAGATAATAATTCATGTGGATTAGAGTATCGCGTGAAAAGACTGTTGAGATTATTACCCCACACCCTTTTCAATACAGTGTCCTTCACCTGATCCATAATTTAGCCCAGTATTGATCAAGACATTAACCCGCGTTACACTTACGTCATAATTGATCATTACAGCTCCCTGTGTGTGTATTATATAAGTGGAGGTAGCCAGCCGGCTAAGGCAGGCACAGGCATAGACTAGCCACAAACCCTACCATTATAATATCCCCAACTTTCGTTTGACAAAATTAAGGAACCTGCTAATATTCAGCTCAGAGAAACCTAAACAGGCACAGGCCTAGACTAGCCCCAAATCCATAGACCCATACACAGCAGTTTTTGTACCAATTTAATTATTATAACAAAAACTAAGACAAAAATTAAGGAACTCGCTAATATTAATCTCAGTGAAATCTCAGCCTATATACTTATAAGGCATGGAACACTATCAGACCAGTAGAATAACAGGAAAAAGTCTTGGTTAAGGCTACACCAATGCACAATGAAGCTTTGGTTCCTAGAAAACCCTGGGATTTCCTTGGTATTCCCCACTTCAGTTTAATATTATTTTGTAGTTGCACCAAATTGTAAACAGCAGTGGTTTCCTACTAAAATATGTGTAATATCTCCGGCTCCTTAGTAAAGCTATGAGGCCAAGAACAAAATATTGTTTGTTTCCTGTAACGGTCTGAAAAAAAGGTAGGTCAGTAATAAGATTTATTATAAAATGTATGTTTCATGCATATTTGGAGTTGGGAGGGCGGAAAAATGTTAGGGTAGGAATTGTTTTGAGTAAAACTTGTTAGTGTAGGGTTACAGTAAACAGACAACTTTTTTTAGGCCTTAGAGGCCTATTATTCATGCTCAAAAAACCTCAACATGTTCAGGCTGTATAACATAAAGCTCTATCATACAAATGGAAATAAGGCCCTTTAATCCAACTCAAAATATCTCACTCAACCGGTTCAGGTCAGGAAATTAGAAGTAATTTCTTTTTTTATAACAAATACTTACCTGCGATCATTGGAAGCTATCTCCAGGGCTTGCTCTGGTCACCCAAAAGGTAGGCTCTCATTTGGCAGTCTCTCCCTATGGAAGATCCTTGCGATGATCATAGCGGAGGGTCTACTAAATGTAGCCTCCAGAATTAAAAATAGACCGTGATTTGTGTGATCCCCGCTAGGGGCCGCACTGATACCGGTCGTGACGTCACGGTTGGCGCATGCGCCTTCATCCTCTTCTCATTTTTGGCGTTAAATACCATCATGGAAGAACGGATTCTAGGGGAGGATACAGAAGGGTGGGCAATGATCGCAGGTAAGTATTTGTTATAAAAAAAGAAATTACTTCTAATTTCCTGTTTTATATCCAAATTCTTACCTGCTCACATTGGAAGCAGAGTACCACCGCCAAGAAAAAGCTGTGGAAGGATCAGTTCTATTTCCTAGAAGCTGTGCCAGCCGTGACCAGCACTGCTCTACTAAACCTGCCTTTTGTTGCAGGAAGATCTTTAAGATAGAACTGCGCAAAAGTTTGCGGCCGGCTCCAGGCTGCGGCATCCATAATAGCTTCAAATGGCACTCCGGCCATTGTAGCCCAAGTAGTTGCGACCCCTCTGGTGTCGTGGGCTCTAATGCCCATGCGTTGCCTCCGTTCCTTAGGAAGGTGCGAGAACGCCCCCGCTATGGCCTCTTTGACCCAACCAGCGACTGTACTCTTGGTAGCCTTAGTATAAGGCTCCCTTGACCGAATGAAAAGGGCTTTTTCATCCCCTCGCAAGGGCTTGGTTAATTCCAAGTACCATTTCAGGGCCCGGACAGGGCAATGTACTTTGTCGTCTGGCGAGAACTCCTTCAGGCTGAGGAGAAACACCTCACTAGGAGTAAACGAGACCGACTGGTTTTTGTCCAATAGGAGGGATGGGAGAAGACGGACTCCTCCATTTTCCCACCGCAGATGACATGCGTCTATCCTGCAGGAATGGACCCAGCTTCCTCGCCTGGCCGAAGCCAGCTGCAGTAGGAAAGCTGTCTTGACCGCCACCGACCTCAATGGTGCCGTGTGAATCGGCTCAAAGGGAGGGCCCGCTAGGTACTTGAGTACCGTCGGGAGATCCCAAGTCTCATTGAGCGTCCTTGGTCTGGCGGAAACCACAAACAGACCCTTAATAAGGGTTGACAAATCCGTGTTGGACGACACAGTTGTCCCATCCGGAAAACCTCTATGAATGGCTGCGATGGCAGATTTGTAACCTGCAATGGTTGACGGAGCTAAGGGCTTCCCCTTATGCTTCACCGTTCGCAGGCCATTCAGGAATTCCGCGACTTCCGCTACAGGGGCCTCAGCGGGACCCACACCTCGCTCCACGCACCATCGTCGGTAGTGGAGAAGACGGGAATCATAAAGCCGGCAAGTTGATTCTCGCCTGGCCCTGGCTGCCGTCTCTGCAACTCCCTGCGAAAAGCCTCGGTCAACGAAGGATTTGCGGACAGCGGCCATACAGCCAGTCTCATTCTGTCCGGTTTGGGGTAAAACATCCCCGTGACCGAGTTCTTCAGGAGGTTGTCCTTGGGTGTGATCACTCGCGGAAGGTCTGTCAGCATGCTGGTCAGCTGACGGAACCACGGCTGGCTGGGCCAGAACGGGGCTACTAGGAGGATCCGGGCTGACCACTGCAGCCTCAGTTTCCTCAATACCCTCGGGATGAGGTTGGTCGGCGGGTACGCGTACCCGTACAGACTCTCCCAATTCTGCGTCAGAGCGTTTATTCCGCTCGACGTCTGAGAGGGGCGCACTGAGAAGAACACTGGAAGTTTGTGGTTCTTCTCTGATGCGAAGAGATCCACATGGGGAGTCGGCCAATGCTCGAATATGAGCCGAACCACTGTCTTGTGGAGGGACCACTCCGTAGGGTGGTTGTGTTTCCCCCTGGACAGGGCGTCCGCCAGGACGTTCCTGACTCCCGATATGTGGTTGGCAACCAGGTAGATCCCGTGTTGCCTGCACCAGGCCCACAGGTCCAGTGCCAGGTAGCACAAGGTGGGGGATTGAGTTCCACCCTCCTTGTTGATGTAGGCCACTGTAGTGGTATTGTCCGTAAGGACATCCACAGCAGTGTCCCGTACCTGAGGCAGAAAATGCTGCAGAGTCAGCCATACTGCCTGCAGTTCGAGCCAGTTGATGTGGTGCTTGGCCCAAGCCCGCGGCCACTGACCTGAGATCACCCAGTCTCCTAGGTGACCTCCCCAGCCCTCCATCGAGGCATCCGTGACTATCGTCATAGTCGGATCTGGCCTGAGAAACGGCCGGCCCACCGTCAGGTTGGCCCGCGATGCCCACCACTCCAGCTCTCTGAGCGATTCGTGGTCGGGGTATATCCGGAGATATGGGCTGTCCGAGACTTGCGTCCACTGACTGTGGAGCATAAGTTGGATCAGACGAGTATGTGTCACCGCCATGGGGACTAACTCGCGCAGACTGGACAGATGTCCTAAGAGCTTCTGCCAAGTTTTCGCTGGCTGAGGGCTCCGTGCTAGGAGCGAGGATGCCAGTCGCGACGCTCTGATGACCCTCTTCTCGCTCGGGAAAACGAGCATATTGATGAGGTCGAGGGTCGATCCCAGGAATGCTGGGAACTGTGTGGGTATCAACTGGGACTTTCCTTCGTTTACGAGGAAGCCCAGTTTTGTCACCCAGAACAGTGTGAGGTCGCGTTGACGTTCCACAAGCGACCTTGACTGGTTCTTTAGAAGCCAGTCGTCTAGATACTGGTGCATGTCTACACCCTGTATCTTGAGGAACGCCTCGATGGTTCGCACAATCCTCGTGAACACCCGAGGTGCTGTTGAGAGCCCGAACGGGAGCACCAGGAATTCGTACGCCCTGCCATCGTAGGCAAAGCGGAGGAACCGTGTGTGTTCGGGAGCTACGGGGACGTGAAAGTAGGCGTCTCTTAAGTCTATAGAGACTGCCCACGTCTCTGACATTGAGGAGTCCCTCAAATGCTCGGAGGTCTTTAGCCTCTGCTGGTGGGCCTCCCCTAGGCAGTCCATCACTGTTCGTAGCGTCTCCATCCGAAAGGATAGGGGCTTTACGAATTTGTTGAACGCCTTTAAATTGAGGATCGGGCGCCAACCGCCCGACTCTTTGGCCACCAGAAAGATAGGGGAGTAAAACCCCGGTATGTCCGCGTGGAAGGGAATCTCCCTGATCGCCCGTTTCTCGAGCATGGACTCCAGGCCTCGTTCGAGGTCCTGACGTCGCGCCTGATTCCGAGGAATCGGGGTGCAGCGGGGCTCCCTTGTTCTTGGGGGGTTCCCCGTGAACTCTATCCTGTAGCCCTTGGTTACAGTCTGCAGTACAAACTGGTCCGACGTAATCAGGGGCCACAGGTGGGCGAACGCTCTTAATCGCCCCCCCACCGGACAAAGCTGATCATTCTGCATCAGCTTTGGGGGCTGGTTTTGGGGTGTTATAGGTGGAGTAAGCGTCTTTTTTGGCGCCTCCACCTCGACCCCTACCACGGCCTCTACCGGCACCTCTACCTCCACCGCCTTCGGACGAGGAGGAGTTCGAGCCTCCACCACCTTTCTTACCCTTCTTGTTGTACTTGCCGCCCGAACCTCTGCCTTTTTTGAAGGGGATCCGAAAACGATCCCCCGATTGCTTCGAGGTCGAGGGCTGGTCACGGGCTAACTGAGCCTGTGACGCACTCAAGAGTTGGGTCTTGGTGGTCGACTCTACTGTTTGGGTCCATTGGCCCGCAAACATGAGACCCTTTGTCAGGGGAAGCTCTCTGAGACGCAGTCTGGCCATCGTGGGCACGACTCTCTTGTTCTCCGCCAGAGCTGCCGATAAGAATCGGATACGACGGTCAAATCCCGCCTCCAACTTCTGGCGTGTGGAGATGCGTCCTATAGCCGCGGTTAAATAGTTGGCCAGAGACACGGCCCCGGCCAGTGTCTCGTCCACCATACATTCTGGCATAGGTGGTGGCGTCAACCCCGCGAGGAGAGCAGCGCGCTCTTTCTCTCTACTGACTATAGTCGCAGAAATGAACCCTTGAGTTCGCTGCAAATATATCGAGAGGCGCGCGAGGAGAGATGAAGTCGATTCGACTTGCTTCGCGAATCTCTCCGCCTCTTTGGTCACCGGATGTGGTCCTTTCGGTCCAAAGGGCTTCGCCGGATCCCAATCCAACTTGTAGGTGGATCGCATGTATTCTGTCACCTCGGCGTCCACTTCGAGGACCTTAAGCAAGGTTTCATCCTCTTCGACAAGAGGGAAGAAACGCGCGTGGGTAGAATCCCCGAAGGACCCGGCCTCCTTCACCACCCGTCTGTCGTCGACAGTACACGCTACCTTAGAGACCCCGTCACGGGCCCATAGCGCTGGTGCCTCCACCGCACGTGAGGTCGGTGTGGCAAAGACACTGAACTCCGACTCCTCCGGGGGAGGAGAAGCGGATGGTGGTGAGGAGAACTTTAGCACTTTCGCAAGTGCATGGAGAACGGGCACGAACTCCAGGGGGCGAGAAAATTTAAAATCCTGCGCCTCCCAGGATTCGCGCCACGACCTAGTGAGGTCAGGGTGTGGTGGGATCGTGTGATCCCCACTCCCATCTCTAGGCGGACCCAGCCTTGCGTAGACCGACGTCACCGGAGCGGTGGACGTGGAGGCCGTCGCGGCTGTCTGAAGTGGCGGAGGCACCTCAGGGGGAGCCACAGGTTCCGCAGGCTTGTCGGAAGCTGCGCCCAAGAGCTCTCGATCGAGCTCAGACCACGCCTCTACAGGCGGGAGACCACAGGGGTCGAAGACCTCCTCGACTTGATCATCGAAGTGATCATCGTCTTCATCATCCGATTGGTCGGAGAACTGACCGGGAGACAAAGATGCCGGTGACGACCGGCCGGACCTCGTCCTGGTAGGCGAGGGAGAGGCCTCACGGCGGTGAGGTCTCTTGGACGGAGGAGGTGAGCACCTCGATGGAGACAAAGAGGGAGATCGCGGTCTCTTCTCAGGGGCAGCTGGTTTATCCAGCTTCTGAGAGATCGCCACAAGCGACTGAGTGATTGCCAAGATTGACTGAGTCATATCTGGCTGCTGAGGCGGAGGAGGAGGATTTGCCGCCTTCAGGGCCGCCACCAGCGTCGCTATGTCGAACACCGGAGGATTCGGTGTCGGCTGTGGTTGTGGCTGATTAGCCAGAGTCAGGACTGGGGGGGGAAACAAGTCCTCTTCCACCAGGCTATGACCCTGACCTACACGCCCTGCCAGCTCAAACAACTTCTCCATGTTTTCTTGCTGGCCACAGGGAATGTGCTCCCCGTCAGAGTCCTCTCCGAACAGGTCCACATAGGGGTCACCCCCCAGTGGATCCGCTTCGAGTTCGGGGAACAAGGGGTCTCTCATCGGCGAGGCGACTCCCACCTGGGCTGCGTCATATGACTTCAAGGCAGCCTTTGTTGGAGTACGCCCAACCGATGGAGATACTGCTATTGCGGGAGATACCGCAGGTGCGGTGATCACCGCAGATGTAGCAGCAGCTGCCGAAGCAGTCCTCCGGGTGCTGCTCCTAGTAGTGGGGCCAGAAGACCCCTCTGAGGCACCACTCTTTGTGGCCCCCCCCTTTTTTCTGCTAGGAGCAGCAGTCCCGCGGGATTTCTTCGTTGGGGGTGACTCATCACGAAGACGAGTCGAAGGCATGGCCTTCCTTGGAGATCTCCTCCTGTGTTCAGGAGTGGGAGATTTTCCCGCAGATCTCTTCCCCGTAGATGCGGTAGAAGAGGCTGACACCGCGGTTGCGGAGGTCACCGTAGTTGCGGAGGTTACCGCAGTTACCGCGATTGCGGGATTTCCCGCATCTCCCGCATTTGCGGGATTTACCGCATTTGCGGGATTTACCGCATTTGCGGTATTTACCGCATCTCCCGCGATTGCGGTATTTACCGCACTTCCCGCAGCTGCGGGAGTTACCGCAGGTGCGGTACGTCGAGTCCTAGCTCGACCACGCTCTAATGGCAAACCTGAAGGTTTGTCAGAGCGCGGAGAACGAGAACGTTCTCTGCGTGCTTTCGTTTTGCGGGCCCGATAGGCTGCATCCCTCTCAGACCGTTGGATTCTCTTGGTCATCCAAGAATCGAATCCCACCCAGGTCTCCTCCGTCCAGGATTCGCACACAGTGCAGGTATGGTTCCTGTCACAACGGGTGTGCCGAGAGCAGCACCCGTGTGCGATCCAGGGTACGTCAGGAGCAGGGCGAGTGGTGAAATTCGGGCAGGGCGAAGCCCCACACCGAATCTGAGAAGAAGGTCGTCCCGCCGCGGGACCGACGCTATACACGCTGGCCGACGACATCGTCGAAGGTCAGATGAAAAACAAGACAAAATATACAGGGAAACACAGAGATACCGACAAGTTACCTGTCCCAGCGATGTATAATGGTCTCACTGTTATACTCGCTTGTACGTCTGTACTGTATGCTCGAGTTTATAGCATAAACGAGCGTAAACTTCCGAGAGCTTTTGAAAACCGATTGGCAGAGCAATGGCGCCCAAAAGAGAAGAGGATGAAGGCGCATGCGCCAACCGTGACGTCACGACCGGTATCAGTGCGGCCCCTAGCGGGGATCACACAAATCACGGTCTATTTTTAATTCTGGAGGCTACATTTAGTAGACCCTCCGCTATGATCATCGCAAGGATCTTCCATAGGGAGAGACTGCCAAATGAGAGCCTACCTTTTGGGTGACCAGAGCAAGCCCTGGAGATAGCTTCCAATGTGAGCAGGTAAGAATTTGATATAAAAGTGTATAGTTCTTTACAGACCAATAAAAATAAGAAAATGGAAGTCCTGACCTAAGGGAGGCACATATCTAGCAGGATTAGCATCACATTTATGGGCAGCTGGTTTCCTACCACCATCTCTCCCTAGTGAGGTAGTAAAAAGGGTTCGGTTGACCCATTCATGCTTAAGAATGAGAGGACCTGTTTTTTTCAGCTCAAAAAAAAACCTCAATGTTTTCAGGCTGCTTGTAGCCCTATTAACCCTTCCAATGCTGAGGCTACTTTTGTCCAAAGCACAGGAACACAAAGATCTTTGAAAATCATCTAAACACTGTCATGTTGGTACTCATTGGAAAGCTCTCGCTGAGTGCTTTCAGATGAGTACCCATTTGCTACGGTTTCAGTCATTTTCCAGGTGTTGTTTAAGCCAAATTAGCCACCAGCAGCCTAAGGGTTAACCAATAGAAATAATCCAACTCCAAAAATATCAACCTGTTCTTGTGTTCCACTCTCACAGACCAATCAAAATAAGTAAATAAAAGTACTGGCTTCAGAGAGGAATAGATCTAGCTGCACGAGCCTCATATTTATAGGCAGCTGGTTCCTAACCAATATCACTGTGCTGTGTGGTAGGCTTTACATTGTCTGGAGCTATGACACTAAAAAATAACTTCTAAAATAAGCACAAATATGTTGTTTGTTTTCGAAGGAGAGTTGTTTGTCTGGTTCTGATTCACATTACCCTTTCAATTTTTTTATCCAAAATATGCTTTTGTTGGGAATATATCATCAATAAGTCAGGTTGCTTTTGGTAGCTACATAAATGAATCTTTCTTAGAGATATCTCAACCCATGTAAAAGCATGACTAGAGCTCTCAGACTAGTAGAATCAGGAACATGTCGATACCATGTCTTCATGTCTGTGGTAGAACCACAAAAGAAGTCAGTCTAACTATGGCAAAAATAGCATGTAAAAGAGTTCCTAGGTGTCTGCTAAATTATTAAATTCTCGATCAGCAAGACTAATTATCTTGAATATTTGATAGTTATCCCAGTCATGCCAGTAATGGGTAATAAAAGATCTATTCTGGCGATAATAATTTGACCAGGTCTTTTTTTCAATATTGTTTGTGGTCTTGCCTGACCGAAGGAAAAAACGAATAAAAAGGATTTTTAAGAGATGTAAAAAAAATAATTTAAAATATTGTTGTTGTTTTTTCTGTGTTTTTTTTTTTGGGGGGGGGGGGATTTCAAAAGGAGAAATGTGGATCAAAAATCAACAAGCAACTGTTCTTCATGTACTTGGCTAGATATCATCTTTCGAGGCATGATTGGGTTAAGTCTGTCTGGCCCTGAAACAGCATCTTGGCTTGACATATCAGCACAGTGCTGGCAACAAGATTAACCCATTCATGACACCTCAATTACTCCCTGCCTCAATTCATGATTTTTAAAAATATGTTTGCTGTCTTGGCTGACCAATGGAAAAATGAAAATAAAATGATTTTGAAAAAATGTAAAAATGAAATATAGAAAAATAGAAAAATAAAATAAAATAATTTTTTTTATTCTTTTTTCTTTTTTTTTTTGGGGGGGGGGGAGGGATTTTCAAAGGAAGAAACATTGATCAAAATTAAGCCAACAGCTCTTTTTCAAATACTTGTGGAGGTATCACCTAACTGGTAGAGCCTTTACAGGCATAATACGGTAAAGTCTGACTGGCCTTACAGCATCTTGGCTCTACATATCAGCACAGTGCTCGCAACAAGATTAACCCATTCATGGCACCTCAATTACTCCCCGCCTCAATTCATGAGGGGGCCGGGTGATTGGGGTCAGCCCTGACAGTAACAAGGAGGCTGAGAGGTCTCTCATGCTGGCAGCAACATCTAACTAGGGTCTGAGACAGAGAGGGAGCGAGGGAATGAGCTATGCTTACAGTAGGGAGCTAAGAGGAAATGACAGACCATGTTGTATATGCGCCAAGTCATACATCTCTCATAGTAGCATAGAACCTAGGCTGTTTTATCAAATCTATCAGGGGCTGACAGGACATGACAGCTGCAGCTAGACCATGTTATATATGTGCCAAGTCATACATCTCTCACAGTAGCCTAGAATCTAGGCTGTTTAATTCAATCTATCAGGGGCTGACAAGCATTTTGGCCGCCTCTTATGTTGACAGTAGTCTAGAAGTTAGGCTGTCATAGATGTACTACTGAGAGATATTTGGCAACCTCTACCTCCAATATAGGCGGTGGCTTCTAAGAAAGGGGAGAGAGCTAGCAAGCCCTGACAGAACATGTTGTATGTGTACCAAGCCATACATCTCTCACAGTAGCCTTGGCCTTGCTACTTAACCCCTCCAATGCTGAGGCTACTTTTGTCCAAAACACAAGGATGCAAAGATTCTTAAAACCATCTAAACCCTGTCATGTTGGTATTCATTGGATAGCTCTCGCTGAATACTCTCATATGAGTACCCCTATGCCAAGGTTCAAGTCATTTTTTAAGGTTATTTGCATCATTTTGTACTAGCCAAATTAGCCACCAGCAACATAAGGGTTAATTAACCCTCACCGTGTTTACTCTATCATAAATAAGTCAATTTCTGAAAATATTTTCCTGTCATGAGAAAGATGTGACCTAAGTAATCAGGCTGCTGATTTTTTTATTGTCTGCCAGGATAACAAAGTTACTGATTAAGACTTGCAAGAAATCAGTTGTCAAGGAGATTAACTATAACTTTTTTATGCCTCCTAGATCTAAAGCCACATCCTGATTTATAGTGAAATGTGATTTTCCTCTTCATAACAAATAACAGCAGATAGATACAATTTCCCTATAATGATTCTCAACTAATTCATCACAAACATGACAAGAAATTCTATCTAAATCATTTAGGTAAAACAATGAATTTATATCAAAATGAACTTAGCCGGTCAGCAAAAAAAACAACAATCAATCTGAGAATTATTTTTATCATATAGCATCTATAAAATATACGATATCATGAACGGGTTTACCACTTTATAAGAGATCCATGCTCACAGAATACATCGACAGCTGATGTGTTTTCTTACTGTTCATATCACTTTGTTATGTAGTAAATATTGATCAATCTGTCGGACCATCTGGAACTCAAAAATGGGAATGGCCCTGGCAAAAACATCACATAGTTGAAAGTAGACTAGCTCCTAGTCTTCCGTAGTCTCTACCTTGCACTTCCTATCGACGGGGTTGCTTCTTACAGTCAACATAGATGGCGCCACGGGTGGCAACCCACATCTGGACAAACCATTGGAATTGGAAGAGAAATTGCATATTGGCCAGCTGGTGGGCAAGTACAGAACTAAATAAGACTGAGGGCAGATTTAGTTTTAAGTCAGTATATGGTACAAATATCATGTTATATTTTTATATATATATATATATATATATATATATATATATATATATATATATATATATATATATATATATATATATATATATATATATATATATACATATATATATATACATACAGAGAGAGAGAGAGAGAGAGAGAGAGAGAGAGAGAGAGAGAGAGAGAGAGAGAGAGAGAGAGAGAGAGAGAGAGAGAGAGAGAGAGAGAGAGAGAGAGAGAGAGAGAGAGAGAGAGAGAGAGAGAGAGAGAGAGAGAGAGAGAGAGAGAGAGAGAGAGAGAGAGAGAGAGAGGAAGTATATGGAACGCTTAGCCTATGGCTAGGCTAGGGTATAGAACATAGAGCACTATACAGAAGCTGCTATGGTTTTCTCTGCTATTTTGTGAGGAGTATTTCTAGCAGAGAAGCACTTCCACCAGTCTGGTGCTTTATTCCTGTGGTCATTAACAAGGCCTGGCCTGGCAGCAGGGACAATCCCATCAATGACAACACAGCGGCCAATAGGGTTGCATACCGTTAACACAAAACCGTACGATACCGGTACTGGCGAAACGGTACCAGTGGTATCGGTATCGTTAACAGTGAAACGGTACCTCTGATCTCCGAGGCCTGATCGGCTTTTTTACAACATTCATGACGCTAACAAGTGTGGTTCCATTCCTCAATTCTATGACAACAATCAATAGTTGAATTGGGGAACAGAACCAACGATTGAGACGGACATTGACGAAGTTACCGAAGCAAATGATCGCCACAACGCACTGCGAACGTGCGTGGGATGTTAGATCGTATCGTGTTTCCCGCCGAATGCTATTCCAGACAGCGTGTCTATAACTCTTTCGGGGGGAATCAGCACACAAAGTGTCATCGCTGCATATTATTAGCAGTAACAAATTGTTTAAACTGTTGAAACGAAGCGGTACTCAAAAACGAAACGGTGCCTTTTAGTACCGGTTCTCAACAAAACGGGTAAATACCGGTATGCAACCCTAGCGGCCAATAGATTCCACTCAATAACACCTTTAACCCATTCATGTCCATGCTCCTAGATCCCCTACCATGGTATCTGCATGTTATGATGCTAGCATCGAAAAGATATAAGAAATCACTGCCGTTTTGGATTGAAAGGGTAATATCTGTCTGTCTCTCTCTCTCTCTCTCTCTCTCTCTCTCTCTCTCTCTCTCTCTCTCTCTCTCTCTCTCTCTCTCTCTCTCTTTCTCTCTCCATATCGTGGCTAAGATGTGACTAGCCAGTTGGAAGTGGAAGAAACGGGATTACCTGGTAAAAGCCACCACCTAACCCAAAGTCACTGGCAACTTTTCCACATGGCCTGTTGGGGATTTAAACCCGAGCAGCGGTGAGAGATAGCTAGCAGTCAGTGGCAACAATTTACACCACATAGCCATAAGGGCAGGCCAACTGGTCACCCCACTCTAGACCACATGGACCATGCATGTAGCATGCAACAAAGAATGGAGCACAAGAGAGATACTAAACACGAGCTAAGGGGTCAGCATTACTCTAGAATGTCTCAGCCATGGGGACCATCCCTTTATCTAGATCACTTGGCCATAGAGGCAGCCTACAAGGACCATGTATGTAGCATGCAACAAAAGGCTGAAGCACAAGAGAGATATTAAACTCTCACTGATCCTTTTCATCCGTGGTCTCAAGGCTACGTTATATGATTCAGCATTACTCTAGATATCTAAATCATGGGGGCCTGCCCTACTCTAGACCACTTGGCTATAGCATTCCCTACAAGGACCATGCATGAAGCATGAAGCATGCAACAGAGGCTTGAAGCATGAGATATTAAACTCCCACTCATCTTTTTCATCCGAGGTCTCAAGGCTATGTTATATGATTCAGCATTACTCTAGATATCTAAATCATGGGGGCCTGCCCTACTCTAGACCACTTGGCTATAGCATTCCCTACAAGGACCATGCATGAAGCATGAAGCATGCAACAGAGGCTTGAAGCATGAGATATTAAACTCCCACTCATCTTTTTCATCCGAGGTCTCAAAGCTATGTTATATGATTCAGCATTACTCTAGATCTCTAAGACATGGGGGCCTGCCCTACTCTAGACCACTTGGCTATAGCATTCCCTACATGGTCCATGCATGAAGCATGAAGCATGCAACAGAGGCTTGAAGCATGAGATATTAAACTCCCACTGATCGCTTTCATCCGAGGTCTCAAGGCTATGTTATATGATTCACACTAAGTAAAGCTCAGTGCCATGTAACGTGTCAGATCAAAGCCTGGCGTGCCGACTCTCTGCCTTTGAGCCTCGCACCCCCAGGCAATGCGTAACAATACCACACCTAATTTAGGCCACCAGTTCAAGTTCAGAATCTAAATTTTCAAGGCCCTTCATCGTAAAACTGCAGGCATGGTTTTGTTCTATGGGAAAGTATAAATATTAAAATTCAACAGCAGGTTGACCGTGTTGTATCTACAAACGTGGTATTTTTTATTGCTATTTTATATAGATTTTTTGAAATGTGAATTCCTTGGACATTTCCACTGCAATATCAGGGCTCCAAAATTATTAAGTGGTTTTTTTTTCATGGAGCCTCATAGCATCTTCAAAAGCTACTTAAAGGAATTGTGTGTAGAAACCAGTAAATCTTTAGCCCCCCCTGCAGAAATTTGATTGAGGAAGCTGCAGAAGAATTCAAAGGAGCCTTAATTGGGTTCTGGGTACCCCCCCAATTTCAAGCCCTGCATTTCAATCTGATAAACTGATAAAACTACTATATATTGGGTAGAGATAATTTTCCCATAGCATTAGCCTCTGTAAGTAAAAACAGGCAATGGAAAAGTCTTCTAAGAAGAAGAATTAAAATGGCAACTACTTATGTGATTGGCAATGGGGGAGAGGATATTTCACCGTAGCAAAACCCTGTTCAGGTGGGCCTTAACCCATTCACACTCAGAGTTCCCCAGGAAAGTATCGTCTGCTATTTTTATACTTTTGATAATAACTTGAAAATAAAGCAAATTCTCAAAATATATTTGAAGGAGAGTTATTGGTAATATTCTGATAAACATTTCTCCTTCAAATATTTTTGATAAAAACGCTTTTGTGAGGAAAATATCAACAAAATAGTCAGGCCTGTTTTTGAGTGCCAATGGGTTAATCCAACAGCTACATTTCCCAAGCCATTTCATTCACATACACTGAAAACTTAGTAGGTAGTGGGTAGGGATTTTTCACCATGGCATTAGTCTCTGTACGTAAGACCAGGCAATGACTAAGTCTCCTAAAAAAGGATTTAGAATGGCAACTACTTATGTGATTGGCAGGGGGGGGAAGGATATTTCACCATGGCAACAGACTCCGTAGCAGGACCCGGTTCAGGTGTGCCGCGATCCTTCAGCGCCGCTCCCCAGATCCCAAGCTTCCTTAGGCGCAATAAAGCTCCCACGCCTGACTGCACATCGACCTACTCACCAGACCCACACATCATTAGACATGGCAGCTCGCGAGAAGCTTTGTTTTTCTTTCCTAGAAATCGCCTGCTAAATCAGATAATGCATCTGAGCAGAGCCAGAATGATCCTGTCAAAAACAATCAGCATCCTTTATCCTTATCAGCCCAACAAATGCAGGAAATCATCCTTAATGTGATCACCTTCGATATGCAAACACCTAAAAAGTGAACATCTTTGATATGCGAACACCTGAATTGTGAATATCTTATAAATGTGAATATCTCTAATTGTGAAGACCTTTCAAATGCTAACATCTATTAAAGAAACCTATAGTGAACACATGTGAGTAGTAAATACCTATTGTAAACACCTTTGACAAATGAACACCTGTTAGGAACACATTTAAGATGAGAGTGCCTAATATAAACACCCTTGAGAAGTGAGCACGAATTGTAAACACCTATTGTGAACACCTTTCATATACAAACCCCATGTGGAAACATTTTTATCATAAAACACCTGATAAGAACACAGCCTACAGGCTGATGAAATAACAATTGGCTTTAAACTCGAGTATCATCTGAGAAGAGATCTTGACAATTGAACATGTGCTCTTAAGTTCAAATCAATCTCTGGTGTGCCCATAAAAAAATCTGAACAGGCAGCTAGAACAGTATAGAGCCAATATGTCGATAAGAATTCATGTAATGGGTCCTGTTAGGATAAAAGCTCTACAACATGCAGTAATGTTAAGTTCATTGGATTAACGTATGTAGTCTTGCAGCAGCCAACTATTATGGCTGAGTGTCATGGTGACATTCTCTTAGTGATAAAATATTCAGAAAAACATTTCGAAGGAAATGTTGATAAGAACCTGAACAACTCACCACCGGGAAGGAATTGAAATAATCGGAGCAATATAAAGCTATTATTGATATATCAAGGCATACAGATGATTTAGTTATGTTACATTTATTGGATTAACATATTTAGTCTTGCAACAGAAAAATAATATGATGAGAAAGCAAAGCTTTGAATGCTCGCGCAGCTCGATGATATTTCTGCATTCCCCTTCAAATGCAGTCACAAAGTGTTTGTTATTGTTATCCGTGACGTCATTCTTTACTTAAACTTCGCTGAAACATATTGGAAGTCCCTTCATATGAGCTTCATATTTGTGCAATAACCACACACAGTATGCGTAGCGATTGACCGAAAATATGGCATAAAAATTACTACGACTTCAACCTGTTGCAAAATCGTCATTTCACGACAGATTTCCTCTAGAATTAAGAGACATGTAGAATTATTTGCGGTTGTAGCGATTTAAACTGCATTGAAATCGATTCACGGAAAGACGAGTAAAGTCAGTTTTACCGTGAACATCGAAGTTACGACTTTGGAATGCGCGGAATTCCATCGTAACATGACGTCATTTCAAGACGTCAGCATTTGTCGCACGTGAGCATGTTTGTTTCAGTTGTTGCATAGTTCGGCGTGTGATGCACGATAGTCGGCGACCAAAACGCTATTTTGACACAATTTAAAGGAAACAATCCAAATTTATTATTTAATTAAGAAATATTAAAAACATGAAACGATCTGGCGGCAAAATGTGCTCTTAAAGCAAAAAGTTGTGCTCATTTCCCGCGAGGTTATCGAGCGAGCGAGACAAAGAGACGAACAGACAGAAGTGTTGACGGAAGTGCGGACACGGTTTCAATGGCCTCAGTATGTACTTCCATTGACAATGGCATTGTTGACATCCTATGCCGTAAATGCTCGCTACGCTGAGCCGGCCTTCGGCCGACTCACTACGCGAGCTATTAAAACAGAGTGTCATGGTGACATCTTCATAGTGATAAGATATTCTGCAAAACATTTGAAAGAGAAATGTAGATAAGAACTGGAACGACTAACCACCGGGACTTAACCCTTCCAATGCTAAGGCTACTTTCGTCCAAAGCACAAGGATGCAAACATTTTTGAAAACTATCTAAATGCTGTTTAAGTTTTGTGTCATTTTGTATTGGCAAAATTAGCCACCACCAGCATAGGGATTAACCCTTCCAATGCTGATGCTACTTTCATCATTTTCCTTTTTCATTGACAACCATCTAAAAAAAAACTGTCATGTTGGTATTCATTGGATAGCTCTCGCTGAATACTCTCATATGAGTACCCCTATGCTAAGGTTTCAGTCATTTTTTTAAGGTTTTTTGCATCATTTTGTATTGGCCAAATAAGCCACCAGCAGCATAGGGATTAAACAAATCTGTGCTATATAAAGCTAGTATTGATACAACAAGTCATGCAGATAATTTTGAGGGTAATGCTGAGCATGAATGGGTTAACCTTGTAATATACACCATATCAGGCAAGCTCATCATAGGCTTATCCTATTAATCAACATCTGGGGTCCAACAGGAGTTAATCCAAGACTTGGGGATAATGGAAATATGCTGCTACTGGGCTTGGCAGTATCATATTGGCTAAAAGCTAAAAAGCAAAGTAATCTTTAGCGCTGTCATTGCATAAGTAATGTCTAATGAGAACCCTTAGGGAATTTTGAAAAGGGAACTAGAGGGGATAAGATTGAAAATTACATCGGTAAAAAGCAAAATAAGGGAAATGACAACAAGCAAGGGATCATAAATCGAATCAGGTTAAAATTAAATCTCACTATAAAACGCTAAACCCAGATATTTATTTAGCAATTAGCATCCTTTGTCTAAAAATGTTTTGAGTATTTTTTCCTCTAAATCTGACTAAATAAGTACTTTTATTAGCTACCATTTCTAGCATTAAAGCAGTCTACATTTATAAGCTCCTTTTCATAAATCTTGATTACATATGTGACAACATATTGCAATCAAACTTTAACTGGAATACATTGAAAGTAGACAACCTTACACTAAATCTGACTGGAACACACTTATCTTCCTAAATCAGAAAATTCAATTTAGGGCAAATATCAATTTTAGTGAATCTCAATTTCTTTTGAAGTATTTTTCACAGCTGAGTGCTTAATGGAATAGAATTAGTTCACCCCAGGTGTCAACGGCACCAGTGTAACCGAGAGATACAAGGATCGAGCATCCAGTGCAAAGACATCACTTGAGGAAATAGAATAAATTTCTCAGGGTGTCAAAGTCTGACTCTTAAGATCAATAGAAAAGAATGCATTGTCATTTCAACAATGATCCCGAGAGTTCTTCATCTCTGTGGAATATTTGTGACTCCTGGGCAATTCAGTAAACATTTACGCATCGTTGTTTATAATTCACATTGCCATCTATATGGATTCTGTTTTTCTATGCAATGGTATTCGCTCAGGGTAATTAAAGTGTACTCTGAGCCTGAAAAACAATGCCATTGTTAGGCGACATAACCTCCAGAAATGTAGAACTTATAGTTCCTCATCAGGCTCCCCAGGTCAATGAGTGAAGTACACATTGTCACGCATGAGTGTATGTCCATGAGTTCAATATCCACAGATCATACTTGACTCTAATAGGGACCTTGTGAGTCTGAAATATAGTATTCCACACAAATTTCTGATGCCAAATAGTAATGGGGCAAAATATTGTACCATATGTGTGCTGTACATGGACTTAAAACATTTTTCATTCTCTAGATAAGATGTTTTAGCAGGTTCTTTTTTGACCAATTTGTAATGAAAGGATACTTAGGTAGATTTCAAAACTGATCGAGTTGCATGATCTGCTAATAAAATGCTCTAGAGATAAATGGGATTTTTTACCTATGCCCAGGTTTGTTTCATCGCCAAAATAATCAATCCAAATATTGAGAAATCACCAGAATATATATTTTTTTGCCTCCCATCTGCAGGTGCCTGGAAGAAATTCAATCTTTCAATCAGTAATATTATGAAGGAATGGGAATATTTTGCCAGACACGTTCATCTCATTGCCATACTTCCAAAAATCTGTTGAAAGCTTCAAAAAGCTGAAACAAACAAACCGAAATATTTCATCAAATAGCCCATTTAGATATTGCTGTTTAACAACCTATCAGCTGAGAGAAACCTTTTAGTCCCGCTCTCAAAGGAGGGAATATTTTTCCTGTCACATCGCAAAACAACCTATAATTAATAGGTCAACAAAAAGCTGAAATAAACAACCCAAGTGTTCGGTCGATAACCCATCAGCTGAGTGCCTGAGAGAAACCTTTCAGGCATCACTATCGAGGGAGGGAATATCTTTCCTTGCCCAGGTTCCTGTCACACCACATAACAACCTAAATTAATAAGTCGACAAAAAAAAAATGAAAAAACAAACAAAAAAAAAAACCTATCAGAAAATGCCCACATTAAGAGAAATGTAGAGGAAAATTTCTCTTCTGACCCTGATGGCTTCTGTTTAAATACTATACCACTGAGGCAGTTAAAGGCAACAAAAAGCTGATACTAAGGAACCAACAAAAAATCTATTGAAAAATCCCCATAATAAGGGTACTCGACTGCTGGCTTCCTTTCCAGCAGCAAAGTGCTTGAGAAAAACCTCTCAGTTATGTTATAACAGAGGAATCCAAGGTCCACACACTTACAGCATGTAGCCAGCATCACCTTGTTCAAGCCAGAAAACATAAGAGAAAACAGTGGCTTGAATCAGTGGCAATCTCTCTACCTCTCTACCCCCTTCCCCTAAATCGAGCAATATGCTATCGGAATATACAACAAAAAAGGAACTGCTGCCTTCCATCCTACCAACCAAGTGCTTGAGAAAAAACCTCTGCTATGTTATAACAGAGTAGTAGTCTAAGGTCCACACACTTACAGCATGCAGCCAGCATCACCTTCAAGCCAGAAAACATAAGAGAAAAGAGTGGCTAGAATCAGTGGCAATCACTCTACCACTCCCCCTTCCCCTAGTCGAGAAAACCTCTCAGTATTATTATGCTATAACTGAGTAGTCCAAGGTCCACACATTTTATTTACAGCATAGTGCCAGCATCACCTTGAAAACATAAGAGAAAAGAGTGGCTAGAATCCATGGAATCAGTGGCAATCTTTCTCCTGCTACCCCTGGTTGAGAAACCTCTCAGTTAGGTTTGAACTGTGTAGTCCAAGGTCCACACATTTTATTTACAGCATAGTGCCAGCATCACCTTGAAAACATAAGAGAAAAGAGTGCCTAAAATCAGTGGCATTCCTTCTACCGCTCCACTTAGTTCCACTGGTCGAGAAACCGGCCTCTGCTCAGTACTCACCATCGTGATGTCTGTGAAGAATAAGTCCAAACACGGAAGCATTGTTCCGGAGCACATCCTTATTATCTCTTTACACTCGCAGACTAATCCATGCACTGCCGCGTATCTCACATCTCGCCGCAGTCAAGGCTACCCATTCACCTCCCAGCCGGCCTGCTGAGGCGTCAACCAATCAGAGCGCTCCGTTCTAGAGAGTCAGAACCCTGGCTGAGAATTTCGAGGGGATTGGTGGGTGGGAATGTGTGTGAGCGTTGCAGCTCTGCTTCAGTGCTGTTAGGTCAGTATCATGCTTAAAGGTAAACAAAGTCTGATCTGATGCGAGAATTATCTAAAGTTCAGTGGAATTTTATAGATAATTGCAATAAAACTCAATTTTTGCAGATTGTTTTTTTCGTCTAATATTCAATATCTTCCCTTTTAATTAAGACCTTTCAAGAAAAAAAAATGAAAATAGGATATGGATTTTTTCATATTTTTTTTCATTTATATACAATTGCCCTATTGAGGCAAAATCATGACCAGTTGTTGGTGGAGGAAACTGGAGTATATGCCCAGGGACAACCACAGACTACTGAGTCTTGTAGCAAAGTCTAACAACTATCTAAATTTAGAGATTGGAACATGGATTCATATTTTAGAACTTTCTTTTTCTCTACATTTATGGCTATATTTATTACATTGGCTATTGTTAATGTCATAATTATTATCATCATTATTATTATTATTATTATTATTATTATTATTATTATTATTATTACTCTTATTATTATCATTATTATTATTATCATTATTATTAATACAATTATAATTATCATTATTATTATTATTATTATTATTATTATTATTATTATTATTATTATTATTATTATCATCATTATTATTATTACTACTATTATCATTATTACTATTACCATTATCATTATTACTATTATCATAATTATTTTTACATTAATGTTATACCGTGACAAGCCATGTATCATCCAGAAAGCCTCCCATAAACACAGCGTACCCTGCAAACTTTCTGCCGTCGCGAGTATCATACTCTAGCTGACAGGTGAGTCTGCGTGGTCATTGGCTGGCAGTAACGCAACACAACACGGCAATCGTGTTAATTAACGAGTAGGAGTACTACGGCTTCCTCTCCCTGGCTGCTCACGGCCAGCCTAGCTCTCACAGGTAATGACAGCTTAATGCTGTCAGCCAGCCAATTACCGCCAGACAACAAAGGAAGGATGGCGCTAAGACAATTAGAAGCCTCTAAGTGATACTTAGCTTGTTAATTGCAGAATAATATTCAACTACAACACACAGTATAGACAATAGTTATCAGTCTGAGAGTATCATGTTTGGTGGGCAATTTTTTTTTATCGGCAAAATTTGACATTTTTTTTTAAATTTTTCTTTGTGAACAAATATATTAATATATTAGATAATAAAGATAGTTCTGAGATTATCATGTTTGGCAGAGACATTTTATTGAGTGGCAGAAATTTGAAATCTATTCATTCTTAATTTTATTATTCTTAATATTCAACTACAACACAGTATACAGACAATGGTGATCAGTCTGAAATTATTATGTATAGCAGAGGAATTTTTTTTATCAGAAGAAAATTGAGATGTATTTGTTTTGAATTTTTCATTTTTTCCCCCTTTTCAGGATTTTATGTAAATACATACTAGATAATGGTGATTAGTCTGAGATTACTATCACGTTTGGCAGAGATATGTTTTTATTAGCAGAAATTTGATATTTATTGGTTTTTAATTTTTCTATGTGAACAAATATATTAGACAGTAAAGCTTGTTCTGATATTATCATATTTAGCAGAGAACTGTTATTTATCGGCAGAAATTCAAAAATCATTTGTATTTGATATTCGTGTTTCCCCAATTTGTGGATTCTATGTGAACACATGTATTAGAAAAAGGAGATGAGTTTAAGACTATTATGACTGGCAGGGAAATATTCCTAATCACAATGAATTTAATAACAACTTTTTTCTAAAGTTTTCATTTCTTCCCGTTTCAGATTCTATGAGAAAATACACTCCATATGATGGATATCAGTTTAAGCATGTTAAATTAGGGTCAGTGAATACATGTAATAACCAGAAATTAAAATTTATAGAAATGTTTTTTCCTCTTCCCTCCTTTCATAATAACTTATTCTTATTTAGCTTGTTTAATATTTTCTTATACTTTCTTAAGGCAAAACTAATCAGTAATATCAAAGTTGGCATTCTCTTCCATACAGGTATTACCTTTAATAATTAATTTCTTTATTCTTTCAATTGATTAAGGTGCAGCCCTGTGAGGTGCTGTCTGCTGGTTATTTTGCCCTTGAATTATCATTTTGAGACCTTTCCTAGAAGAGAAGTAGGAAAGTTTGATCCCTGTCTTTTTTTGTTATTTCTCTTTGTATTATGACTAACAGTTGGAAGAAATAAAAACTGAAACTAAAACAAACAATTCCATGCAGGCTTCTCAGCAAATTAAAAGGTTACAATTTCGCAAGATACTAATTGGTCTAGCTAGAATAAGCATTAGGCTACACAGGTAAAAGTTGACGGGCCCGTACGGCCCCGGTTTTTGATCTCTCAATCTATCGACATTTCACGGCTTGAAAACCTGTAACGGTCCCATTATTTTTATTATCTTTACGGGCCTGTAACGTGCTCGTAATGGGCTCGTAACGGGTAACGTCAATAAAACGGGTCCAAACGTCAATTTTTACCTGTGTATGTGGTAGAACAATTCACACAGATATACGTTGAACCAGTGGTTTACATATTACAACTGGAACGACAATGTTTTGGGAAGTTTTGTAACAACAGGTAGTACATTGAAAAATGAAAATTTCCAGCTAGGATGTCAATGTATGTAAACACTTTCAAAAATGCCATCTATATTAAGAAAAGAAAATATGATTTTCCCTACCTGAATAATGCCTAACCACCTTCCCAGTTTCTTCCCCCTTAATGGTGTAATTGCTCTACATACTCAGGTAAGGTACAGGTACAGTACATGATCTATGGACACGCCCCCTAGGCCATACAAGTAAGGTATGTCACGATTTAGCCCCAGTGCCAAACGCTGGACAATGATAATGGGTACCAGGTCGAGGAACCTCGCATGACGCGAGACTTCCTGGAACACGCAGATATCATGGCCCCAGACGGAAACGTGACAGTGAGTGAGAGATTCAGCCCCTAAGAGATAGATAGAAAGCAGTGACCTTTTGAGGATCATGTAATCCCAGACTAATAGTTATTAACCTTTAGGGTGCTTAAAGTAACTACACTTTAACCTCTTAACGGAGATCACCAATAGTTGGCAAATGCAAAGCTTTCTATGGACATGCAGGTGGGTGTAATACCTCAGCATCAACTATCTGAGTTCTTTAATCCTTCCAATACTAAGGCCACTTTCATCCAAAGCACAAGGGCGCAGAGATTTTTGAAAAACATCAAAACCCTGTCATGTTGGTATTCATTAGATAGCTGTCATTGAGTTCTCTCAGAGGAGTACCCATGTGCCAGTGTTTCGGTCATTTTTTCACCTTTTTTTGCATCATTTTCTATTGACCAAATTTAAGCCACCAGCTGCACAAGGGTTAACGACAGTATTTGATACCTCGAGCAGCATCCAGAATGTGAGACCTTTAACATAGTGTAAAGTTAAGTACTGTAAGTTCCTGAATGTGTGGTTAGGCCAGGTTCCTTCTCCTCTGAGTTGACCAACCACACTGTAGTACTGTCAACGACCTATAGATGGCACCACATGTCTAGTCTCTGTTAGTCATACTCAGAGAGAGTAACTCCTAGCTCCCCCTGATGAGATAATTGAACGTAAACAAACTGACCTCCTTGATCATTAGATGTCTGGTAAGAGAAAAACCTGCTGAGAGTGTCTAAGTACATGTATGAGAGCCTAAATTCTAGGCCACTCGCTTGGTAAACAGCTGGTAAATCATATCATTCACAATCACTGCGCATAAAAACCCACACCGTCGATCATACCATGTTATGAAGAAAATCACACCCAGTGCACACTTTGTGTGGCTTCAGATATCACTGACAACGCATGGTGACTCAGATGACAAATAAACAAACAATTTGTAACTGGAAATATTAGTAAACAAACATTACGTCACATGCTACCAATGGGAGCTCTGCATCTAACATGTCATTTTACCACGAAAATGAAAAATAAGGGTTAAACTGAAAAGGAAAGTCAACGTCTTCAAGTTTAAAGACCCTAAAAAGACTTTCATGGCTTCAGAACTGTTTGGTCTGACTTTGTTGTGTATCAGTATTTTGTTAATGTTCTTGCAAGCTAAGGAGGTGACTTTGACTTATGCAGATGATTTTTTTTCATTTAACCAGGGCTGTGTATGTATACATCTCTCATTAAATGCACTATGGAAAATAATTAACCTCTTCTTGCCTGCACAGCACCAATAACAGGGATATATACATAAAGACTGCATTGTATGCAAAAAGGCGAGAGAAATAACAATCAAAGCTCAAACAACCAACATACCTCCGTTTAATAATAATTTGCTAATTAATCTTGCATTTTCAGCTAACTTTCTAAATATCGCAGCATCCGCACCTTCAGACCAAACTTGGGTTACATAAAAAGGTTAATACACAATAAATACTTTCACCCCCAAAAGATTAAGGAAATTAAAAAAAAAATCATGAAGAAAATTAAAAATAAAATAGACTCACTTGTCCAGAGTCCTCCTCGAACTGCCTGAGCTGTAGACACTGTTCTAGTTTCTGTAGTCGCACGTCGGCTAGCTTGACCAGTCTAGCTATGGTGTTCTGGACATCCTGGTAAAGGTGGCTGATACTGTCCATAGCATCCCTGAAACAAACAGAGTAATATATTACAGAAACATAATACAATAATTCTGCCGGGGTAAAGCTAGGTTTGAATAAAACTGTCAAGGTGGACTTTTAGGAATTTCTGAAAAAAATGTACGAGGCCTAAAAAAAAAAGTTGTTTGTTTCCTGTAACCCTACCCTAACAAGTTTTTATTCAAAAAAATCCCTACCCTAAAGTTTTTTCCGCCCTTCCATCTCCCAATCAACATAACATGCATAAAACACACATTTTTGACCAAAAAAATAATGCAAAAAAAAATCTTTTTACCGACCTACCTACCCTATATTTTTTCGGACCGTTGCAGGAAACAAACAATTTCTTTTTTAGGCCTGAGCAAAATTAATAAAATATCGATCGTTTTTTTACAATCAGCAAGACATTTCCCTTGACTTTTATTTAGAAGCATATTGCCATATTCATGATCCAGGTTATTTTAATAACCAATTAATGCTCAGAGTTCTCCGTTAAAAGTATCAAGAAACACTCATACATTTAAGACAGACTTTGGTGGCATATATAATTTGTTTAGATGGGTTAGATTCTAAATGACAAAATTCCTTGACATATTTTCATAACAATTGCTTTTGTCACAAAGACAACCCTAAACTGTAGGCCTGTTTCAACTGCCCTGAGCATGAATGTACCTGCAGGGGTGGGGGGATTTGTTCAATAATGGCAACGACCTTGACCTCTTCTAAGCTTCTTGACATATTTTCATAACAATTGCTTTTGTCACAAAGACAACCCTAAACTGTAGGCCTGTTTCAACTGCCCTGAGCATGAATGTACCTGCAGGGGTGGGGGGATTTGTTCAATAATGGCAACGACCTTGACCTCTTCTAAGCTCTGATATCTATTGTTCATTTCATTGGTATTAAATGCTAATATTACTCTGATATTTATTTTTAAGACAACAACCCCTGCTATGACCTAACCTGATATTTTAAATCAAGTGCTTAGCCCTGAACTAGAGTTAACTGGTAGCCAGTCTACATGCAATACGGCAGCTCTTAGTAGTCCTCCAACTGAGAGTGAACTGGCCAACCAGTCTATGTGCATTACTGCCGCAACTCCTCACAGTTCGTTCTCCCCAGTTCTCGAAAAAATGCAATTCAATTTGTGCGGTTGCAATCTAATAAAGGGTAACCTTGGCCGCTGGGGTCTCCATTACAGGGCCGCAAGCAAACAAGCCAGACACGTTCAGCGTAATAATGCGCTAAACATTATTGACCTCATCAATTAGCCGGCAAAATGAATTATGAGGCGTGTATCATCCAATCAAACAAGCCCTGGCTGGTAGATCTGACCACTCAGGTGGATTCTACATTCAACACCCATATTCGACTAATTCAATGGGCACTCAAGAAAATTGATTGACAAGTTTCTCGTACTAATTGATATGACAGAATTCTTTGGTATAATTCTCTAATGAATTTTTTAATGAATGTTAGATTTCTTCCAATCAAACAATCCCTGACTGGTAGATCTGACCACTGAGGTGGATTCTACGTGAATGAATTTTTTAATAAATGTTAGATTTTTTCAGTGGTCAACCATTGCACTCAGCGGTGGATAACACTAGGCAGGTGTTTGAGGAGATCAACAAAATCCCCTAAATCTTTCAGGAACTACAACTTTCAATCAAGTCAGTTTCTCAAAATATGGCTTTTTTATCAATTTAAATATATAAATATATATATATATATATATATATATATATATATATATATATATATATATATATATATATATATATATATATATATATATATCCATTTGTGATATCAAACGTGAGCTCATGATGTAAATGGGTCAAAGGGTTGATATTGCAAATGACCTTGACCTAGAGAGAGAGTGAGTGAAGAAGGTCTGAAACCCTTTAGCTGAGCCACACACCTTCTTCCGCTAGCTATCCACACGCTGTTTCCCAAGGGATCGACCTGGTCGTCCAGAAATTGATTTGCTTTCCTGGTGAAACGTGAACTCCATGAATCACATTAGACAGCACTGAACTCCTTTACAACTACAGCTGCAGATCCCAGAAGGGCTTGTAACACAGTGCCACTGACTATTTGCTGTCTCTTACCTCTGCCTGGATTTGAATCTGGTTCAGAGCATGTGAAAAAGATTTTCTACAATTTGAAAAGTTTTTTGGTTATTGCATATCTCAAAGCAGACAAAATGTCTTAACTAATTTTTAATTCTTTGGTAGATATCAGTATAAGATTGATAATAAAATGTTTTTCTTCATGTCGCCTGTGAGAAAGTTGCTAGTGACTTTGGTGTAAGGCGATGGTTTTCTCTGGGTACTCAGATTTCCTAAAAGTCTTGCCTTAATATTGCATTCTCTTCATATTGGAGTGAGTTGTGGTTAAGCAATGGTTTTCCCTGGGTACTCAGGTTTCCTTTGCCATTTACAACTGGAAAGCCATGCCTCTCCATTGCATACTCTTCATATGGGAATGAGTTGTGGTTAGGCAATGTTTTTTCCCGGGTACTCAGGTTTCCTCCATCAATTACAACTGGCAAGTCATGCCTCTACATTGCATTCTCTTCATATGGGAGAGAGTTGTTACTAAGGAAAAAACTCCTCAATGCCTGGCCCAACTTTATTTCCTCTACAAAGAAACCTAATTTTCTTCCCGCAATCGATAACATGCCTGATCTATTTAATCAGATCCTCACCACATGTTGGGATGATAGCGAAACATCCCCTGCTTCCTCGCTGAATGATTGATAACAGGTTGAATGGATGCCTACTTGCAGTGATTTTTCATCAATACTTCCGCACCTATTTTTTCTTTACGTCTAGACTGGCTAGAATTCTGATTTCAATACTTCTGCCCATCATCTACCCTTAACCCATTCAACTTCTTCTAGACCACTCTGTCTTCTGGACCTATGATGCCTTTGAAAATAACTTTAGAAATAGTCACTATTCAGAAAAATATTTGAACAGGAGTCGTTGGTTTGTTTCTGATCAATATCCAGCGAGCAACATAACCACTTGCAAGCAGAACAAGACCCCAACTTGCCCACCTCGGTAAGTGATGTTTTGGGCAGAGTCCTCGCAATGTAACTCACCTTTGTTTAACAGAGTGGCGGGGCAAGTGGAAGTGCTGGCGGGGCAAGTAAACTTTAGGGGCACCTTGCCCCACTCTGCAAGTAATGTTTTGGAACCTATGTCGCACCATGATATCTTTCCATCAAATATTTTCTAAAAATTGATTTTGTTAGAGATATCCCCATAGAAGTCAGGTCGAAAAGCGCTACAGGCATGAATGGGTTAGATTGACTCAATGGTTCTGTTCTATTTTAACCAGCCATTAGGGCTGTAGTATAGAGGTACCTGACTACTCTGTTCCTTTACATGATGCCTTTGCAACTGAGAAGACCCCTACGTTACGGAATAATGCCAGATCTATCATCTGGGAGCAAACTAGCTGGAGAATTTTGAATGGCCTTCACCCCCCCCCCCCCCCCCCCCCCCCCCACCATTGATCCTGTCTCAGCAATTAACCCTCATACTGATGGTGGCTAATTTGGCCCAAACAAAATGATGCTAAAAATCTAGAAAATATCTAAAACCCTGCCACATGGGTACTCATCTGAGAGTACTCAATGAGAGCTATTTAATGAATACCAAACACGAAAGGGTTTGGATGGTTAACAAAAATATTTGCGTCCTTGTGCTTTGGACGAAAGTAGCCTCAGCATTGGAAGGGTTAAGTGGGGATTGGAGAAACAGTGGAGAAAGAGATAGGGAGGTTTTCTGCACTATCGATTTATTGATTGGTCATCACCTAGAACAAGTACAGAAAGGATATAAGGGCAAACTGAATTTCAGCGGTAATATCACGAGTTCAGCTCCCTGAAGAGTGCAAACAAAAACTGACATGACATCAATCTTAGATAGAATAGAATTACAGTGAATGTAAGCACTTTTTACCCATTTGTCACAGGTTCACAAATAGAATCACCCGATTGTGTATATATGATCACATTTTATGCAAGTAAACTTAGATATCATAGGCATTTGTAGCAGTAAATTTGAAAACATTTCCCTTGTTGATATTTTATAAAATTGAAGTATTAGAAAATCAGAGAGAAAAAGAATACGAGGAAAACATATTTAGAGGAAATTTACATGAGACAGTATTACCAAGAGCTTATCCAAGCCACTTTTTCCACATGTCCAAGTGTTCATTTTATATATTAGTAAATTGAGTTGAATCCACCTTTGTACAGTTATCTAACAAAATCTTTCAAAAAAATTGAAAATTAGAAATAAAGACAATTTGACGGAAGCAAAATT
>OZ012688.1:9589442-9668465 GCA_963942565.1 Maea johnstoni | reverse complement strand
CCTAGAAAAATTGCTTTAACATGCCAGCACCATGTTCTACTTTAATGATCCAAAGAAAATTCTTGACATGCAAAGGGTGTTCTATGAGGATCTGTTTACAAAAAAACAAAACAATCCCAATCGAGAAATCCTATTTTGCTGATATGTTGGATAATCTGCCATCCTTATCAGAAGGGCTTAAAAGAAGTTAAGATAGTCCGTTTACACTTAAAGAACTGGAAAATATAATTTACAAAAGTAAATTGAACAAGTCTCCTGGCCCCAGTGGATTCACAAATGAATTCTTTAAATATTTCATATATGAACTCTCAACTTGGGTATTAAGATCATACCAACATTCCTTTGCAAAAGGATCTCTTTCTAGAGATACTTTAATGGGCACAATAACATGCATTCCTAAGGGGGGAAAGCTAAGGAATGAGCTTAAGAATTGGCGACCTCTAACCCTCTTAAACTGCACATATAAATTTCTATCCTCTATGATAGCTGACCGTTTAAAATCAGTCCTTGAATTGTTGATATCTCCAGATCAAACAGGTTTTATATATAATCGCTTTATAGGCGAAAATACAAGGCTTTTGTATGACACCATCACATACTGTAACAATGAAAATGTTTCAGGGTTGCTTGTGGTGGTGGACTACGCAAAGGCCTTTGATACGATAGAGTGGACATATATTGATCAGTGTTTGCACTTGTTTAACTTTGGAGATGTTTTAATAAAATGGATTCAAATCTTGAGACAGAATTCTATCTCGAGAGTTGAACAAAACTGTCATTTCACTCAGAATATCGAATTGTCCCGGGGCTGTTGTCAAGGTGATCCTATGTCACCTTACATCTTCGTACTTTGTGCAGAGATTCTCTCACACGTCATAAGAGAACAAGATAGACGCCAGTGGCGTCAAGAGGTTGATTCCTTGTATGTCTTTTTGTAGTTAATCATTTGCAATTTTTTGTTTTTTTAATATTTTGCTATTTTGAAATTTTTCTGATTTTTGTGTTTTTTCGTTAGTGGTTACAGACTGATACACACTTGTAATGCTGCTGATGATACTTACAGACTTTTTAATCAAAAACCAAGTTTGTGAATAGACATTAATATCAGTTTGGAGCACTATAAAACATTTTCCTTTTTTATGAAATTCTTTATCTTTTTATCATACCTAATAGTGCCAAAAAATACATCTGAAACACATATCTTTCAAATTTTTCATAAGATTTCTATCTAAAACCCTCCCTCAAATATTTTCCAAAACTATAACCCACTTCTAGCTATCCAGAAACTTTGACAAACTCACCACCCACCATCACCTATCCAGTAGATCACCAAACATGAACGGGAAAAGCCCACATCCTGCACTGCAAATGACAGTCAACAAAACCCCACCAATAGCATGCTTGCCACAACTTACTTAATGCTGCCTGAAGAACTTTAGTCCGTGACTTACCCTTACATGAAAATGGCCAAACACTGCCAGAATGCAAACATGCACAGGGATCAACCTTATGGTCCCTTAAAGGGCATATGCCCCTGAACCATGTGATTTTGCTACCAGATGATGAATTATAGGAGCCAAGTTTGTGAACGGACATTAAATATCAGCTTAAAGCATTTTAAAAACTTTTCCTTTTTTTGAAATTCTTTATCTTTTCATCATACCTAATAGTGCCAAAAAATACAGCTGAAACACAAACCTTTCAAACTTTTCCCTGGGAGCATGCCCCAAGATCCCCAAACCTGGTCAATGCACCCCTGGCAAAACCATACCGTCGTGGTGGCCGCACAGGAATTTAATAGCCCCTAAACTTAAAATCCTGGGAGCCAAATCTGCTCCTGTCTGAAAATGTTAAAGTCAATCACTGATGCATGTAACAAACTGACTGGCTGCCTGCAAATAACACCACATCAAAATCAAACATGTTGCCAACAGCCAAAAATCCACTCCCCCTTAACAGAGGCTTGTGACTCTCCCCCACAACACAAAATGTTAACACATAAGCTAAGTATATACAACAAAGCCCATGCATTAAAATAAGTGCCGGCTCTCAAATATTAAAAAAGACCAACAGTTAAACAGCGAATAAAAAATTTCATCATAACCTAAAATTCAGCACGCATAAATAAAATGCAACTTTTGACAAACTAAACTAATCACTAAGCCTATCCGCCAAATATAAACATGAACATTTTAACACACATACTTCAGAAAAAGAGAGCGATGGGGGGCGGGGTTAAAAATTTGACATCTGACATATCATCAAAGTAACACAAAACATTTACATGAAGATGGCCAAACACTGCCTAAAAGCAAACATGAACAGGGATCAACCTTATGTACCCTTTAGGGGCATATGCCCCTGGTTCATGTGATATTGCAACCAGATGAAAAAATATACGAGCCAACTTTGTGAAAGGACATTAAATATATGTTTGGAGCATTTTAAAACATTTTCCTTTTTCCTTAAATTCTTTATCTTTCTATCATACCTAATAGTGCCAAAAAATACATCTGAAACACATATCCTACAATTTTTTCATAAGAATTCTATCTAAAACCCTCCCCCAAATATTTCCCAAAATTATAACCCACTTCTAGCTATCCAAGAAACTATGACAAACCCACCATCACTCATCCAGTAGATCACCAAACATGAATGGGAAAAGCCCACATCCTGCACTGCAAATGAGAGTCAACAAAACCCCACCAATAGCATGCTTGCCACAACTTACCTGCTGCTGCCTGAAGAACATTAGTCCGTGACTTACCTTTACATGAAAATGACCAAACACTGCCTGAGTGCAAACATGCACAAGGATCAACCTTATGGTCCCTTAAGGGGCATATGTTCCTGGATTATGTGATTTTGCTACCTGATGATGAACTATAAGAGCCAAGCTTGTGAATGGACATTAAATATCAGCTTAGAACATTTTAAAAAAAATTCAACTTTCTTGAACTTCTTTATCTTTTTATCATACCTAATAGTGCCAAAAAATACATCAGAAACACAAACTATTCAATTTTTTCCCTGGAAAAATGCTCCAAAACCCCCAAACCTGGACAGTTAAAACATTTCCCTTCCACTGAAATTCTTTATCTTTTTATCATACCTAATAGTGCCAAAAAATACAACTGAAACACATATCCCTCAATTTTTTCAAAAGAATTCTATCTAAAACCCTCCCTCAAATATTTTCGAAAACTATAACCCACTCCTAGCTATCCAAGAAACTATGGCAAACTCACCACCACTAATCCAGTAGATCACCAAACATGAATGGGAAAAGCCTACAACCAGCACTGCAAATGACAGCCAACAAAACCCCACCAGCAGCATGCTTGCCACAACTAACATGCTGCTGCCTGAAGAACTTTAGTCCGTGACTTACCTTTACATGAAAATGGCCAAACACTGCCTGAATGCAAACATGCACAAATATCAACCATATGGCCCCTTAAGGGACATATGCCCCTGGCCATGATCTTCCGCCACTAAAGCAGGTCCAGCACTACCAGAAACCCAATATGCATGCAATAACTTTGTACTTAAACCTAAAATAGACTGATACACACTTGTAATGCTGCTGATGATACTTACAGACTTTTTAATCAAAAACCAAGTTTGTGGATAGACATTAATATCAGTTTGGAGCAATTTAAAACAATTTCCTTTTATTTGAACTTCTTTATCTTTTTATCACACCTAATAGTGCCAAAAAATACATCTGAAACACATATCTTCCAAACTTTTCATAAGGTTTCTATCTAAATCCGCACTTAAAAAAACTTCCCTATTTTTGAATTTCTTTATCTTTTTATCACACCTAATAGTGCCAAGAAATACAACTATAAGAGCCAGTTTGTGAATGTACATTAAATATCAGTCTAGAACAATTTCAAAAAAAATTCCCATTCTTTGAACTTCTTTATCTTTCTATCATACCTAATAGTGTTAAAAAATACATCAGAAACACAAACTTTGTAATTTTCCCTTTATTTTGATCAGTATTTTCGTTTGTTTTGCATCTTGGGCGATACAAATGCAGGGAGATGCTGCCTGGGCCCGAGCACTGGGTTGAAGGGGTATGGGACCGGCATCGGCATCAAAGGGTAGAAGCCTGCATACTTCAGGTCTGCTACTTCACTCATGTTGAGAAGAGTTTCTAGGGACAGAACTGCAGGCAGCACTAAACATCAGGTAGACTGAAGGTACATCAGAGAAATTCAATACACCATGCAACCTGAAAAAATAATCATACATACCATCAAAGCAACACAAAAATATCAACACAAAACATATCTCACCAAATGCAATCTTACATTATCACACCGACACAATATCTTCTTTAAACAGTAATTGTTTTGTTTGAGGGACAGTGAAGATTTGCATGGTTTCTATATTTTGTGGATGTGTTTTTATAAAATTGTATATTGAGTGATAGTTTTGTATTGATACTTTTGTATTTATTTCAATTTAATGTATGCTTACTATTTTGGGTTGTCAGGTGAATCAAGTTCCTATGATGCTCTTTGGTGTAGATGCAGTATGATGTCGAAGCCAGTTTCTATGAGTGCTGCCTGCAGTTATGTCCCTTGACACCCTTCTCACCATGAGTGAAAATGCAATCCTGAAGTATGCAGACCATTAACCCTGCCATCCCATGCATTCGCATTACATGCTCTTTGGGCTTATAAGTTTGTGACCAATAAATTATAACAGTACACACTTTTCCTGTCACCCAAAACAATTAAAATCATATCTTTATCTAAAATACAACAACAGTGAGAACGGAAGGGATGGCAGGGTTAAAGGTCTGCTAACTTCAGGACTGCATACTACACTCATGGTGAGAAGGGTATATATACTGACTGCTGAAATCGCGATAAAAATATTTACTACTTCCGTTTTTTTCAAAGTTGTTTTCTTACGATTGTGGGGATCAAAAAAAATCCACAAATGGGCAGGATGGATTATTTAGAGTCTGTTTTCTTGAAGTTGAAACTTTTTTTCCGGTTTTAGTGGCGAAATTAATAAGTAAATTTAGAATTTCGCCAGGGTTCCTAAATCAACATTCCAAAAAGCCGTTTTTGCCGTTTTTTTCCGAAGTCGCCATTTTTTTTCAAAAATTACAAATATAACCAACAAGTTATGATAATAGGGTAAAAGCCCTATTTGTTGCGAACACTTTGATGGGCCATTTGTAAATTTTGACCCAGAAACGGCGACGTGACAATTTATTGAAAAAAGTATGTTTTTTGTGTGAAATGCACACAATGCATATCAATGCCCTAATCTCGCTATATCAAAAAAATCAACTTCCGGTTGTAGCGAAAAGCTATTTTTTCGCTTCCAACCTGAAGTTGAATTAAAAAAAATGATTGAATCAGATAGATGAGGATCTCATCTATCCAGGTAGGTAGTCATATTGTGATCGGGGGGAGATAGCTTGATGAAATTGACAGGAATCGGCGAGGTACCATTGAGAATGTACTAATCGCCATGGTCAACACGCCACCATCGATGCGTGTTGACAAATATCTCAAAATATTTTCGATTTTCCGAAACCAAAAGAATTAATCTTAATAATATAGATACTTGGCTTGTTAATTCTTTTGGTTTCAGAATTTTAGAGTTAGAGATGGCCACAAACGAAAGCTTTGAAATCGGGGTGCAAATTTCGTCAAACCCGATATTCAAAATGGCGGAGGGTAACCTAGCCAATGTAAAAAATACGTGAATGAACACGTAAGTAAAATAGTACAAAGAGAGATACAAATAGCCGCTCATTGGTTAATAAACCGCGGGAAAGAGTACCACGTGGTGTGACGGTGAGGCAGTGAGACCGCTCATTGGATAATTCACTATATCAAAAAAATCAACTTCCGGTTGTAGCGAAAGCTATTTTTTCGCTTCCAACCTGAAGTTGAATTAAGTGAGACCGCTCATTGGATAATTCACCAGAGACAAACCACGTGGTGCTGTCACGTGATTAGCCGATCGCATTAAATATGCAGAAAACCCACGCATGCGCATCCACCCACGCATGCGCATCCAACGGCCGCCCCACCAGACCAGACGCGCTACAGAATCATATTGGAGTGAAGAAAACGTAAAGTATAAACACGTAAAAATCCACCAAAAAAAAAACTAGGCAACCCACAGAAACAATGAAACAAACATTATAAACTACACACCCAATTCTAACAGAAACAATAAACAAAACGACCCCACCACACCCCACTCTCCAGATCATGCGGCTAGAATTTTCCAAAAATGCCATGTAAGACAACATAGGGAAAATGCATCAACCAGCTCCCAGGACCCTCCCCGGGAATGCAAGACAACAAAAGCGAACTGAATAAAGGTTGTTGTACAACAACCTCTAAAAATGACTGGAACCCTGGCACATGGGTACTCAGCGAGAGCTATCCAATGAATACCAACATGACAGGGTTTAGATGGTTTTCAGAAATCTTTGCGTCCTTGAGCTTTGGACGTAAGTAGCCTCAGCATTGGAAGGGCTAAGTCTGCTCGTCATTAACAAGTTAAGGTTAGGGGGGGTAAGGGAGGAAGTGAAGAAAGGGGCATATATGGGGTAATAACCTACCTTGGGGGGGGGGGGGGGGGGTGAGGGGGGGTTAGGGGAGGAAGAGAAAAAAGGGGCATACATGGGGTAATAACCTACCTTGGCACTGTGTGGTAGTATAGTAGAAGCTTGACCAACTCTGCACTGGTGAAGTTTGGGTCCTGCCATATTGCACTGTTTGTGAAGATGATAACGAGCGCTCCTCCCTCCTTGTCCCTCGCACCTGTAATCAGAACAATAGCCAGGTGAGCGACTCAGAGAACAATACAACAGGTAACAATACAGCCAGCACACTGCCGAATAATCATTATAAATGTTCTGCTGGCGGCAAGATTGTCAACAAGACTGCTCTGAAATCAATGGATGTATGTAAGTCGTGGACTTGCTTTACAGGAAAATCATTTCAACCATAGACGGAAGGCCTAATAGGGCTTTAGACAAAATCAAGGAAGAAATGGAGTAAATATTATTCTGACCATAGATGAAATATGACAATGATGATGATGATGATGATGATAATAATGGTGATGATGATGACGACAATGATGATGATGGTGATGATGAGGATGGTGATGATGATGACGACAATGATGATGATGGTGATGATGAGGATGGTGATGATGAGGATGATGACAACTATAATAGACTGATATCTATGTCTATGGAAAAACTAAACCCTATTGTTTTCTGTACCGATCCCTATCTTTTCATTTTTGCCTAGATGTTAGTTTTCAAAGGGTTAACATGATGCAGGCAGTAGAGGGGGGTCACCCATATACATTAGAACTGTCTATCTCATAGGGGCCTCCAGGTGAACAAGGTTGGTATACCGCTCAGGTTTTATATAAAGAAGAGAAATGCTTGGCATAGGGCAAGGCTTATGTTATTATTCCCAACATGCATTGAAACCAATGCTACAAGGATAACCCAACCTCACTTTGGCTATGTGCCAAAAATGTGTCAAAACATGTCACGTTGCTGATCACTTTTTACTCATGTGTCTAGAGGGTTTTTAACATTACTATTAGTATTGGGGTGCTACATTCATATAGAGATAATGTGGGCTTTATTTTTGTATTAGGCACAGTGGTGATATTGAACATCACACATGTGTTGGCACAGATCCTTCAACCAATTCAGATGGTGACCCCCCCCCCCCCCCCCCCCCCACCCCCTCCCCCCACACACATATTATCAATAAACACATTCCTCTGGCTGATTCCTCATAGATTTTTAAAAAGTTATTAACGAACACTGCAACCTGCCAACTTGCGTCCCCCTTATAGTTGAACACCTCTACAAGTAGAATACCTCTTACTCCACCTAAACAAATACCTACCATTCAAGGATGTACAGATATATAAATGAACACCTTTGTGAGTGCATCACATGTTGAACACTTTTAAAAGACACTAATTGTGCATTTGTACTGTTTCCTCTGAATATACAGAGAATTATTCCAAAGCTGAACTGTACTTGGTACTGAGGCCAGTAACAAGTAGATACTTATTCTTATATAATAAGTAACCATACTCACTCTGATAAAGGTAATATCCAATTAATCCAAGTGTTCAGGTGTTTAAATGATGATTTTTAGTTGTAACACTAAACATACACGCTCTGTAGTAGACGTTGTAGGAAATTTTGCCACTGTTGAACTTGATAGCGTTACACTGATCTCTTAGCGTGGCCTATTTATAACAGAACCAATAGTCAACTTATTTATAGTCCTCGTCGCTCAGTCCAGGGGTCCTGAGCGAGAGTTGAAACAGGTCTGTATTGGAAAATCGATTGATTCAGTGTAATTAATTGATCAGAGAGCTATTCTGGATCAATCTTTTTGCAGCTGGGGTGTGGCGGGTGGAAGTGAATAATTCCCAATAAGCTGTTATCTCCTGGCCCTGCTGAGGGCAGGTTTCCTGTTTAAACTAATCCATGCATAGTAGGGTTCTCCATGTAAAGCGGTGTCTAATTCCTGATTCTTATTTATATAGGAGAAAATAACAATAAATAATGATGACAATAATAATAATATATTGATTATAATAATAATAATAATAATAATAATAATAATAATAATACTAATAACAGCAACAACAACAATAATAATAAAAATAATAATAATTATAATAAAAATAATAATAATAATAATACTAATAACAGCAACAACAATAATGATAACAATGATAATATTTTAATAAAAATGATAATAATAATAATAATAATAATAATAATAATGATAATGATAATAATAATGATAATAATAATAATAATAATAATAATAATTATAATAATAATAATAATAATAATAATAATAATAATAATAATAATAATAATAATAATAATGATAATAATTATAATCAAAGTTGAAAAGCACACCAAAAAGACTCATCTCTTATATTCATATCATATTTATATGACAATAAAAGCATGAATTTACAATATTTGGGAAAAGGTTAAATATTGTGTTGCAATGAATATTTCTCACTATCAACTGTTTTACAAAGGCTTTCTTATGAAAGATACCACAAAAAAATCCCACCTTCTTAGAGGCCAGCTCTATGGTGTGGCAATGTTGTACGACATGTCAGGGGGTGTGAGAAAAGGGATGGGGGCTGGTTTAGTCCTTATTCCAATAAAAGTGAGCTTTAGGATGTAGAAAATATAAACCATAAGGTATAAACCGTAAGTAGTTATAGCAGCTCCCATTTCAAAGGAGGAGGGGGGGGGGGGGAGGGAGGGGATGGGGGTAGGGGGTTTAAGTTTTGTACCTGTTCCAATAAGAGAGTGAGCTCTCGGATGTGGTAAGGAGCACTCGCTGTTGCTGGCCATGTCAGGGTCATATCAGGTATAAGAGACGCAGCACTTGGATGCGGTAAAGAGCACTCATTGTAGCTGGCCATATCATGGTCTTGTCAGGTATAAACCATAGGGAGTGATTTTACAGCCTCCTTTCAATGGAGGGGGAGAGTGGGGGGGGGGGGGGGGGGAGGGGGTTAGTTTTGTACATATTCCAATAAGAGAGTGAGCTCTCGGATGTGTTCAAGAGCACTCATTGTAGCTGGTCTTATCAGGTATAAACCATAAGGAATGATTACAGCTCCAATTTTAAAGAAGGGGGGGGGTGGAGGACGGAAGGGGGGGGGACAGGGGTTACTTTTGTACATATTCCAATAAGAGAGTGAGCTCTCAGATGTGTGGTAAGGAGCATTCGCTGTCGCTGGCCATGTCAGGGTTTCATCAGGTATAAACTTAGAGTCTAGCTACGAGGCTATATTATGATTTTACTTTATATCATATATATAGAAGCCTGTGCCTATACTAGATAGGGACGTGTGGCCTACTGTTGGCCATTTAGTTCACACAATTACCACATGAGGGAGATTGGTTTTAATTTCCAACTGAACTCCTAGTATACTTCAGTGCCATCTATCCACAATGGAAGACATTTAAATATGGCCTGGGAGGCAGGCTAGTATAAACCATATAAGGAGGGGAGGGGGGAGGATAGGGGGGGGGATGGCGATGGTTAGTTCTGTACATATTCCGCTCAGTCCGCTCTCGGATGTGTTCAGGAGCATTCATTGTAGCTGGCCATGTCAGGGTCTTATCAGGTATAAACCATAGGTAGTGATTACAGCCTCCTTTCAATGGCTCAGCCTAATGCTGCCAGAACACTAATCCAGGCTTTACCTCTCTCCGGGGAAATAGATGAGAAAATGAAGCACAATGTACCCTAAGCTGCAGGGATAATTTAACCCTTCAAATGCTAAGGCTACTTTCATCCAAATCACAATATTTTTTAAACCATCTAAACCCTGTCATGTTGGTATTCATTGGATAGCTCTTGCCGAGTACTCTTAGATGTGAACCCATGTACCAGGGTTTCAGTCATTTTTCAGGTCCTTTGCATCATTTTGTATTGGCCAAGTTAGGCACCAGCAGCATATTAAAGGGTTAAAATGCAAATATACAGTGCAGCATGGTTTTCTCTGAACACCTGCAGTATTGGGAAAACATGTTAAACTTCCACATGCACTCAGACAGCTCCACATTAAGGCCTACCTGTCTGAGTGGCAGGTAAATCATGGTAGAGCACATGGGTGATTTCTGTTTAAAGGGTTGTTCTGTATGAGGGGAGTCTATTTTAACAGAAATATTGATCTACCTTATTGGTTTTAGTAGAATTAAAAGGGATAGCTCATGGCAAGAATTGTTTTTTTGAATTGTTAGAGGGGGGTAGCCAAACCCCTAAAATCCCCTCTGTATCTGCAACTAGGGCAGATAGAAGATTCTTAAAACATATTCTTACTTGCCCTACAGGATTTAACATACTAATTATGATAGAAAATCAAATAGAATAGTCTCTTATAAAATTACTGATAAAGATACAAGTGGGCTATACACAAATTAATAGTCCAACATTTGAGGCAGACAGAAAATACTTCAGAATTTAGCCAGCTCTCATGTGCAGGTAAAAAATTGCATATTTGAAGATTCACTTTACTATCACTCATGAACATCACTTTCTACTATCACTTTCTAAACATAATCTGTCACATACAGAATGGTGGATTGCCTTGTTATTCATATTTTGATGAGAATACACAACCTCCAGAGACATTGTATAATTCTACACATAATGTCACCATACATTTAAATTTTCAAATTGAATTAAAGGCTAAAATAAAGGGAAGGACAATTTTCAATTAGTTGTTGACCAATCATTCTAGGAGGGCACCTCGAAACATCTCTAAGTGTATAAATAACATCAGCCATGCTACAGATAAAAATGTGCTCCATATCATTAGTTTGCCTTTTCACCACCAGATGTCAGCACTCATCAGCTGTATAATATATCCACTTCACTCAGTCTTTTTTCTACTATGTGAAAACCTCCAAATGAGAACATCTCATGTTGTGAATGCAATTTCTCAGTTCTGTTATAATGATCCATTGCAAAATCCTCAGTGAACATTTCCAAATAACTCTTATGACCTACTGACTATAGTTTCTCCATTGTCCATATCTCATAGGTCTTAATGTGAACATCTCCAGTAGTGAATGCAATTTCTCGGTCCCATTATACTGTATCATACTGCAGAGCCATCTATCCATAAGGGATGTCCTATCCTGATTTATTAAGTGTTATCGACACTTTGTTTAATACCTTTTTGTTGTCTGTTTAAATCTTTTTTTGGACCAATTATTTGGAAGAGGGGTGTGGGTTTGTTCATAGAATTTGCCCACCTGGTGTAATCTGTTGTTCCTCAACCACTTCAAAACCTAAGGATGATTCTTGGAAAGGCTATGTCACGTGGTATTATCTTAGGGCTTTGCCACACCTTGGAATTTGTTTTAATTGGTGTCAATTCCCAATTCAATACTTCATGGCAATTCTAAGAAAGGGGTATCATACGTCTCTTTTAAGGTGTTGACCCCCTTTGTAATCTGTGTAATGCATGCCCCTCCAATAACTCAATACCACATGGCAATTCTTAGAAAGAGGTATCATACGTTTGATTAGCACAGAGCTAGCTATAATCTACACTTGAAGGCTTTGATTCCCTTTCTAATGTTTATCCATCTGATGCCCCTCTAACAGTTCAATACCACATGGCAATTCTTGTGGGGGAAAGGGTTTGTCATTGGTTTGTTTTAACCCTTATGCTGCTGCAGGCTAATTTGGCCAATACAAAATGATGCAAAAAACCTAAAGAATAATTGAAACCCTGGCATATGGGTACTCATCGGAGAGTACTCATCGAGATGTATCCAATGAAAACCAACATGACAGGGTTAAGGTGATTTTCAAAAATCGTTGAACCCTTGTGCTTAGGGCGAAAGTAGCCTTAGCATTGAAAAGGTTAAGGAGTTGATACCATGTCCTTCCCCTATCTCGATAGCACAGGTCAATTCTCAGAAACCATGGTGCTGTGAGTGTACTGAGTTAAGGCCCTACCACCCAGTTACAATGTAATTATAATGAGTGGGTGGGAAAGGAAGCTTTTGCTAAGTAGATGGTCAGCCATGTGTGGTCAGTCCACTGCAGACCACCCATGTCTGCTCAACTATGCATTTATGCAAACACTGAATCTTCCTAGAGTTGGTTTTACCCCAGGTTTAGTTCTTTTTGAATTCCCAGGGGGAGCCACTAAAATTGCAGTGTATAAAAATGCAACTTGTACCCTTCCAAGATGAATGTGCTGCCATATAATATAACTTTTTTCATCAATATCAATACAATATGAATGGTCAACTTAGCATTCCCCCATAAAATGCATTTGCTTGAAAGATATCATAAATAGTCGGACAGCATGGGTGCACCTTAGACTAGGATCCTATTCCCTGAAGAGTTGGCATTCACTTCTGTGCTGACCAAGCAGTGTGGCGTAGTACCAGGTATGGCAGATAGATGGCACCACCTGATCCTCCTATCTCTAGAGGCCCTAACTGAGTTCTCTATTCCCCTGGTGAGATAAGTATAAACTAAATTGACCACTCTGGCCACCAAGACTATTTTGGTGTTTAGTAACAAAGAAAATTGACAGTGGAGTTTTATGGTCATTAAATCAGCTCACTACCGCTCATGGTTTAATTCCCAAAAAACACTCTTTCTGTGCTCTAACCTATACCTAGAAATCTAGGCTAGGTGCACCCTGGGAGTAGTAGACAGGGAGTGGGCACTGTGCATGCGTCATCAAATTTCGCTGCCTCTGACTATATGAGTCATAGATAACCTGTGTACCCCCAGATTGGCTGCCTGCTGCCAGCTGAAAAAAATCACGTGACCAATACTTCCCCTTGCTACACCGCGTAACCCGAGGCGCACATACGCTAGGTACTCGCATGCTGTGCCTATGGGGTTGCGGATCAAGGGGATGTATTTCTCTGGTGCACCTCAGATGTGAATGGGTTATGCTGCTGACTAGTCTGAGATCTACCAGGCGCAGTAGTAAGATGACCTAACGTTTGGACTGGTTGAACTTTTCTGTGAGAAATGTTTCTTAGTTGGTGTTGTATCTTCATCGGAGCTGCCTCAGGCCCCAGAGGCACGTGCCTTAACAGCAATAAACATCCCGACCTGGCCCCGGCACCAAATAAATAACCCAGCAACTAGGCGAAGATAGCACTGATCTTCTACTAATAGGGATTGGAAAGAAGGATTGGGTTTTTACCTCCCCTTCAACACCTTAGGTCATATTGTGATGAGATAGAGACCGGGAACGAGAAAGAAATTCACTTCTCTTCACAAATAGTTCCAAGAGGGTCTTTCGGTTGCAGAAGGACCAAAGACTGCCCTACGCAATGCCGCACATTTATATATAGTGACCAAGCCAACCTGCTAATGAGAATCCAGTGGAGACTTGAACATGGGTCCTAAGACTAGGGAGTCATCGGGCTTGGAAGATCTGACTTAGGTAGGAACATCAGAATGAAATTTTGTTAATCAACCCTTCTTCAGCCATATCAATACATTTTAAATTGTGACCATGTACACTGCCTAGTTATTTATATATCTGGCATGACTTAGTAACAAGTTCTAACTGGGAGAGGTATCCTTAGTACTATGGGGGGTGGGGGGGTTTGATTTTCACTGTTTGCACTGGTGCATCTGCAGTGCATTGGTGGTGTTAAGTCTAGGGAAGAATGGTCTTTTGCCATGTTGATAAACACTGAGCCACTCACTGCCATAAATCACACAGTTTGTGAGTCAAGCCAAGAAAGTCTATGCCAACAAGGCCAAATACAATCCTTTCATAGCCCAGCTACTAGGCGTTCTTGTTGTGTTTTACCATATGTAAATAAATCAATGCCTACGTCTACATAAGGGCTTTTGATCTACTGTTGGCCATTTAGTTCACACTACTGCCTACTGAGGGGGTGCTAGTCTGGCAGTACTAATATATTTCTGACTACCCTTCTGGCATACCGCAGTGCCATCTATCCACAAGGGATGACATCTAAAAATGGTCTGTAAGGCAGGCTCATCCTTTTACTACTTGTCCCAGCTTCTGTGTTCATTGGTAGGTATTTAGTCTCAGAAAGTGTGGTGTGCTGTCGTGTTTATCAACAGCAAGCCACACCAATTTAAGTCAAGCCAATGACAACCCGGCTATCAGATTTGAGCCCTTTGACTCCTTTCATTACTCGTCCCAGCTCCTGTCTTCATTGGTAGGTATTTAGTCTCAGAAAGTGTGGTGTGCTGTCGTGTTTATCAACAGCCAGCCACCCATTTCCATAAACCACTGACAGTTTAGTGAAGGCCCTGCTGCTGTTGCTGATGCTACTAGTCTACAGAACACAGATAAGGAAATAGAGGTTCCAAATGCGCTTCAAAAGGCCAATCTATAACACCTTCAAAAGCACCCTCCAATACATAAGACAGAATTTGGAAATTTATTTGTTCGAAGAAAAAAAACCAGTCACACCCCAAGTCACCAGCAACTTTCTCATATGCCCCGATCAGGATTCGAAACCAGGCAGTGGTGCGAGACAACTAGCAGTCAGTGGCAATGCCTTACACCACACAGCCATCAGGGCAGGCCCCCTTCAAAACATATTCATTGTTCATTTTGGGATCAACTTCTAGGAGAGCACCTAAACTTTAGGGCGCAAACATTGTAAAAATATCAAATATCTTTACGGGTTATCCACACATATTGGAGGCCTCAGAGTGGAAGAAAGCAGTTTCCCAAACATCCTCAAACGTTCAACACATCTATTCCTTAAGAGACAGAAGATCATCTACAACAACCATATTTTGTTTCATTTTGAAACATGGAATCAGTTTTGGGTTAGTTGGTGGTATACTTGGGTATACCCTTTCTTCTGACAAGTGACTGGCTAGTAATAACTTAGCCTTAATATGGCTGAAAGAGTGACAACATTATTATGAAACTCTAATTCTTCCACCTCTACTTAACTAATAGTACCAGAAAGTGACTTTAATTTTCGAATTTTCAATTTTTGCAAAATAAAATGCACTTTACTTAGATATTACCTGAAATGCCAAACCCCACATCCACCCCCTCCATAATTAAGATACATTTAGTGCCAATCATAAAATCCATCCTATACTTTGGCATTACATCAAAAGTTCCAAGGTAAGAAAAGGAAGTTACCTGGAAAAACACATTTCTAGATCAAAGGTTCCTAATCCCTTCCTCATTGGCAAGCTAATAACATTGTTTATTGCACGGTCACTCACCTAGTCAGGAATATTCACCAGAGCAAAACAAATAGGGCGCTTAAAGCACCAAGTGTGCATTTAAAGTGGTAAGTGTGTGTGCTTAATCATGGAGCTGATAGGACAAAGAGCGATAGGATGTTGGAGAGGAATCTTGTGGTTAGATTTCTAGGGCCCATATGCTATGGGTGCATAAAAACAGAGAAATCAGAGGTTAACCCATAGACATCTGGTTATAACATATGGACTGATGCCATGGGAAACATTTCGAAAACTATGCACTACTTTGAGAGATATTTGTCTACAAATTGCTGATACTGTTGGCTTCAACAAAAAATATTCTCAATTATTTCCAATGATATCACTTTTGATGAGAAATTGGTTTATTCCATACATACTAATAAGTTCCCTAGACAGGAGTGGCCAGGGTCTGTACCAGGAATACAGTATTAAACTCACAAGATATTTTGAAAAATTATTGCTTGAGATATTAGATATTGATTGACAATTCTTTTTTGAATAAAGTCACTGAAGATGATTCCACCAGCCATTGAGGAAGGGTTCTACCATTAAAATCAAATTCTTGTTGAAGTAGAAGATGTGAATCTTTATGGTCTTGTGTTGATACTTAACCCATATGCGGATGTTGGCTAAATTGGCAAATACAAAATGATGCAAAAAAGCTTTTAAAAAAATGACTGAAACCCTGGCGCATGGGTACTCGTGTGATTGTACTCAGTGAATTCTATCTAATGAATACCAAGATACCAAGATAACAAGGTTTAGATGGTTGGCAAATATCCTAGCATCCTTAATTGTGCTTTGGACACAATAAGCTTTAGCATTGGAAGGGTTGAATTATCACCATAGTGAGGCCATTTTGGGGTATCACAGGCACAGAGGGGTTAAACCTGCAGCTTTTCTAGCAGGAATGAGCGGGCACCTGGTGGAGGGTCATTTAGTGCTAGCCTATCAGCCTGAGAACTATGTCTATGAAACCTCTGCTGATAAAACACTTACACAGTAGAAGTTAACCAATAAACACCCACCTGGTAGGTTAAGTGGTCTAGACCATGTGTATGTGTAGACCTGAGAGCAGTAGACAGGGAGTGGGCACAGTGCATGCATCATCAAATTTCGCTGCCTCGGCAACCTATCTGACCTAGATAGGATGACAGTCTGTATACCCAGCCAGCCAGTCAGTCTCTCTGCTGCTTGCTTACTGCACAAATCACTTGACCAATACCTCCCCAGGCTTCACCGCGTAAGGCGCACATACCCTAGGTACTAGCATGCTGTGCCTATTGGGTTGCGGATCAAGGGGATGTATTACTCTGGTGTAGACATAGACTAGGTTCCTAGTCCCTAAAAAGTTGACATTCCCTTCTGTGCTGACCAAGCAGTGTGGTGTAGTACCAGGTATGGTAGATATATGGTACAACCTGATCCTCAAATCTCTATAGGTTTTAGGTTATAATCAAACTGAATCCTGGTGAGATAAGTGTAAACTAAATGGACCACTATGGCCACCTCGTCTAGAATATTTGATGCTAAGAGAAAAATACATATAACAGCCTAGAAATCTAGGCTAGTGTAGACATAGCTCAAGACTTCAGCCCATAAATACCAACTACCAATGGGTGGTCTGGTCCATGTGTATTAAAGCCATTTGTATTTAAAATGTGCACATCATTTGGCAACTTTCAACATGGCACATCAAAAAGATAATGTAATTCAAAATATATTAGAAATAGGAATATCAAACCTTATAGGTTACATACGTAAGGAGAGCTTTTGGTTTGTTTGTTTTATTGCAAAATTTTGCATTGTTGAATATGTAAATACAGGTGTCAGAGCATGTGAATACCCTAGAAATGTATTGGTTGATTATCAATATGTCCATATCAATTAAACGACAACTGAAAACACATCTGTTCAAAGATGTATTTATTAAATAACTATGTGGATATCAACATCTATCCTTTGACAATGAATGTAATGCGCCTTTGAGCATGTTTATATGGAAAGGGCGCAATATCAAATGACAATATTATTATTATTATTATTATTATCATTATTATTATCATAATTATTATTTATTATTATTATAATTGATTAGGGCTGGAAATTACCAGAAATTCCTAGAATAATGCCATGAAAATACCAGCAATTCCTGTGAAGTCTCAGCTACATTTGGTAAAATTTAACACCTATTAAATCTAAATGGTCTGGCCCATGTGTACCTGAAGACACTTCAAGGCAAAATCTACCAAAATATTTCAGAAATAGTATTCAAATTTTTCTTTCAATGCTGAGGTTTCTTTTATCATAAGCACAAGGATGCAAAGATTTTAGAAAAACCCTGTCATGTTGGTATTCATTTGAAAGGTCTCGCTGAGTTCTCTCAGATGAGTTTCAATCATTTTTAAAAGTTTTTTTTGCATAATTTTGTATTGGACAAATTAGCAACCAGCAGCATAAGGGTCAATAGCGCAGCATATAGTCTAGTACCCCGCTCATTCAGATTTCACTTCTAGTTATCTAAATTTGCTTTGTGAAATATCTGCGGTGAGGTTGAGAGACGTTCTACACATGAATTTGTGGTTTCAGCTGATAAAGCACTTAACACAAGTAGCCCGCAACATATGGTATCTGACTACTGTATGGTCTAGCGTCTATCTGATCTCTCTTGCCAGCCCTGCTTGTGCCATGGTTGACCTATTCGCACTAAGGGCCAAAGTGGACAGTCATGGCACATGTGTGATGATCCCGAAAAATCATCATGGTCAAAGGGAAATGTTTGTAATGATTTTTGAAAAGTCATTATGGTCTAAGGAAAATATTTGTATAAAAGTTGTATCTTCTCCTTTGAGAAATATGTAAATCCTGATTAGTTTGATAAAGCTTGTGAAAGTCTAAAATTTTCCCATATCCATCAGAACAGAGTGAGATCTTTGGGCATGAATGGGTTAACCCATCATTTCTTAAGAGTTCTTTTGGAAAGTGTTGTCTGGATCTGCGATACTTTTGACAATAACTTTGAAAATGGAAATGATTTTTGCAAAATATTTGAAGGGGAGTTGTTTTGAATATCTTGATTCGCATTTCTCAATCAAATATTTCCCTAATGATGCTTTTGCCAGCAATATTTCATCAAAATTGTCAGGAAGTTTTTGGCCGCTGTGAGCATGCATGGGTTAAGAAGGAATGCTGTGGATACCAGAGGAGAAGGATTCCAGACCACAGGGAGACATTATCCATTTACAACCATTGACTTAAAAAAATTGGCCCCGTAACCTGAATTCTTAACTTCTAATCCTATAAACACTTCCCACATGATCAACCTGGAAGATGTCTCAGCTATGTTTTGAAACTGATTTCTAAATCACTTTGTTTCAATTTTTCAGCTACTTATTAAGTTTGGAAAACAAACTTTGGCAGGGTCAGAGACTGTGGGTCACTGGTCCCCGACGGCAGACTAAACGCATTAATTCTCACAGCGGCCAAAAGCAATCTGACAATTTTGATGATATCTTTCAAACAAAAACATATTTAGGAAAATATTTCATGGAGAAATGTTAATCAGGACATGACCTACAACTCTCCTTCAAATATTTTGTAAAATCATTCTAAATTTTGAAGTTATTGTCAAAAGTATCGTAGATCCAGACGACAATATCTGGGGGAACAAGACTGGAATTCTCATGGTGGAGAAACAGCGAATGGGAAAAGACTGGTAGACTGTCTCCATTAGATCCTCTTGTAAATAAATAAATAAATAAATAGTAGGCGTAAAATCTCCTGTATTACTACCAACTATGTTCACATGAGCCCTTTCTGAAGTTTATTTTCTTAAGGAGCTATTCCCAAAATAGTGACATGTGTTTTTAGAAGCAAATCAAAGTATGTTGTGTTCATATCTTTATTCACATGAACCTTTTCTGAAGTTTATTTTCTTAGGTAGCTTTTCCTAAAATAGTCATGTATGTTTTTGAAGCAAATTAAAGTATGTTGTGTTCATATTTTTATTTCCTAACATTCTAACACACTTTTTTTTAAATTGATTATAGTTCTTTGTAAATGAATGTTATTGAAATATACATACTTGTTAATCAGTTGCTATGTTCAACATATTAACCAAAACATAACTAGGGGTTACACTGGTTTGGATTTGTAAAATATAATCTAGCTTTCTTAATTTCTTGCTGAATATGAATCACCTACAAACTTAAAGAGTATAACCATGACTCAAATACCCATCCCTATATAAATCTTTTTTTGATATAACAACTTCCAGCAAAGACAGCTTTTAGTTAGCTTGACTATCATTTTCATCTGCTCTAAGGGATAAAATAACAATCAGTGGCAATGACTTAAATCACTCAGCCATCAGGGGCGGCCCCAGAATGTTATTCAGAATATTCGAGAAAATGCATGACGTTTGACAATGCAACTATCAGGAATGTCTCATGCAGATTAAGTCTCATGCTGCTCAGATTACCTAATCCTGATCAAGAGAGTCAAACAAAACAGTGGGATGCCAGGGACTACATGTTTATACAGATGTATACAGATACACTAATCATAATATTGTGATTCATCTTCTCTACTATCTCTGTAATAATAATATTGTCTGGACCAAATGGCGGCTGCAAATCTAACTACTAGGCATTGCTGTGTTTTATTTTATTATATTCATATTTATGCCTGCACCTATACTACATAAGGGCTTGAAGCTTAATTATTGGCCATTTAGTTCAGTCACACAAATGCCAAACGTATTTCCAATTCTCCTCCTAGCATAGCGCAACGCCATCTATCCACAAGGGATGACATCTAAATCCACCCTGGGAGGCAGGCTATGGTGGCTATGGTGGCTGCATGCATCAAGTAACCCTGGAGAAAGACTACGTTCCTATAATCCCAGATAAGCTTCTCTAATCCTCTCAGGCAGTTGAAGATATGTATTTACAGATCAAAGTACTAAACCTTGGTATTCTGCATGTATATACACTAATCATAATATTGTAATTCATCTTTTTCAGTATCTCTGTAAACAGGGATAAGACAAACATCACAAATTGTGAGGACTCAATATGGCTGCATGCGTTAAAGACTACTACGTTCATATAATCCCAGATATGCTTCCCTAATCCTCTAAGACAGTTGTAGGTATGTATTTACAGATCAAAGTACTTGGTATTTTGATTCATCTGCAGGATTACCTCTATAAGCAGGTATAATCTTGGCAACACTAGGTTGTTAGTCAGAAATGATTTAACCTAAATCCCCTTCATTTTGCAGATATGTAATTACAGATTGATATACTAACCTTGGTATTTCCATTGATATGCTGTATAACATCTATAAGCCGGAATAATCTTGATGACACTAGATTATTAATCCCCGATAATTCAACCTTAATCCCCTTTAATTTGCATGTAGGTATTTGCCTTTATCTTTGTCTATTTTTCAACTACTGCAATATCTCCATTAGTAGAGATAATCTTATCAATATCTAACTTCTATATGAATCAACTACTACTGGAGTAATCAAAAGTTCCTTATAGTCTCATTTGCATGTTAACCTTCCTCTTTTGAAGTTGAAAACTTGTGTTGACAGGACAAAAAAGAACTAAATTTTGGTATTTTGATTCATCTGTTCAGGATCACCACAAGCAGCCATTGTAATCCTTGTACTATAACTATCAGTACCCTGGCAATGATAACAAAACTAAGATTCCAGTCCCAGGTAATTTCATCCGTTCATGCCTATAGCAGCCAAAACTGCAAGACCAACCACCTGACTAATTTGGTGATATTAATCTAACATAAGTGATAACTAACAAATGATTTAAGGAGCATTGTCCAACAAGACTTTTCCACAACTTTCTATCATATATTCTGCAGACTAATGCTTTATTGATAAAATACTTTTCAAAGCATGACCGGTCCAGACAACACTTGTCAAGTAGTAGCCTAGATTTCTAGGCTGTTATATGTATTTTCTGTTAGCACCAAATATTCTAGATGAGGTGGCCATAGTGGTCCATTTAGTTTACACTTATCTCACCAGGAATCAGTTTGATTTTTAACACCTATAGAGATCTGAGGATCAGGTGGTGCCATCTATCTACCATACCTGGTACTACACCACACTGCTTGGTCAGCACAGAAAGGACTAGGAACCTAGTCTAGTCAAGTAGATCTCAAGGCATGAATGCATGGGGTTACCTTCCTTTTTCAAAGGCTCTGTCAAAAGAGCCTAATGCTATTTGTTGGTAAAGTCTTACCAATTTAACACAATAAATGCTTATATTATATATATATATATATCTGATACTTAAAAACAAACTTAAAAGCATGCACATATTTTGAGTTTGTCATGCAACCATCAATAAAGTTTATGTTGGTTACAATTTCTGTACAATATAAAGGAATAGTGCATAAAAACAAAGATGACAATCACATGTAATAAGCCAAATAACAAAAGGTGGGCCTTACCTGTCAAGACAGCTATCCCAGAGTTGAGAACCTCAAAGTTGACCTCCATAATATCTCCAGGTGTTTCAATGTCGTTTCTATGGTTACAGGTGCCAGTCTCCGTGGCGACCTCACCATTCTGGACCACCGTAGCTGATTGAATAATAGTTGTTGTAGTTGTGGTCCGTTTTTCTAAAAAGAGAAACACACACGATTTGTATTTTCCATATTTTCCATAATTTCTGTATTTTCCGCGCTTGCTCGTCATTTTCTGTGCGTCCCCTCCTGTTCTGCATACTCTCAGTGGAGGAGGGTTGGTGTACCATCACTTCATCATGTTCGTGTATCGAACCAATCAAGTGGCGACATTTCTCGCCTCCAGGGAGAGAAATAGTTGTGGAAGGGAATTCCGCCCTGGCAGGGTTGAGTTTGGGACAGTTAATGCGGGAGTCAGGCGGCAGGTCCTGAGGCTGTTTCTGAGAGGGGGAGGGAGAGAGGGACTGGTTCGTGTTACCACCACTGTACACTAACATACACTAACTAATCACCCTGGCAGGCAGTGGTGGTACACAGGGCACAAGGCTCATGGATAATGCCCCCCCCCCCCCCCTTCCTCCTTGTGGTAGGGACACTGCACTCTTTCAGGGGTGGACAGGATACCCACTAATGCTTCCTGTTGTTGGACTACCCCTAGCTGGGCACCCAATCGGGTATGGTTGGGTTCCATACCCTGACCACTGCCCTTTGTATTCACATTTAAGCTGATGACTAGACCAGCCACCTAGTAAGGAATTAACCAAATCCACATTTACCTGTAAAAAATCTATCATTTACATTAATCCTTAGTTTTAATTTCTCATGGTCACCAATTTTGGTGTTAAGGGTGTTTGTTTTCTCTCTAAGGTGCTGTCCACATTCTTTAGAATGGTAATGGCATTATTTGTAGGAATTAAATTTATTCAACTCAGCCTGAGAACCAGGCTACCTTCTCATGCTCTAAATAGGTACCCCTGGGGAGCATTCTACTATATATGATGTGTTAACCCATTCATGCCTATAGTAACCCTAGAAGGTAGATATGTTGATCAAATCATCTTATTATATAAATTGATATATGCAAAGGAAATATATTTCACAACTCAATGAACAGCCAGCTGAAGACAGTGCTAATTTGAAAGGATTTGACTATAATGGACCATCTGTCTACTGATTATTCCTTATAATGCACTCATAACCAGTGTCTGACACTAAGATTTCAGGCTAGGGGCCCGAATAGGTCTTTTGATTAAAATAAGCAGTCAAAAGCAGGATTTCTTGTTATTACACATACTATTTTGGGCCCCTAGCCTGAAAATCTAGGGGCCTACAGCAAAATCTAGGGGCATATGCCCCTGGGCCCCTGCGAAAGTCAAACCCTGCTCATAACATTATAGAAGGAAAAGGTGCTATATCAAATATTAATTATTGCACATAAAACTTCTAATTCCTAAAATCTTATTCTCCATATTAAAAACATGGAGGGGCTTCACAAACTTGTACATAAAAAAGAAATTGGTTTTAGGATATGTCTCAATTGTGCCATGTATACTTCAATAGATCTGGACAGCTTGGGCACTTAAAGTCAGTTTTCAAAACATGAAAAAGTCCTAGTGTAGTTCCAGCAAACCTGAGCCCAGCACTTAAGTGTGAATTATTTGACACTTTAATTGTGCCACTCAGTATGCCAGTGAAGTATGGTAGTGTCAGAATTCTGAGGAGAGTATACATTTGACAATGTCACTTCTCCTTAAAGTAAATGTCCACTCGGAATCTACTGAGGGTGCCATGCTGTTCTGTGATAGTATGATTGTAATATGAATCCCTCTTTGAATCTACAGCAATGAGTGCAAAAAGTGGAAATAAAACATCAACTTTTTCCTGCTTAAAGTTTAACTTGGACAATCCAATGAGCAGTGCTAAACACAAGAAAAATTGGTGAAAACTTGTTTTTTTCCTGTTTCATTTTCTTTTTTTTTAATTTTCCTTTTTCTTTCATTCATTTGATCATTCATTTATCCATTCCTTCATTCCTTCATTCATTCATTCATCTATTCATTGATGTATGTATCTATTTATTTTGGTGCAGAAAGCCTAAATTTCCAGGCTGTCATATGTATTTTTTCTGTCTTCATAGTTTTTTCTGTTCAATACCAGGCACCAAGTGGTCAAGGTGGCCAGAGTGGCCAAATTAGTTCCCTTTTATCCCTCTAGGTGAATAGAGGACTCAGTTGAGTATGACAAAAACCCAAAACCTCTAGAGATGGGAGGATAAGGTGGAGCCATCTATCTACCATTGCTGGTACTACAACATTTTTTTTGGGGGGGGGGCCTCTGTTTCATTCATTTTTTTATTTTTACAAGCCTAAAAAAAGGTTAACAGGCCTTTTTTGTTTATTTGGTATGGTACTACAACATAGTACTCGGCCAACACAGAAGGGAATGACAACTAAGAGCCTAGTCTAGCTATCACTGGTCTAGTCTAGCTCCTAGTCCATGATTAAATAAAATTATTCTTTTCTCTGTTATGGTCTCTATTATTTGCATAACGTCTAGGTGTTAGTTCCTGTGGCTGGTATTAGATGGTACCACGTTTGGTCACACTGGTCAGTCAGAATCTGGAAAAATCTCACTGTGGGCCAACTGCCGAGCAATTTAAGTACTAAATCAGGGTATACACATTTTTGAGTTTTCAGGTAAAATATATAGAGATAAAGAAATTCTTGGCCTAAGACTACGATACATTTGCTGGTACTTCACCACTCTGCTTGGTCAACTCAGAAGGAATATATCAACGTATAAGGGATTAGGAGCCTAGTCTAAGCCTAGCTACCACTGGTCAGGAGAGGGAGTTGACCACTGGTCAGTGTATCTCTGGTTACTGTCTAGGATAAACAGACCCTGGGCTGCTGGCCTCCCATCTAATCTCCCAACTCATCTGTGCTAATATCACATGGTCCACTATCAGTACACAATAAATACCCCATTGAGAAACAGGAGACTAGAAAAACAGCCCCTCCCCCAGTAGCACAGCTGTACACCTTATGTGAGGGTACATAAGGGGAAAATAGAATGGTCTCCAAAAATAGTGTATGTAAATAAAGTGTAGCATCAAAGACAGTATTAAGAAAATGAAATATAATGTGTATTTATATGAAAATACAAATAAACAGAATAACATATATATTAGAAAGGAATAGCTTTCATATAACTGATTCAATTAATCTTGATGGGTTTCAGCCAAAATTTTAAAAAATCAAAACTGTTTAATAAAATGTTCATAGAAAAAGGCTCTGAGCCACCCTTTTGAATGAGTAAGCATGACAGGGAAGATTTAGATGCCCCCGTGTAAATGGTTTTAGAAAAAAACTTTTGAGGGGGGTCCTGGGATGTGGGATAATTGCATTAGATTATGTATATACCTCTACAAAATTTTCTTTGCAATGAGTATTAATTTGGCCAACAGAGACAATTTCAACCATTAATGCTCCCAGCAGTAAAAAGTAGCCTGACAATTTCAATAAAGTTTTCAATCAAAAGTATGGTTGCGAAAATATTTGACTGTGTAATATCAATCAGAACATTAACAACAATTTTGTATTTTTTCTTCAGAATTCCTATAGCTATTGTTCACAACATCATAGATTTAGATGCCACTCATAGCATCCAGAGGAACTCTTCAGCATGACTGGGTTTAACAAAACTAATGCAAACCTTTAAAGATGCATCTCAGATGGAGAGTTCTGGCTATATTACCATGCCATTGCAGTGCATGTGGGAATGTTCCTTAGGTAGGAGCCCTCAGTGAAGTAGAGGCATATGATGGTAGGTTCTAATAAGAAGCAGATGCCACTTTAACACATTTAAGCTCAAAATTTCTCATAGAACTATTGTCCAGATGCTACGTACGCTATGTTTAAAATCATTCTGGAATAAACCATATGCTGCATAAGTTTATACTAAGAAGGTTTTAAATATGATACAACATTTTTTGAAACAATGAATAAATGACAAATGCTTAAATACTTTTTTTCTGTCCCCAATGCTTGATTTTGGAATCAATTCAAAAAGTATCAGACCCTTAACCAAAATGTTCAATGATGGCTAACTCTCGGCATCAATATGCGAAATAACAGAGGCAATGGTAACCATTTGGTTTTAAACACTCTCATGCCTAAAGACCTCCTTGACAAGAGTTGTCAGGGTCTGACACTTAGATTTCACAGGCTAGGGGCCCGAATCGTTTTTTTGATTAAAATAAGTGGTCAAAAACAGGATTTCTAGTTATTATACATACTATTGTGGGCTCCTAGTCTGACAAATTTTAGGGGCCCACAGCAAAATCTATGGGCATATGCCCCTGGGCAAGTCGATTCCTGGTTGTGACAAGTTTTGAAAATGGCTTCAGAAAACAATGAATTCATTAAATATCTGAAGAAGAGTTATGGGTTGAGTTCCCGAGTAATATATCTCCTTCAAATATTATTCAGCAATCCCTTGCGCCGCAATCACATTACCAAAATTCTCCTGATGTTTTTTGGCTACAGACACAATAGGTTAAGGCAGCTGATAAGGTGTAGAGGGAAATACAATAAAGCCATTTTAGTACAGCGATTGATACCATATGCCAAGTGAGTGTATCAGATAACATTTTTATTTCCCAGTAATAGGACTATTGTAACGGGGAAAAGTTTACATTGGGATACATTTTCATGGTTAGGATGTTTCCTTACTCACAAGAACCGCAAGTCAAAATAATTAATATCAAATGCATTTTTCTTTTTTTTACAAATTAACCAATTCAGTTCCATAGCAGTTAAGGGGCTTAGCCGCCTATGCGTCCAACGTGTCATTTGGACACCCAGAACACTGTTTTTTTGACAGTTTGGACACCCAATAGTTTATGTCAGGATTTGCTGATGATGACTTTTCTTAGAAGGTAGAAGATGTAGAAGCTGTAGTGTCACTTTTATAGTACAAAGCAGTTACTGGCCTAAAAAAGCAAAATCTGTAAATATATAGGGTATATTATATTAGTAATATGTACTTTGTATCACACTTGGGACACCCAAAAGTCTATGAAACCTCTATTTGGACACCCTGTTTCTAACTTTTGGCTAAGACCATGCTAAGAAGTCTGGCACTTTTAGTGAAATCTTTTTAAATATTCTTACGAATGAATAGGTTAATTCATCAAAAAAAACATTCCTGCGGATCATTCATCACAACCTTTCTGTTGTCCCAATCTGATGATCCGCATAGTGAAATCTTACAAAATATTCTTGAAAATGAATAGGTTAAATACCCACAAAAAAAACTTTCTATGGATCATTCATCACATTCTTTTTGTTGTTTTGATAACATGGCTCTTATCTCCGCATCCACATGTGGACAATTGGGGTGTAATAAACACTCTCATTGAAGTGTTGAGATCTTGAGGCCATCGCCTTCAAACGTCCTTACTGATTAAAATAGCACTCTTAGTCACTGACACCTTCTAGGCTAGTTTTCCACAGTTGGAGATACTTTCTCAAAGCCAATTGCATTGCATTTTCTGGTTAGGCCACTCCAATTTATTTACTTGTCTTACGAGCTCAGGAGGTAGGAAATGAGCCATTTTGGAATAAAAAAAAAAGTTGAAAAATGCGACTTTTTATTATTATTATTTTTTTTAGAGTCTGCCAACTAGGACTGGTAGTGATATGTTTCTACCAGCCTATTCGCAACTTAATAAAATAAATCAATCTATTAATCCCTGTAACCTGAAGGGTGGGAGGTATACCTCCTCATGTCTGAGGCTCTACTACAGCAATGATAGCTTCCTGTAGTTGATTGAATCACCCTTACAAAGAATATTCTTAAAACTTGCACTTTTTTTTTTTTTTTGGAGTCTGACAGAAAATTTCAAAACCACTTTCGTCCGTAAGACACCAAAGGTGACTTTTTTTTCTTTTTTTTTGGAGTCTGACAGGATTTTTTTCCAAAAAAAGCTCGTAAGACAAGTAATTAAATTGGAGTGGCCTTATTTAGGCATAAAAAAGTTGTTTGTTTCCTGTAACCCTACCCTAACAAGTTTTTATTCAAAGAAAATCCCTACCCTAAAGTTTTTTCGGCCCTCCTAATTCCCAATTAATGTAAAACATGCATAAATTACACATTTTTGACCAAAAAAATAATGCAAAAAAAAAAATGTTTACCGACCAACCTACCCTATTTTTTTCGGACCATTACAGGAAACACACAATATTTTTTTCTTGGCCTAACCTTTGATCTAAGATAATTGCATGGGCAGGAGTGAAAGCCAAATAAGTTGGCAATGGCAAAGTATTTCAATGAAACCAATAGATCCATTTGTATAATAAAATGCATTCGTCTATTTTAGCTATAGCAAGGACTTGGGGTAATGAACCAGAGTAGAAATCAGAAATCTCTAAATCTATCCTACCGTACATTGTCAATTTGAAAATACTTCAATAGGACCAGTGAATAAATTGATCTTTTTTAAAAACTAAGTCTCTTATTCATGAGTTCAACTTTTAAACTGAATATAAATATCCTTTAAAAAAATCAATTCAACTCTTCAGTATTTAAAAGAAGGCATTAAATTATTCTACATCCAATGTTTTTGAGTACTTCTGGCTTAACTAAGCTTATTGTATTCATCAAACTCGAGGAAAAAGCTAGGTGAATTTGTGAACCAAGTGTCAGATCTTTATCCCTGGGCATGGGAACCTGACCTCAGGTGCCCAAGGTCAGAGGTCGCGACCTTGGACAAATAAACAGTCCCGAAATGAGAACTGTAGGAATGTGATTTTCTCTCAGCCCAGTAGGCAACCCAAGCGCAAGGTACAAATTGGTCAATTTATACAAAATCGTTAGAAAAACACAAAACACTCATGAAAAGTTTGTTTTTCCAGGTCTGCCATTCAGGCTATTAGGTCAGGTCGGCTTTCCTTGTTTTCGGAATGTGGTCAAACTTAGTGCCAAGTATCAAGTTATTCTAACTCAATGAGTTGACATCTATGACCGTTCTTATATTTCCAAAGGTGACATCAATAATTGCCTTCAATTTCAACAGTTGAAATTTATGACTGTCTATTTGCTTTTGCAATGCTAGCTGACACTAATCTTTAGATTTTCAAAGTTGATATCATAGACTGCCTTTAAATTTCCTGAAAATATGATATTATACATGTGAAACAACATACTGTCATATTCTTATTTTGAAATTTGAGTTTGAGATTTTCACGTAGAATGCTTGAGTTGGGCCAGTATATTCTACACACAACTATTAATACTGGTCCAAAAAAAAACAAATTAATTTTGGACAAGAAGAAGTTAATGCTGGGCTTGTAGATTTCATATACAGACCCACTAGAATTATTTGCTTAGGCCTAAAAAAAAAAAGTTGTTTGTTTCCTGTAACCCTACCCTAACAAGTTTTTATTCAAAAAAATACCTACCCTAAAGTTTTTTCCGACCTCCCAACTCCCAATCAACGTAAAACATGCATAAAACACACATTTTTGACCAAAAAAATAATGCAAAAAAAAAAAGATTAAATACCGACCTACTTACCCAATTTTTTTTCGGACCGTTACAGGAAACAAACAATTTCTTTTTTTAGGCCTTATCGTGAGATTTTTGTGGATGCATAGGTCAACCTGCTGGTCTTAATCCAGCCCCTCTAGGTGACCCAGCTGTGAGAGATCTTGTGAAACTGTCTGCAGCCAGGCTGCTGCTGCCATGACGATGAGAAATCACAGGTAATTAACCAACCACAAGACAGATCACTGCAATTAAAGCTGGAGACTAGAGTTCTGGTCCCATTTAACTAAAACCCTTCCTCTCTGGTTTGACCTACAGCAATTTCGATAGACAAAGTGCACCAAGACTTCCCCTAGGGGACACTCATTAGTCTGGTCTGTTGCCTGGCCTTCCTCTGCTGTGTATACTTTAATACATGGAGCCCTACTGGCTCCACCTGGTGAGAGAAACATAAACAAATCTGACCATCTTGGGATACTTTTTACGAGAAAATATTGCAGATGGTGTATGAATGTGCATCATAAGTGTCATCAATATCATTAATATCCTCAATAGTATCATTACTATTATCATCATTATCATTATTATTATTATTGTTATTATTATTATTATTATCATTATTATTATTATTATTATTATCATCATTATTATCATTATAAATATGATTATGATTATATTATTATCGCCATTATTATCATTATTAATGTTATTATCATTATTATTATCATTATTATTGTTTTTATTATTATCATTGTTATCATCATCATCATAATTATAATTATTATAAATTATTACTATTGTAATTATTATTATCATCATTATCATTATTATCATTAATATGGTTTACATTATTATTATTATCACCATCCTCATTATTATTATTATTATTATTATTATCATCATCAGCATCATCATCATTATTATTGAGAAGAAAAAAAAAGAAGAAAAAGAGGCAAGAGAAGAAAAGGAAGACAAAAAAGAAGAAGAAGAAGAAGGAAAAGAAAGAACGTCACACATGTCTCTGTGCTTTACGGTATCTTCAGTCATCCCAGATTGACAGGTTTCCTTGTGTTACCTGTGCCAGATTTCTAATTGCTGGGCCACAGAGCAGCGTGTGCCTTATGATCCCGGTGACATATGGGATAATTGCAAGAAAAAGACGAAGAAAAAGACAAAGGCAAAGAAGATGAAGAAGAAGAAGAAGATGAAGATGAAGAAGAAAAGAACACATGTCACACATATCTCTGTGCTTTATAGTAACTCCAGTTACCCAGAGTGACAGGTTTCCTTGTGTTACCTGTACCAGGTTTCTAATTGCTGGGCCACAGAGCAGCGTGTGCCTCATGATCCTGGTGACATATGGGGTAATTGCTGTACATTATGAATCAGATTCTCTTTGATGTTAACGACCACTGCACTGAATGTTTTTGACAGTATGGACATGAACAAAATGCATCGCTGTGACAGATGTCTAATCCGTAAACTATGACTAACATCCATACAAACCTGTGAGACAACCAGAAGCATATGGATTTTAACAAAGAGGGAGGGGGGGGGGGGCAGTGGAAGCATTAGAGGGGATGAGATAGAGGATAAAAGTGCAGGGTTCGACTCTCCCATAGAATTTGCTGTGGGCCCCTAGATTTCCTAGACTAGGGGCCCAAAATAGTATGTAGTTTAACCAAAAATCCTGTTTTTGACCACGTTTTTTTTATCAAAAGACCTACAGGCCCCTAGCCTGAAATCTAAGTGTCAGACCCTGGAGTGGGATTATTTTTCTGTTTTTAAGGAGAAAGTAAGAGAAATCCAAAATCCATAATAAATAAAACATAATATTCAGACCAAAATAATTGGGAGATATTATAAATTTTGGTAATGATAAATGTTGTTTGCTCTTGATCCGATACTGTAGGTAAAGAAATCTAGTATCAACTGTCCCTTCTCTGCATGTATTTAGACTGATATGTACACAACCCAATCTGAGTCCTCTAGTGCTTGGGTGACGATCAAGTCACAGCAGCAGTAAGGAAGTGTGTTATCTAGTGCTGCCCTCTTTAAGATAGACAAATAACTAAAATAAGTCAGTAGCAACATGCGATCTTCGGGTTTTTATGAGCACTACATTATTGCATTTCTATAATAAAACATGCATGAAACACACACTTTTGGAAAAAAGAAAATTAATTGAATAAAAACATATTGTACCTACTAACCCTATTTTTTTTTAGATTGTTACTGAAAACAAACAATTTTTTAGGCCTAAGAAATATCACAGGATTGTGGTGCTCATATATGTATTGTAGATATTATAAACAGGATTAAGCTGCATTATTTTATTTATTAACCCTTCCAGTGCTGAGGCTATTTTTGCTTAATCACAAGGACGCAAACATTTTTGAAAACCATTCAAACCCTGTCATGTTGGTATTCATAGGAAAGCTCTCGCTGAGTACTCTCCAATGAGTACCTATTTGCCAGGGTTTCGGAATTATTTTTAGGTTTTTTGCATCATTTTGTGTTGGCCAAATTTCCACCAGCAGCATAAGGGTTAAATGAAATACTTCTTACCTGTATCTGTGTCTGCACTGTCTTCATCTATAATCAGACTCTCACAGGAATCCGATCGCTGCTTTAAATATTCCTGATGAATCTCCGCCTGTTCAACCAGAGATTGAGGGGCACCGCTATTCTTTAAATCTGCACTGGCTGACCCAGAGTTCAAGGTCATTTTAAGGTCATCCTTGGGTAATCCCTCCATTGTGTGACCCACATGGTTGGGCATGACCACCTGACCGAATTGCACATGTTTTTGTTTTGATTGCGCGCCTCCTTTTGTTTGTAAACAACCTTTAGTCCGTTTTGATAAACAGGAAGGGGAGCCTTGAGGTGTGGTTGACCTACTTCCTTGACCTACTTCCTGTGGCACCGGCGACCCTGAAGAACCCGTGTGATAGGATAATCCAACATTGTTCGACCTTGACCTTTGACCTATATGGTGGATTTCCACCTCTTCCCAGGTCATTCTCTCGATTCCTTCCTCCACTGCGACTAGACAATTCTTAAGTGCGCTCCTCAAATCGAAGTCGTTTTTCACATTGGCACTATTCAACCAATCCATCGTGAGTAAGCAATTAAATCCTTCTGATGGCACGGGCTGGTCATGAACGGAATCATCCGCAACAAATTTAAGCACTAATTCCACAGAGCCGCTTTTATCCGGTACGGGTACGACGCAGAAGTAAAAATCTCCGTTTTCTAAAAGCGTGGGATCTATTTCACAGACGTGAACTAAGAGGGCATCCTGTTGGCATGGCGACCAGGTGTGTTCAATATCATCCCCCTCTCCTGTCTCCTGGACCTGCAAAACAAAAGTTGAGGAATTAAGAATTATGTGACAGATTCATATACACCACCTCTTATTAGGCTAAAAATATTATGTTTGTAGTCACCCAATCACCCTTTTCAGGAAATAACCGACTTAAAGCTTTCTATTCTTTGGTATCATCGATAGGCATTATAAGCTAAACGAAAGAATACATTTTTGAAAAAAACAACAATACCCAGTGTCCTATCTGAATCACCAAATTCATAACTGGTGAGGCGTTGGTACATTCGATATTGGATACAGCAGAAAGCAATCTCAATAGATATATATGCATAGCCATGAGGTATTTATAAAAAACTAAAAAGCCTACCGACGGAGACTCTTTTGGTCATTAGAACATCAAGAGTTAAGTGTTAACCCTTATGCTGTTGGTAGCTAATTTTGCCAATACATAATTATGCAAAAAAACTTAAAAAATGACTGAACCTCTGGCACACGGGTACTCATCTGAGAGTGCTCAATGAGAGCTGTCCAATGAATACCAACATGACAGGATTTAGATGATTTACCAAGATCTTTGCTTCATTGTGCTTTGGACGAAAATAGCCTCTGCATTGGAAGGGTTAAGTTATAACTATTCTAGGGTGCCCACACTTAGGCCGTCTGCTATCTGGTGCAGCCCTCTTCGATAGGATGCTAAAATAAATGATGACTGCACACCAACTCTTTATGATATAATGATCTGAAGTGAACAGTAGTTTATTGTCTAGATGCAGATAGTGCAGAAAGAGAACAGGTTTCCACGACAACAGATTTTACATAACTGCATGATGGCAGCTTAGATATAATGACATGAAGAGAACAGTGGTCCATTGTCTAGGCAGTGCAGTATCAGAACAGGTTTCAAAAACTGTTAGTATTATACAGGTTGCTGCACAGCATATCTGACCCATAAAGCTCTTTACTACTCCACATATGACCTTAAAACTAAACACTGAAACACGGTCCTATACATAATCCATCTGTAAATCATATACAATCTATACTATAAGCATTAGGTAAATACTTTAACATATGACCTTAAAACTAAACATTGTAACCCACCCCAGTGCTCTACATATATAAAGCCATCTATAAATCATGTACAATCTATACTATAAGCATTAGGTAAATACTTTAACCCATTTTCAACAGGAATGCACACCTGGTCTGATAAAATGCATATATTTCTTTGTATAGAGTACTATTTGAAAAATATTTAAAGACAGATTTTTAAATGCAGCAGGAACAAAAATTTTCAGTCAAATATTTCTAAACAAATTGAAATATGTTTCATCATATTTCTGCGTATATGTGACTTATAATGTGTACACTTCAGATGTGAAGGGATTAATATAAATCCTTTGTCCTGACTGGGACAGTATCATGAAGTTGTCCTTATCTTGGGTTGAAAGCTTATTAATCCTTCCAATGCTAAGGCTACTTCCATCCAAAGCACAAGGACGCAACGATTTTTGTAAAACATCTAATCCCTGTCATGTTGGTATTCATTGGATAGCTCTCACTGAGTGCTATCAGATGATTACCCATTTGCAAGGATTTTAATCATTTTTCAGTGTTTTTCTTTGCATAATTTTGTAGTGGCAAAATTAGCGACAAGCATCATAAGGGTTTAGAAAATCATACCACTCCCTGTGCAATGTAAAAGGTGGCTTGATTCTCAATTTTGGCTGGATATGAAATGTTAAAGATAGCGATTTTCTTTATACTTCAACATTGCGTAAATATCTCATACAATTTTTGTGTATAATTTTCATGAATTGTCCCCAGATTCAAAGGGACCTCCCAAACACATTCAACGCCATTATGCAAAAGAGTCATTTTCAAAGATCATGGGATTCTGATGACTTCACTATGCAAACTTTCAAAGGACAAAAGCTGTATGATGATGCTGCTAGTTATGATCGAGTTCACAAAACTCAAATAAAGCATGTGCCATATTACCCCACTTCAAAGGCGCCCCCCCCCCTCCCCATCTCCCTCTAGCTGTGTCCTGAAGCTGCAGTGGTTATTTCCCTGCAGTGCAGTATTGTATAACACAAATAGCCTCAGAGAATAGGGATAGTACAGTAGCCAGCCAGCCATTTTTGGGATTCAGAGCTAGAACATTTTGTTGGTATCATGATAGTCATCTCTATGTTTGGTTTATGCTGGCTTTACCTTTACAATGCTGAGGCTACTTTCGTCCAAAGCACAAGGATGCAAAGATTTTTGAAAATCATCTAAACCCTGTCATGTTGGTATTCATTGGATAGCTCTTGTTAAGTGCTTTCAGATGAGTACCCATTTGCCAGGGTTTCAGTCATTTTTCAGGAGTTTTGCATAATTTTGTACTGACCAAATTAGCCCTCAGCAGTTTAAGGGTTAAGACTGTAATCCTGACTGTAGTTTGTGATTCCTTACATAATACTCATCAGGGAAGTGGTCTGAACATAGAACTGCATACTTCAAGACAGGTGGATTTACAAGTTTCAGTGACTGCTAGCCACTGTTTTTGTCTGAATTTACCAACAGGAAATATATGAAAAATAACTCTTCCACCCTGTCTTTTTGTACAGCCAATTGCTGCTCATGATTTTACCATTTACCTGTTTGATACTCATACAAGTTGTTATGCAACTTTCGAAGAGAGTTGGTGTGTAGAGCACTACAGTCTATGATACACTGCTCAGAGCTAGGGGACATGAAGTGGGCTGCCACCCATTTGAGTCACAGCTGATAGCAGTTGAAAAACATGGCTGCTACCAGGGGCTGCTAGGGGCTGGCTGAGGCTGCTGGCAATACACAGAATTCTCCCCTCATGGGATCACTAAGAGAAAAAGGAGGACAGCATCCTATTCTTGAAGTGTATTACTTTCATATAAGCTAATATGTATTTGAGCCTTTAGTTCCCCTTTAAGGTGCCTTTCCTAACCCTACACTGATTCTTTTGACCATTTTGGGGCCTATTTACATATATTGGGGGGGGGTATGAGACATGACCCCATAAAGAATATGTGCACCACTTCCGAAGCCTACAACCACCCTAGCGGGATGCCCCAAGTGTGGGCCTAAAACATGATACCGACAGAAATATTCTAGTTCTCAGCTTAACCCAACTCCTGAAATAGAGGCTGTTTCTTGATCTGACTGGTTAACCCTTCCAATGGTGAGGCTACATTCGCCCGAAGCACAAGAACACAAAAATCTTTGAAAACCATCTAAACCCTGTCAAGTTGGTATTCATTGGAAAGCTCTCGCTGAGTACTCTCAGATGAGTACCCATTTGCCAGTGTTGGGTGATTTTTCAGGATTCTAGCATCATTTTGCAATGGCCAACTTAGCCGCCACCAGCAGCGTAAGGGTTAGACCAGGGGGCCTGGCTCTCAGTCCAGATTCTAATGACACCCCTTGTAGATAGATGGCACTATGGTATGCCAGTGTGGTTAGTTGTAAATATGCAGGTACGGCCCCATCTGGTGGCAAATGTATGAACTAAGTGACCAAGTAGTAGGCCACATCCCCTTGCGTAGGTAAGAGATTTAACTTATTTATAACTGGGTTAAAACAGAGTAAAAGTCTAGTGCCTAGGCTAGAAGGATATATTCTAGAAAGTACAAAAACAGTGTAAGATCTGAACAACCTATAAATATGGCCAAAAATAAAGAGCTGCATTTATGTTCGCAGCAAATTTTTTAAGGTCTGACCTGATAGTACCTGTGCAGTGACAAGAAGGTGCAAAAGGGCAAACATATACAAGTTAAAAAGATGCACAAATTTTGTTTAAGTACAAAACACTGCTTTCAAATATTTTTAAAAATACAAGTTTTCTCGAACATTATATTTCAATAACAGTCAAATCTGCTCAAAACCCACATAATTAGAAAGACCAATGTCAACCCAAGGGATGGTCGTGAAAATCCAAAGGAAAATGCATCATATAATACCTACAACGATCAGCCAATCAACTACCCAAATAAAATGCACCATTTTGCCTGAATAAGGCTGTGCTATATTGAACGTAACCCTTATGGCAAGTTAAAACAACCATATGATTGTTTCGAATACATTATCTCTCAGCCAGCCAATTCCATAACAACATGTGTCATGTACTCCAAATAAAATACCACTCAAAGATTCACTACCAATAGAAGACAGCTGATTACAATACTGATTTAAAATATCTTTGAAATATCTTTTCTAGCAAAAACTTACCAAGGAATGCATATGGACAAATAGTAGTGGTATAATCCGTCTATAGATAGAATCCTGTATGATGATGAAAAACTCAGCAGTATGAATCATACTTGATATCTAGTCCACCGACTTGCCGACTGTTCATTATGATGGGCAGCATGTGTTAGAATGTGTGGGTATGTCACAGATGTATAGCGTACACAACACTGCTTCTACTTGTAACATGTCACTGTGAATTCTAGGTCAACGTGTTCTCTCAATGGCTCTTTAACGCGATCATCACTTCAAAATTCCTCGATTTTGTACAATATGACTTTCAGCAAAAGCTACATATGGTTTATCCATACATATCATCCAGCGCAACTTCAGAGAGTTTTCTTTCTTTGCCGAAACTAATTGGGCATGAGCGCTGAGCGAGGCATTTCATTGGTAAATGGTTAAACAAACAGGAGTATCCAATGACATGAGAATGAAGGTGATTGGTCGCTGAAGTGCGCGCAACTGTGTCGTCTTTTTCGTCTACGCAAGGAAATCATTCATGAAGCATCACAGATGGTCCAATCACCATAGAAACCTGGGGGACAGATATGTGTGATAGTGCATGTAGTAAGAGTCCTTAGCTTAGGACAATGACATTCTCTCTCTCCCTCTCTCATTCTTTCTTTCTTTCCATCTCTCTCTCATTCTTTCTTTCCATCTCTCTCTCTCTACTCTCTCTCTCTCTCTCTCTCTCTCTCTCTCTCTCTCTCTCTCTCTCTCTCTCTCTCTCTCTCTCTCTCTCCCATTCTTTCTCTTTCTCTTATTCACCTCACTCTCACTCTCTCTTCTTAAAAAAGCTCAGAAGTCAGAATAAGTATGACAGCCTTAAATCTGATTAAGTACAGTGAACAACTGAACATGAGTCTATTTAAGTGGATCAAGGATCTAAAGGCCTGATACAGGGCAGTGGTGTTCAACTGTTGTACAGTAATTTGAAAGAGATAGAGGCTTCCACATTTGCAACAGATAAACATCCCTTCAGCTCTGTCAAAAGTGTATCTATCATTTTAGTTAATTTAACATGTGCACTCAATCAATTGTTGCCTATTTGATGATTGTTATTGTTGATATGAAACTTTATTTTGGAATTGCCACCTGGTGGCAGCTTTTATAACCAATTATCCCATGTCAGCCACCTAAAAATGCTACTACTCGACGAATGGTATGTGCTCCAGGAATTTAATACTTTGACATCCCTGGACTGTATTCAGAAAGTTGTAGCACACTATAGACCAGTTAGTATTTAAGTTACGTCAGCTAATAAACATTCTGCCAAGAACAAATGAGCAATGAGTCAGTCAAGGGAGAGATCAAATACTCAGTGTAGCCCGGGGACAGTGCCGTGACATTACCACATAAACACTAGTTGAGCTTCGGAGGTCTGTCCCCGCACATCCCGCCCCTTATCTCTCATCTCAGCACAGGGCCTGCAGGGACACCACCGTATACAATATACAGCCCTCCTTCTGCCTGCAAGGCTGGAACACTATACAACTAGGTAATAGAGCAGTCCGTCCAGATGCAGGGACCACCACGCAGGAAAGATGAGTCAACAATAGACCCAGTTCTACAAGAGACCATTTAGTTAGGAATGGCAACTGTCAAGTTAGCCATTCCAAAGGGGATGATCAGTATGAAAAGACATGTCAATGAAAGATGAAAGTCAGGAGATTACCAGACTAAGTATGAAATCAGAGAAGTCGAGATACAAGTAAAGTCATTGGTTAAAAAGTCCAAAAGTTGAGAAACTATTGTTAATTCTAAAACCAATGAAGGAAGGTCGGTTTGGTTCTGAATAATACATCTCCTTCATGTTCTTTTCAAAATTCCCTTTCATAAAAGAGATATAATCCAAAATAACAGGACATTTTGAGCTGATGAACTATCTGTGGCACATTAGAAAAAATATATTTACTAGGCTCTATTAAAATTGCATTAAGTACACCTACTACCATGTGAACTCAATTATGTTCCGACTATGTAATGATTTTTAATGTTATTATGAAAGATTTTTGTAGCACATTAGCATGAGTCGCTGGGATGATTCTCGGCCATCTATGAACCACTGGCTGTGGAGGCGGTGCATGTGTAATATCTCCTACAATGACAGCCCTGTGACACGTCCTATCCTGAGGCACTGATGATAGAGTTAAAGATGATGACAACATCCTCCTCTTCCCTTTCCTTAAGGGCCCTATGAGCTTAAGTCCTCTTGAGAACTTATCTGGTCTTATCAAACACATGCTTAGTACTGGCCTGTCTTTTGTCACTGTCCTATTGAGAGAAGTCAGTCTGTCTCTTATCAAAATCAGTAACATGAGGAAGGTGTGTAGTGATATTTAGGCTTATTCTCATTAGTGCTGTTATCATCATTACCATCATTTTAATCATCATCATCATATAATAACCATTGAGATCACAATCTTCATCATCATCATCATCATCATACATGCTAAGTTCTATGGCAATATAAGTAGTAGTAGTAGTAGTAGTAGTAGTAGTAGTAGTTGTAGTAGTAGCAGTAGCAGTAGTAGTAGTAGTAGTAGTAGTAGTAGTAGTAGTAGTAGTAGTAGAAGAAGTAGTAGTAGTAGTTGTTGTTGTAGTAGTAGTAGTAGTAGTAGTAGTAGTAGTAGTAGTAGTAGTAGTAGTAGTAGTAGTAGTAGTAGTAGTAGTAGTAATAGTAGTAGTAGTAGTAGTAGTAGTAGTAGTAGTAGTAGTGGTGGTAGTAGTAGTCATAGAAGTGCTCAGCAGTGATTGAAGCAGTGATCATTTCCATATGTATTCAATTATCATTACCCTCCAAATCAAAGCATTGTGGCAACAGATTGCAACTTTGTTCTCTAGCGTAGTTAATGCATTACATCAGCAACTGATTTAGTGAATATAAGTAATTATAATGATAAACAAGCTCTAACTGGACACTAGCTGCCCCCACACACAACTCTATACTGCATTCTGGTATCTTGTGTCGTAACAGTTGAATGTAAATCTGAATTCAGACTGACACATTCTTCTCAGGTATTTTTCTACAGGTGAGAGGAAGAGTCAAAGGTTGCAGCAGCAGTCACCATAGTGACAGATGGTGACTGACTTTTTTACTATGATGGTATTGTAAATAACATTTCACCACTGAACCAAACGTCTACATGGGCCCTAGTAAATAACATTATACCATGATGTATCATTGTCCATCCCTATATAAGAACAACACTTATGCCAGAGGGTGCCTTTTGTAAAATTGTTCTTAACTCTTTCAAAGCTGAGGTTTCATTTTTTCAAGGCACAAGACCGAAAAATATGTTTAAACACTCTCTAAAACCAGTCATATTGGTATTCATTTGAAAGCTCTTGCTGAATATTATCATATGAATACCAATATGCCAGGGTTTCAGTAAATCATTCTGTGTTTTCTGTATCACTTTATTATGAATAAATTAGCCATCAGCAACTGAAGGGGTAACGAAATAAGATAAATCACCTGACTACCTTTGTGATATCTTTCCAACTAGGACATGTTTTTCAGAAATATTAGAGGAATTTTAAAAGGAGAAATGTTTATCAGAGCTCCATGCAAATCTCCTCTAAATTAATTTGTAAATATGACATTGATGTCATATCATAGATCTATTTCTAGGGTATTTGGAAAAGTACCATAGCATGCAAAGGATATGATAATGAAACTCTGGATATAAGCATAAATGGGATAAATACCCCCTTCACGTCTATATTAGTGATATTCAGATAACCTTGGTAATAGGCCGATACAAGCATCATTATAAGTCACATATGCATGCATACATTCATATATTCATTATTTGTATACTTAGAAAAATAACTACAAAATAATGATGATAATACTAATAGTATATGTTTCAAAAAACCTCCCTTAAAAGATTCAACTCACCAAAAAGCTAATATGGATTCCAGTCAATGCCTTCCAAAGCAACATTGTTGATACTATAGTGCTTGCTTGAAATGACACCCACTTCAATGTGTTCTCGAACCCTGAGAGCTGGTAGACATATATCTATAGATCTCCCTCTCACGCTGGTCAGCATGTAGCAACATGGTCTGTTTGGCCACACTTGACCGCTGGTCATCTATTACTCATCACCCCCTACCCTCTTGCCGATATTGACTTAGTAAACACTCAGTTATTCCTACACCCCTTGGTCAGAGAAATCTGGAGCCTAAATAGAAAGAAACAGTATGACGGCTGACTGGTCAAGATGCTTGACCACCGGTCAGTGTGGTATGAAGTCATTCCTACACTAATTGCCGATATTGACTTAATAATCTCCAAGTTATTCCTCTACCCCTCCGTCAGAGAAAACTGGAGTCTAAACAGACCGAAACCGTATGAGGGCCAACTGGTCAAGATATGCTTGACCACTGGTCAGTGTGGTATGAACAGTTATTCTTACATCCTCTCAGTGAAGCCTGGAGGCTAAATTGAAGGAAACAGTATGAGGGCCGACTGGTCAAGACTCACTTGACCACTGATCAGTGTGATATGAACAGTTATTCCTAAACCCCTCAGTCAGAAGCTTGGAGCCTTAACATCTAAGGAAACAGTATGAGGGCTGATTGGTCAAGAGTTGCTTGACCGCTGATCAGTGTGATATGAACAGTTATTCCTACACACCTCAGTCAGAAGCTTGGAGCCTAAACAGAAGGAAACAGTATGAGGTGGACTGGTCAAGACTCGCTTGACCAGCGGTCAGTGAGAGATAGGAATGCATACCTACAGCAGCGACAAGCGTTGTCGATGGGGGTTGTTGTTTTCCCTCACCAGGGGGAGTGACTGGCTCTGTGGTATGGATGGGGTGGGGGGTGGGTGCCTAGGGCGGTGGGGTACTACCCCAGAATTAGTCATTCCGCCACTGTGAGTTAAGCCTCGGACATCATTAAAACTTACATAACTTATGTGTTAATAGGAATTTACCTCTAAATAAATCAATACATGAAAATAATTGAGGACATTTACGTCGTCATTGCAGTTTTTCTATTGTGTTTTTTTTTGCTTTCCCTGTCGTTGCTGTGGTTGGGGTTGTTGTAGTTGTTGTTGTTGTTGTTGTTGTTGTTATTGTCACTATTGCTTCTGCAGAACCGAAGATGCATTAAGACAGTTAGTTTATATTCACAAATGAAAATTGATACTGAAAATATGTCATCACTCTTGTAACAAAATACATAGATGTCGTTCATAGATGTATATGCATGTTACCAAAATTTCCATTTTTGACCGCAAGTAAAAACTAACTTGAATTTCCCAACTTGGCAAGTTGATCTAAAATAAGTATGTCGCACTTTGCGGTGGTTAATATGAGATTGACCAGATCAATATGAGCTTAACCAGATCAATATTGTCACTGACTTTTCAATACAATAAGGCTTCTCTAATGCTAAAAAAGGAGAGACACCTAAACTCTGTCATCTTATTATTACAATTCCGCTTAATCCGAAAAGCCCACCTTTAAACAGCCCCCACCTGAGATTGGCAGGAAACAGAGACCTGGGCAAACACCCAGGATTACCTGGGATTACCTGAGTAAAGGGTGCTGTTCTTTGATGTTTTTATGAGTCAGAGGACAGGTATGGTATTAGGCCTAAAAAAAAAAATTGTTTGTTTCCTGTAACGGTTCGAAAAAAAATAGGGTAGGTAGGTAGGTAAATCTTCTTTTTTTTTTTTTTTTTTTTTTTTGTATTTAGCAGTAGGTGTCCTGGAAAAATGCTGAAAAAACACATTTCATTCACCTATTACATTGTGTATTTGTAATTAACATTGTCACATGCTTCTTGTCAGTTGTGTTACCTGTCACTTATGTTTCCTGTCACTTGTTTCCTGTTTCTTTTCTTCTTCTGTAGGGGATGACACACAACCTAGCCCTAGACATGCCTGCTTTGGTGTGCTGCATGTGCTTTGTGCAACTGTAAACCTGCCCTGCTTTCCTTTCCGTGTAGTTTAGATCATAGTAAAAAAAAAGAAAAAAAAAAAAAAAGAAAAAAAAATTATTTTTTTTTTTTTTTTTTTTTTTTTTAAGTTTCACGACGGGAGGTAAAAAGACGTAGGGTCGGCAATGAAATGGTAGGGTCGGTCGGGTTACAGGAAACAAACATTTTTTTTTTTAGGCCTTACTAGAGTCACTAATAGAGGGCTCAGGGTTATAATAAATCATAACTGTATGGAAGGATCTGGAAAAGAGTGCTAAAGAGTTCCCATTGTAGTCACCCAAGAGCCCTGGCAGCTCATGTTACTATGTAAAATGATTACCGACTTGAAATAAAGATTATCTATCTATCTATCTATATTGATACTAATAGCACTAATAGCCTTTGGGGCAAAACAAATATATATGTCAACTTTGTACCATTGAGAAGGATCTTAATTGTATCTAACTTGATAAAATGTTGGTGTAAATGTACAACTTTCAATTTTGTTCATCTTATAGAAGTTCCACTGTGCTAAAGAAATGAGGAGAAGCATATTTTTGTAATGCCTGTCTAAGTTGTAGGAGAGCTCAAAATTAGCAGAGCCCAGGGCTCCCGTGAATTCTCCTGCAGCTCCCTCAAATTCTGCCCAAAAATGTACTGTTTTCTATACACAACACCAAAAGTGGATCATACAAGTATGATCCACTTTTGACGCCACCTTTAGGTAGCTTTAGAAGATGCAATTGGACTCCAAGGAAAAAGACTTAATTTTGAGACCTGTTGTGCTACCACCAATTGTTCATCTCCATTAGGGAATCTACTTTGCTACTGTGTATAAGAGAGAATAGGAATATTATCCAAATTAGGTATTTGGCAGCTTGTTTGAACCCAAAGTGCTAACTTTAGCTGAAATGAATTGTGCATTAATTTCACTAGCTAATCAATTAATGCATTTGAGACAATGAAACAAAATACAAAAAATATTTTTACAAATTACATTATTAGTTGAATTAATTGAGCACTTTCTTAAACAAATAATTTTGTGACCATAAAACACAATAAAATGCCAGGCGAATTCTTTATGGTTTTTACTTGCAGCAGGTCCGTGTTTCTAGTTTCAATATGAGCAGTATGCACACCACAGGGATCTTACTCAGCTAAGTGGCAGCATGGTAAAACTAACAGAACACAATCTTCCTAAGAATAACAGGGTGTCAGTAGCTACTAATTATCAATTACACATCTAGAGATGGGGCAGGGGATAACATTCATCAACTTTGACATTCTACATGTTATCTGTATGACATCATAGCTGTACAATGTGCGCTTTGTTTTGGTTGGGGCGATTATTATGGAATTTATGATGATGCGCATGTGAGATCATAGAGTCAGCCCTAAAGCACCAGAATTACCTAACCGTGAAAATATGTTGCATAGAACTAAATCAAATGAGATTTAAATATGCGGTAATTTAATAGCCCTTAACCCTTATGCTGATGGTGGCTAATTCGACCAATAGAAAATGATGCATAAAACCTGAAAAATGACTGTAACCCTAGCATGTGAGTACTCATCTGAGAGTACTCTGTGAGAGCTATCCACTGAATACCAACATGCAGGGTTTAGATGTTTTTCAAAAATCTTTTCAATTGCAATCTTGTGCCTTAGCATAAAAGTATGTAGCCTAGATTTCTAGGCTGTCATATGTATTTTCTGTTATTTTTTTTCTGCTACCTAGCACCAAATATTCTAGGTGGCCATAGTGGTCCATATAGTTTACACTTATCTCACCAGAATTCAGTTTGAGTATGACTAAAACCTCTTGAGATAGGAGGAGCAGGTGGTGCCATCTATCTGCATACCTGGTACTACACCACACTGCTGGGTCAGCACAGAAGGGAATGTCAACCTTTTAGGGACTAGGAACCTAGTCTAGAAAATGTTGCTAAGATCTAAATCAGATGGAATTTAAATATGCAGTAACACAATAGCCTTCAAGTCAGCAACCTGCCTTTAAATTGGATGAAAAACTATGTCCTAAGGTGTTTAGGTTTTGTTTTATTGAGGATCGGGTATTCTGTAACTGCCCAGACCACACACAGTGTCGGTTTAATGGAAAATTGTTTGAGCTATTAACCCTCTCAATGCTGAGACTACTTTTGTCTAAGGCACAAGAACTCAAACATCTTTGAAAATCCTCTAAACCCTATCATCTTGGTATTCATTGGAAAGATCTCATCGAGTACTCTCAGATGAGTACCCATTTGCCAGGGTTTCGGTCATTTTTCAGCTTTTTGCACATTATTTTGTATTGATCAAATTAGCCACCAGCAGCATAAGGGTTAAAAGAGTTTTATTTCACCATCAGTTCCACTTGGTAGAAGAAAATGACAGGTTTTGCTCAGAATTACTCTGGCATCTCCGTGCTCCAATATATCTAGTGTAGTAGTTACCATTCATCATAATTTTGTTAGGCAAACAAACATTTCCCTTTTTTCAAGTTGCCAGACCAACAGTGTCTGGAAAGTGTGAGCTCTCTCCTTCCAATGCTGCGGCAGGTTTTGAAAAACATTAAAACCCTGCTGTGTTGGTATTCATTGGACAGCTCTCACTGAGTGCTCTCAGATGAGTTAGCCATGTACCAGAGTTTCATTCATTTTTCAGGTGATTGCATCATTGGGATAGGCAAATTAAACAACCGCAGCATGAGGTTTAAACTCTAATCAGACAGAATACCAGTCTTTCAGAAATGTCTAAAGTAATCATTATCCTAAATATCCATATTTGAGTAAATAATTACTAGCTGGCAGCTAGAACCTTTTTGCCTTGGCCTAACCTAAAACAAATGACTATGGCTAATTACAACTTCCTCTCTCATGTCAAACCTCTAAAAATGGCAATTCCATTCATTACACTGCAGATTACGTGGAAATTTGCATGTCAGTTTCGAGCAAACGTTTCAAATAATCTATCCTATAAGTAGCTATACTATAAGCCCATCTGGTATGTAATTTAGAAAATCAAACATGCAATCTTTAACAACTGCCTATTACACCAATAGCTACTCAGACATTTTAGTGTAGTAGAGACACAGAACTTAAATATGTTAATGAAATAATTGTTGGAATTTGCATTAGCTACCAATTCTATAGCGTCAGTTGCCAATACAAAATAATGCAAAAAAGCTGGAAAATGACTGAAACCCTGGCAAATGGGTACTCATCTGACAGTACTCATCGAGAGCTTTACAATGAATACCAACATGACCGGGTTTGGATGGTTTTCAAAAATCTTTGCGTCCTTGTGCTTTGGACGAAAGTAGCATCAGCATTGGGAGGGTTAATGAAATGATTGTTGTAATTTGCATTAGCCACCAATTTTATAGCGTCACCAATTAGCTGTCATATCCGGAGTGTGCTCAGACAGAGAGATTACAATAACTATAATTTAATGTACCAGCTACACAAGGCAACAGAGTTTTATTTTGCAGTTTCTCAGATATTTCATTTATCAAATTTTAACAGAAGGGCTCAAGCCCGGAACAGAAGTCTCCCTGTCCTGAAGGTTGAGGAGGTCGTATTCATTATTTGTCCTGCAGAATTGTGTCTACTTAAATGGGCTACCCATTGATTACATAGAAATAGCAGATCGTCCTAACCCTGTGCATGCCCTGTAAGGAAAAGTGCATATTGGTTTTCAATAATGTGCAAGCCTTTTTAACCTTAGAAGTTAAAACTATCAGATTTACGAGGTTGCTTTAGTTATCCCTAGATATTCCCTAGACAGGCTGCCTGCTTGTTTTCTGATTTAGGGGACGGATAAGGAGCTAAATATTTGGCTGCCAGGTCGCTATCTGGGTGTATCCTGATGAGGCAACAGATGTAGATCATCGCTATGACAACTTCATATTCATCTTCCCCACTTGACCTTTCCCCTCCCAACATGATGCACCTAGTACTCAACTTTCGGCAGAAAGATAACTTACGTATCTCTTCTTTCCTTCAACGCAGCACCAGGTGCTTTTGGTACATATATCGTGTTGCCATGGTAACCGCATCCTGGCCGGGATGGTGTTGAGAGAGGTATGCTGTAGCTAGGATACCTGATCGGCACCTGATAACAGGACTGCAACAAAACTCTTCATATTATATATAGAGAGATAGGAATGCCAATGCTAGATTCATATAGCTTTTGCCATTACAAAATACCCATGTTTTTTTCAATGGCCCATGCATTCACACAGGAGCACAAGGTTTTCAAGCAACAATTTTCTGCATATTTTTATTGAAGGTTGTTGTTCCTATTGGATTTAATGACCCCTCTTATATTTTCAACTACACTCAATGTGCAAATGGTTGACTGATTTGGTGCCTACTTTAAATAGAAACTAAAATGCATTTTCTAGTGCCACATGTTTTACTTGGATTATACAAAGGTATGTCACTTTTCAATGGTACAGCAAACTTTGGTGGGAATTGCTGGTCCACACACATCAAAACAAATATCAAGGTTAGTCAAGGTCATATAAAGGTTGTTTAGTAGCAAAATGTCTCCAAAATTAAAGATAAATCAAATATGATTGAAATATATCACCACCAGACAACACTTTTAGAATATCAAGGGATTGATTGTGTACCAACTGCTGTAGTGCGGGCACCCCTGGTGCTCTCAAACAGGCCATTTGGGTTCAAGAAATTTACAAAAACAAATTACGGGGAAAAAATGAAAGATAAACAATGTTTATTTTTCCAAGTCCTTTAGATTGTGTCTCAAAGAAACCACAAAATTCTTCATAGATTTAAGGAAAATGCTTTTATGTTGTGAAAGAAAAACTTCAAGGGAACAGCCCTGGGGAAAGAAAAACAGCAAACATTTTATAAAGCTTCAGATATCAGTGCCTGGGGAGAGAAACTAATAAGGCCTAAAAAAAGTTGTTTCTTTCCTGTAACCCTACCCTAACAAGTTTTTATTCAAAGAAATCCCTACCCCAAAGTTTTTAGCTCCCTCCCAACTCCCAATCAACGTAAAACATGCATAAAACACACATTTTTGACCAAAAGAATAATGCAAAACATTTGTTTTACAGACCTACCTACCCTATTTTTTTTCGGGCCATTACAGGAAACAAACAATTTATTTCTTACGCCTAAGAAGGGAGTTTGAGTCATGGGGCATTAGTAAAAATACTCTAGAAAAAATAAACTGAATCAGAGAAAATACAGGATGAAAGATCCCAGGGTGTGTCTTAAAAAATTGCACTCCGAAATCAACACCATCTTTTAAAATATACAATAAGCAAATAATATTGAATGTTATGCAGACTGCATTTGCTAATCACAAAAAATAAATATGCTTGTGGCCTCACTAAGGAATTATAATGGATAGCGGTAGTTAGCCATAAAACCACACAATAGCATCCTTACTTTATTTTCCAACATGTAATTGTGTCATGTTGTGGGTTGTTGCCAACATAGTGTACTCGGCGGTGTAACTCGGCGGTTCATCAGGCCACTGACATGGCAACCAATGTGCAAAACAGGACATCATTTCTAAAATGACAGGACTTATCTTACTCACAATTTTCCAAGTGATTTCAGGTGATATCCAAAATCTTTGCAATCTTACCAATGCAGGTAGGTAAAGTAAGATGGCTGTATGTAATACAATGTGTATAGATACCTGGAGAGGATCGAGTGTCTTGATTCTACAAGCAAAGACTATTGTAAGGCACTGGTTTTAGGGGTCAAGCTCCGAATCTACTGACAATTTTACAAGTAGTTTGAAGTGACATCGAGATCTGATTGCACATATATCCGATAGAGTCTGATAGATGCTAATACTATGTAGAGCAACCTGAGTGAGAGAACCTCAAGATTCTTCCAGCCAGGACTTTAAAGCTTTAAGGGCATTGGTTTGCTAATTTGCTGGTTAAGCCCTGAATATACTCACAATTTTCCAGGTGTTTTCAGGTGATATCCAAGGTAATTGCTATCCAGCCAATGCATGAAGGTAGATAAAGACCTGAGTTAAGAGTACCTTCACTTTTTCAGCCTGGTATAATGACTGTATGTACTTCAATGAATATATCAGAAACCTGAGAGAGTGTCGTCTTGTCCAGCGAGGTAGATAGATAACTGTATGTATTTGTATGTAAATACCAGAGACCTGAGTTAAGAGTACCTTGAGTTTCCCAGCCAAGTAGATAGATGACTGAATATACTTCTATGTATATATCACAGACCCGAGTTAGGGTGTGTTGACGCTTCCAGCCAGCGTCAGGTCTATTAAGGTAGGTAGTAAGGGCAGGTAGAGGGCCGCCGCAGCAATGCAGGTATTACAGGTATTCACATAATTGCCATGACAGGCTCAGGTATCTCCCCAGCACACATTACTATGATATCACTCACCCCTCAGCTATCCTGGCACCATGACAAACCCACCTAACCAACAAGCCTAGACCCCCTGGCCTAGAACCTAGGCTGTTTAAAATATATCCACTTGGCATAATTCTTTGTTTGCTCTCGCTCTCTCATTCTCTCTCTCTCGTTCTCTCGTTCTCTCTCTCTCGTTCTCTCTCTCTCTCTCTCTCTCTCTCTCTCTCTCTCTCTCTCTCTCTCTCGTTCTCTCTCTCTCTCTCTTTCGCTCTCTCTCTCTCTCTCTCTTTCTCTCTCTCTCTCTCTCTCTCTCTCTCTCTCTCTCTCTCTCTCTCTCTCTCTCTCTCTCTCTCTCTCTCTCTCTCTCTCTCTCTCTCCTTCCCCCCTCCCTACCCTTCCCGCCTTAAAATGTAGAAAAGGGGTTGAGGGGTTATTTCATGCTACACTTCACATAATTAATTCTGTCCAGAATCTAGCCACACCAGGTATTTATGAGCAGTATCCAAGTAGCCTAGAATGTACATTATCCACAAGCTTTTCTATTACCAGACACCAAGTGGCCGTAGTGGTCAAGTTAGTTAACATTTCTCTCAACAGGTGGTTTTAGCCCTGATATTTACCCACTAACCCTACACAAATCTCTACTAGCCCTTCAGGGTCTGACACTTAGATTTCAGGCTAGGGACCCGAAAAGATCTTTTGATAAAAATAAATGGTCAAAAACAGGATTTCTGGTTATCATATATCGGTCATTCTATAATTGCGGTACATTTTGGGGTAGATTGAAAATGAAAATATCATGTAAATTTAACAAACTTTTATTTGAAAAATACAGTGACTGACATTCCTACAGTCAAGGAAAAATAGCTGGTACAGGTTGTTGATCATTATTTCTTGATGAAAAATTTGTTTTTGTATCACCTTTGGCAAAATACTGTCCACTCTGTTACTTACAAATCATGAAATGTTGCAGGTACTTCAGAAAGAGTTTCAAGAATATGAGCAACACAACATATATGTCTGAATGTAATCATAATGATACATATGCTTGCTTTTACAGTTTTTGTATTCCGAGAAGCTGAAAACTTCTTCTTTGTTAACCGTTGGCATGAAAAAGAAATGTCTTAACACATATATGATGGCAATGGGACTGTTTCAAGTTTCCAGTGAAAGTCCTTTTGTAATATATTAATGGGAGGATTGAAATGGAACATTTCCCAACTTTCCACCAATCTTGCCTGTTTGTTTGGGAAATAAAATGGCAAACAAAGAAAAAAGGGTGTCCACCCTGTTACGTCCACTCTGTTATATTACGTCCACTCTGTTACATAACAGAGTGGACATTTCTGAGTGGACAGCTTCTAACATTAGCATATAAAGCACCTTACTCTAAGAAACTGGCTTAAACATCTTAAATCTAACAGGTCAATACAGGCCAAAGGTCACTGAATAGCAGAAAAAACAGAAATGCTCCCAGTAACAGACATATCAGGAAAACATTTCAAAGACTTATTTAACATTGACTAGGCTAGACTTTCTTTTCATGTAATGAATCAAATTGGTCTGACCTGATAAAGATTTGCACAATCTAAAGTGCACTTTCAACCTCTGCAATTATTGTTGGATCTAATTGGTAGTTTCGACCTGTAAGTGTCTCTGGAGATGAAATATCTTCTGCTACAATATCATAATTTGAATACCAACTGGGACAGTCTTCAGGTCAACCATTGACAACATGGCTTGAGTTGAAATTTCAATGACCTCTGCTGGTACAAGGTAGAGTTGAACTTTGCTGTAGGCACTTTTCAAGTTTGTATACATATCAGTGGCATCTTTGCAGTCACTTCCTTGGTGAACAATGCGGTCAGACATTCGCCTAATGGTGGCACCCACCCCATCAGGGACTCCTTTCCTATGACCACTCTCAAAAAAGTTCCAGGTTCCAAATGTCATACCCCTTTGAGACTCTGTGTGTGAACAGGAAGACATTTGCATTTTGTTTATATTGGGTACATGGCCCATCACTAAAACAGTGGATGGTATCAATTTCTGGATGCTTGTTTTGGATTAGATTAAGCACAGTGTCAAGATGAGCCCATATTGCAGCAGGACCATGCTGAAGGCTTTCAGAAATAGTGCAAAATGTGTTGGCTTCACCATCATGCCCTACATAGTAAACACCTGTAAGAAGGTTGATCTGAGTCTTGGAGGCACCGAAGTGTGCACTTAGAACTTCATTCTGCATTTTACACACATAATTTTCAGAGAAATCAATGTGCATGAGACACTCATTTTACATCATGTTCCGTTTCAAAGTACGATAAAACTTATACTGTCTGATGTTGTTATAATGGGGTTTGAACCGCCCTAGCTGGGAATGGCATTCATCAAGGAGATCTCCAATAGTTCCTCTCCTCTCTTGTTTTACTGTTATTGTAACTTTTTTCATGGAATCCTTGATTTAAGTTTGAGATTGCCCACTCTGTTTCCCTGCTCAGTCCACCCTGTTACTATTTTAGTAACAGAGTGGACAGTAACAGGGTGGACAGATTTCTAAAAAAGTAGGTCATAAGTTTTGTCACCCTTCACTTTTTGCATGTGGCATGACTCAGCTTGAATCTCCATTTTACAAGTTTTCTATAGGCAATCTTTTTTAATTTCACATTCTAGTAATTCTATATATATTCAAGTAACAGAGTGGACACTCAAATGGGTACCATAAGGGTTCTCACTAAGATTTCTTTCATAAATGACCAAATGAAGTTGTCTGCTTAATGTAGGTCAGCCATGTCAGTCTGAAATGCATGGAGCTACCCTCTATTAATCATATGTGACACTAAAATAGGGAGAAGCTAGTTATTTATGTTGAAATAGTGTATGGTAACAGAGTGGACTCAGAACTTAGCGACACGCCTAAAAAGCACTTTTTTTCTCATATTTAGGTGAAATTATTTATTTTTGAGAATTCAAAGGTAATCATAGCATGACATCTAACTCATTTTGCTCTAAAAAATCAATTCCAAAAGTCAAGTTATAATCCTTTTTTAGCTTCATTGTTTCCCGCCTGTACATTGCGACAAGTGGGAAAGGCATAATGTCAAACATGTTTGAGCTTGAATGGATGACTAGTTCCCAAAATTATCATAGAAATAACCTGTATTATGTAAAGCAATGATCTAATAAAGGTAAACATCCCTGAAAAAAAAGAAAATTGTTTTAATATTTATGAAACACAGTTGAGTGTAGGTGAGTGACGTAAATGTCCCGCAATTATAGAATGACCGATATACTATTTTGGGCCCCTAGTCTGAAAAATCTAGGGACCCACAGCGAAATTTAGAGGCATATGCCCCTAGGCCCCTGGGAAAGTCGAACCCTGCCCTTTACCACTTTCATATCACAAAATGATAAGTGATCGATCATCCAAGAGAAGCATGTGTTTGAAATATCAAAAGGCTCATGATTATTCAGTATATTTTCTAGTCTTTTTCAGTTGTGTTTATAATGTATTTTACTCCATTTCTGCTAATCTGTTAAGAAGGGGTAAAACCTTAGATAGACCAAAACCTCCTTTTCTGCAATTGCATTGTCTGAACTTGAAGGGCTACCCCTTCTGTTGGACCAAACTATTTGGAGTTATTTCAAAAAACCATATGTCATCAACTGCGGTAAGAGATTTTATCTTTTTTTATAGTTTTTATCTTGTTTTTTGAGTGCATGACCTTGTAACGACTGGGAAGTATACTCTTATTTTTCTGGTCTGTCTCCACCATTGTTTCCTGTGTGTGTGTATCAGGTTCTATCGCACATGAGCTACAACGTAAACTTCTGCCCGCCCTGCACCATGCCAAGGAAATAGTACTCAACTCCTATTACAATCATTAGTCTTAACACTTGAAGTACCTTTATGTATTGTGTGTGCCAAGTAGGTGCCTTAACCCTTACGCTGCTGGTGGCTAAATTGGCAATTACAAAATGATGCAAACATCCTGAGAAATCACTGAAACCATGGCAAATGGGTACTCATCTGAGAGTACTCAGTGAGAGCTTTCCAATGAATACCAACATGACAGGGTTTAGATGGTTTTCAAAAATCTTTGCATCCTTGTGCTTCGGCCCGAAAGTAGCCTCAGCATTGGAAGGGTTAAACTAGGTTTCTCTGTGGTACAAGTGTGTATGATAATCAAGTGTATATAACCTAAGGAAAAAACAATTGGTTAACGCTTTATCTTCTCCAATGTTCACTAAATCATTTCATGAGTGAAATAAGAGTGAGAATGTCGCTCGACACTATAACCCTAGTTAATTGAAGGCCTGGCCATATCATTGAGTTTCATCACCACTGTCTTAGTATAAGGTATTTCATTGGGGTCTGAACTCGAGTTGGGTGATAGGAGAGATAGTTAAATGAGGTTCTCTCTCATTCTCTCTCTCCTCTCTCTCTCTCTCTCTCTCTCTCTCTCTCTCTCTCTCTCTCTCTCTCTCTCTCCCTGTCTCTCTCTCTCTCTCTCTCTCTCTCTCTCTCTCCTCTCTCTCTCTCTCTCTCTCTCTCTCACTCTCTCTCTCTCCCTGTCTCTCTCTCTCTCTCTCTCTCTCTCTCTCCTCTCTCTCTCTCCTCTCTCTCTCTCTCTCTCTCTCTCTCTCCCTCCCTCCCTCCCTCCCTCCCTCCTCCTCCCTCCCCTCCTCCCTCCCTCCCTCCCTCCCTCCTCTCTCTCTCTCTCTCTCTCTCTCTCTCTCTCTCTCTCTCTCTCTCTCTCTCTCTCTCTCTCTCTCTCTCTCTTTCTCTCTTCGAAGTCACTTATCAATATTGCGCACAAATTTAATTCAATAGTGACTCCATATCATGATGTGTCAATAATCAAGAGGATTACCTTAATGTTTTTGCAGCTGTGGAAACTCTCCAGAGAAATAACTGCAATATGATACAGTGTGATATGCACTGTGACATCATTGCATGTTGTTTTCATCTTTATCCCTGTCAAGCTCTCCATTCTGCTTTCCTCATTTGTCACCCATACCAAAATATAGGTCCATGGTCCTCATAGGGAAGGGTAAGGGCTAATTAACTAGCTCATATGGTAGTGAAAAGTGGACTTGCTACTTTTGTTTTTCCTATGTGTTATTAATGGCACAATAAAGGTGACTTGTCCATGTGGGGTAGAAAAAGTCATATGTTTTCTCATTTTTTTTCATAACAAAATATAGGTTCCCTGGCCCTCATAGGATAATAGAAAGTGGACTAGTTACTTTTGTTTTTTCTTAGTTTCTATGTCACTTCTATCAGAATTAAGGTGCCTTGTCCTCATAAGCTGGAAAATTTCTGGTTATCTATCATTTGTTGTCATATCAAAATATATAGGTCTCTTGACTCACGCCTTGATATATCCTTGACATGAGTCGTTAGGACCTTTGATACTTAATAATATTTAAAAGACAATAGTGGGTTTTATTTTCAAAAACCTTTCTCTTTAAAATATATTCTGAAAATTCCATTTGTTAGAGAGATACAGGTGAACTTGGATATGACGGACTCAATAGCCAGGAATATTGGTCCGTCATATGCAAAATCTGTCGTATACATATGACGAATACTTGATATGCATCGGACTGGGACCAAGCACAACGTCCGTCATATGCAAAAATCTGTCGTACAGTGGTTCGTCATATCCAAGTTCACCTGTATCACCAAAATACTTCGGTGATTTTGAGCTCTGTAGGCATGGATGGGTTACCCTACAGTCTACCCGTATTCCACCTGTTGATCCCTGGCGGAAAATTAAAATGATGACAGCCCAAATGATATTCATCTAAAAGCGCTGGTCTGAGTAGTAGCCTTGTGCCATGCTATGGTGACAGCTCTTGCTGGCAGGAAGAGGGCTGATTGCCTCTGTCTGATTAATTGATTGCCAATTAGGTGACATTTGCAGACATGCAGGGCTAATTTCATCATCAGCAGCAGTGGCAGCAGCAGCATCAGTTGATGAGGGAATAGGGACAGAGCTTATTGTTCTTTAATCTTTCTTCTAGTTTCTTCTTGGAAAGAAAAAGATGAAGAATTTTAGAATAATCTATATGCAAATATATATATATATATATATATATATATATATATATATATATATATATATATATATATATATATATATATATATATATATATTATATATATATATATATATATATATATATATATATATATATATATATATATATATATATATATATATATATATATATACATATATATGCCTCTTGCCTATTATTGCACAGACTTAATTATGAGCTTGATAATAAAACACTATGCTTAAACACATCCAATGAGTGTGCTATAGTGACCTAATTGGGAATTAAACTTCTAATTCTCACGAGATCTTTGTGAATCAAAATATTTATGTGATATATGCCGAAAAAACTATTAGCAGTATAATGCATTACAAACCCAATGGACTGATCAGTATAAAACATTGCAGTAGCAAGTCTTCCAGTGCATGGTCACAGCGCCTTATGAATTCCACCTTGCATTCCAATAGCATTAGATGAAAACTGTAGTAATGATTCCCAGTTGTTTTTTCACCAGGGGCTGCGCATCAGGGCCAACTGTTCCCAGCCTGACAGAACGTAAACATCTCTTTTTCACCGAAGAATGCTACGGCCTTGGGCAAACAGAGCAATTTGGAATTTGGAATTTCGATCATCGTCACTTTTTCAACCATATTGGGGCTAAGCCATGAGTGGTGGAGGAAATCTAATGGCATAACCTTAACCCTTTCATGCCTGTAGCAGCCAAAAGAGCCCTGACTATATGGCTTATATCTTTGTGACTAGAGCACTTTTTGAAAAATATTTGAAGGAGTAATGTTCATCAGAACCCAACCTATAAATCTCCTTCAATTATTTTGTGAATCTATGATTGATTTCAAAGTTACATTCAAAAGTATCATAAGTCCAAACGACATCTGTCAAAAAAATCTCCAGGGATGAAAGGGTTAACTCAATGACAACTTCCTCAAAGCAAAATACCTTAGACCACAAGGCTATTGGGGCAGCCCCCACTATTAGCCAAATTCTATGCAAAATGCTGTTCAAAGATATTGGGAATCTCTGACAGGATGACTCAAAACTGGCCTTTGAATTTGAACTACGCATATTTTACAGGCATTTTGGGATTAAACTCATTAGACAGGTGATCTCTGTCAACAGGTGATTGCTCCAGCAGGTATGCCTTTTTAAAATATATATTTTCACATTTGTGAGTGAATTTCATCCCTTCACAACTCTGCTTATTCACAACTAAATAAAAGCCAGATCAAAACCATAGCAGAATTTGTTGTTTCAAAAAACCACTCAGCCATTGAGGTAGGCCCTCATTGCTTGCTTCATATATTTCAATCCAGAATTGTATGTTTCAATCCAGAATTTTATGTTTCAACCCATCATTTTAACTGTATGTTATAGCACACTATGATGCTATCAAGTATCCCTCCACTGACAGAATAATCACTATAAAGTGACTTACCTGATTTATGAAATACTCCCATTGTAAAAAGAGATAACTGTAGTATCACCTTATGGTCTTGATGTACATGTTTTAGATGTTTGTGGTAAATCCTTAGTGGTTGTGAATACCAATATAAGTGTGCATAAAGTGAATTGCTGGTATTTCCTGCAGCTATATTTCCGTCTGTCTGTCTGTCTGATTCTACAACTGTATAACTTTTAAGGAGTGGCAGGATATAGCAGCTATAGTATGTGCTGGGAGTTGAGAACCGTTAAATTAACCTATCCTAGCCCAACATGGCAGCAATGATACAAATTTCTTATAGACGACAATCGAGCAATAGATAAGTTTTTGTGAAAGATAATATAACATTTCCCCTTTATTTGAATATTTTCAAAAATAATTTCATCTAATATATAATATGTCACCTATTGGTGAATAGGTGGAAAACCTGCGGATGGGAGTAAATTTGTTAAGGAAAAACTTGTGCTTGCAGTTGAGAACTGTTGAATTAACCCATTCAAGCCCAGAATGGGGGCGCTATTTCTTGGAGATGAGAATTGATCAATAGAAAATAGTGCTAGAAAGATTATGTCACATTTTCTCTTCATCTGAATATTTCCAAAGGTCTTTTCAATTAATATAAAGTATGAATCCTAATGGTGAAAAGGCAGAAAATCGGAGGATGGGAGTAAAATTGTTAAGGAAAAACTTGCTGATAACGACCCTATCAGAATCCACTTGCTGCAGGGCGACAAGCAGCAAGCGATTCCAGATGCCTATGCCATTCAAAGGGCAGCAGGTTTTTTACTTTGGACCAAACCCTCCCCAAGATTAGTATATCAACAACCCCAGTACACCATACACCTCCCAGTCGATCAATGCCAGCATACACACAAAACTGTGTCAACAATATCCATCGCCATTGGATACAGTTTTTACCATTACTATGACAACATGGTTTGCTGACCATCAAAACAAAATATCCATGGTTTTGATATCACATTTTTTGCATGTGGCCCAGTACTCTGGATATTGCAGGCCATGTTTTGGTACCTATATGAGTTCCACAGCCTCTAGGCACCATAATACAAAACTTGTATCTTCAGGGTCAGCAGCCATAATCACCCACATATGTGGACAAGGACAGCAGGTTCGCTACCTTGCCGATGCTACCTTGGCAACGCATCATCTGACCTATTCAGGTGAAGGATGGAGAAGATACAAACATCCCATCTTTAGTGCATTTTACCAGGTTTTACTGAAAACAAGTCCAAGGCATACATGCTTAGCCTAACAACTACTCAAGAGAATATTCAATACATAATAGGTCAGCATTTTTCTACATAAGCCAGGTATATTTAAGACATGGAAAAGATGTGCGATGAAATTGGAGTTTTCTATAATATATGCTATATGTTATCAAACTTTTTATCAAAGTTTAGTTTTATTCACTAATGTGCCATAGGGAGAAACTACCATTCCTTGCAAACAGAAGCAAGGAGTATTTATGAACTCAAGGATTTTTAGGTAAAAGAAGTCTCAGGTACATTTGATTAAAAGGATGGAAGCAAACACAGCACCCAAAACATAGAAATGTCAATAGCAATAGCAAATCTTTAGTGACTGTGAGAGCCTAGTGGCAGGGCTCTTAAATAAATAAAATATCTACCTATCTACCTGATAAATATATTGTAGGGTAGGTGTGCTCCAAATTGTACTAGCCATATATAATTCTTACTTGCCGTTATGTGGTTCTAAATTTGTACATGACTTGTTGGGCAAGTAACATTGATTTTTGTTTTTATTCTACTTGGCCTACAATAATTTAACTAATTTAAACAGGTCTTAGTGTCAGTCCTTCCAATCGCTCTCAAATTAATTTGAAATTCAGACATGACTTATTGGGCAAGTAATATTAGTTTCCATGTTTTTTTTACTTGCCCTTGCAAAACATGCATGAATTGGTCAATAATTTTTGTCTAATCACTATTACATTCAGACTAATTTACAGAGAGAGAATTCATCACTGAATGAACACAAGGACTGTGCAGTAGCCCAGAGGCAAAGGATATGCATAAGTAGCTGTGTTTGATGTAATACTATATTAATGAGTGACTATTTGCTATTATAAGTGGTATAATGAGCACTGGGTAGCCTTGAGGGCTGGTAAAATAGTACAGAGATGATTAAACTAAGCTTCATATATAAGCATCATAATCATCACATAATCGTGCCTTCAATTAGATAATTATATTAAGTTAACCTTCATTACGAAGACAGATAATTATAATTGAGTATAATTGAGTTCTCATTTAATTCCAGAAGTATTTCATCTGTAAAGATTCAATACAATGTGAGAGAAAATATTGCCTACATATTCTGCCATAGTTTTATCCATCTTTTCATTGAAGTGTGGAAAAATCGTAACAATTCACAAAATAGTAAGTTTTGTTTAAATTAAACAGGTTCACATATTATACAGCTGACTTCACATTTTCTTTGAGCCCATTTGCATTTGAAAAACTGTGACGCAGATTCGTATCGAGTCTCGAGACCTTAGAAGTATAAAACGTGGTGCAGTCTTTGCACGAAATTTACTTGCAGTACTCATGATCCTTACGTTACCGGTGTTTAATTTGGTCAATACAAAATGAGGCAAAAAAAACTATAAAATTGGCAAATGGGTACTCATCTGAGAGTACTCCAATAAATAACAAATGACAGGGTTTAGATGTTTTTAAAAATCTCTGTGTCCTCCTGCTTTGGACGAAATTAGCCACAGCATTGGAAGGGTCAAAAATGTAGCTGGGAATACAAATGTTGATTTTTTTGCTATGATTTGTAACTTTTCATATTTATATAAAACCATTGTGGTGATCTACATAACTCTAAAATAAATCTAACCCCCTATTACAGAATGAGCCCCCTATAAAAATACACGTGTTGAACTTACCATACCACTATTACATGTAGAACCAGTCAATATGTACATACCTGAAAAAACAAGAGAATAGGGTAAGTACAGATACAATTAAGGTATATAAAACCTTTATTCATACACAGGTAGATTTCATTTGTTATTAAAGAGAACATTTGAGCAGGGTTGACTGACTGTGTGTTATATACAAATCATTGTTCCTGAAATAGAGAGTTAGGCGGTGGTTTTCGCCGGGTACTCCGGTTTCCTCCACTACTTACAACTGGCTAGTCACGAATAAGCCACAATTGGCATAAATGTGACGAAAAACGAAATTCAAATTCAAATTCAAATTCCTGAAATAGAAAGAAATCGACAAATGCACTTCTTCAATATATGTTAAAAGGGTGAATAGGAAAAGAGTATGTCTACCAACTGTGGATGTCTGAGTTGTTTTAAAGTTTGAAAATTACCCATCTCCCACCTCCAGCATATTTTACATCTATGACATAAGCAGCATAGTTGCCAATCTCTCAAACTTTAGCTGGAAACACCCTTTATCAAATAAAATAAAAAAATAGAATAAGAATAATAAAACAAAATATAATAAAATAAAATAAGATAAAACAAAATAAAAAACAAAATAAAATAAAATGAAATGAAATGAAATAAAATAAAATGAAATAAAATGAAATAAAATAAAGATAGAAATAACATAAACACCCTACACCCAAATCCATGATCTACCTCTCTCTTTATGCAATGAATTCCAGTCCCAGTTGATTTCTTACTCATACAAGACCTGAGGAATAAATAGGCCTTGAAACACATTCCTCTAATGAAGTGATGAGAGAGCACAGACAGTACCTTGCCCCTGTACTCTCCTCCCAGCTCCAACAGACAATAGTCAAGGTCTACCCTATGGTATGCAGATGATAGAAAATACCACATGTTTGCAGGGTTTGAGGCTATTTTATGGGATTACGCAACTTAAAATTGTTCTGGGCACCAGATAATTCTATGTAAGGGACCTGGTAGGCTACTAGATAGAGTATACAATTTTCCCAAATACGTATTTCTTATTTACCCATGGTGTGGATTAACATATGTATTTTTCAGTAAAAATTTCAAGCATAATATATTTCTGTGTCCTATTTGGTCCTATTTTGGGCCCTGCTTTATTTATTTATGAGCTAACTGGCCACTTGATCAGAAAAAAAAACATCAGCCGTAATATTTGAAGGAGAAAAGTTAGTAAGAACAATATCAACAAAACTCCATCAAATATTTCATTAAATCATTCTTAATTTCCAAGATATTGTCAAAATTATCATGGATCCCGACGACAATCTCAAAGGAACTGAGCTGCTGGTGGCTAATTTGGCCAATACAAAATTATGCAAAAAACCTGAAAATGACTGAAACACTGGCAAATCGGTACTCATCTGAGAGTACTCAGCGAGAGCTATCCAATGAATACCAACATGACAGGGTTCAGATGATTTTTAAAAATATTTGCGTCTTTGAGCTTGGGACGAAAGTAGCCTCAGTATAGGAATGGTTAAGCCAGGTTATCACCACCTGTCGTTTTCTCCTGCTGTAGACCGCCGCCGAGATGTTTAGGTTTAAGTGTGGATGCCAGAGAACTCATTAGGCTCTCTGTTTATATTATTCACCAGGAAAAACCTGGCCAAGGTGCCTCCGCCAAGAGCTGTGTGAGTAGCGGCACATCTGGTTCCCAGATCACGCGAAATATCACACGGCAAGAGGGGGAAAGGTGCCTAAAGAGAGATGATAAGAAGCTCTTCCTTATCTTCTTGACTTCCAAGGATTTCGAGAAAAACACACAACTAGTGCCACACCCTCTTTTATAGACTACTCTAAGGCCTTAAAAAAAGAAATTGTTTGTTTCCTGTAACGGGTCAAAAAAAATAGGGTAGGTAGGTCGGTAAAAGCTTTTTTTTTGTTTATTTTTTTGGTCAAAAATGTGTGTTTTTTGCATGATTTACGATGATTGGGAGTTGAGAGGGCTGAAAAAACTTTAGGGTAGGGATCTTTTGAATAAAAACTTACTAGGGTAGGGTTACAGGAAACAAACAACTTTTTTTTAGGCCTAAACTAGGGCTCTACTATCCACAGGATGACTTTATATGCAAAATGCAGCTCAGAATTGCTACAAAATCCTTGGATGTTTTTAGAATAATCCCTGTGAAATCCCATCATTGTCTTGGGATGATCCTTGGATTTTACTAGGATAATCCTTTGAAAACCTTGATTTTTTAGGATCTCTTTGGTATTCCAAGCTTCATCTGATAAAGTTTAAAGTCAAGCCAGGAAAGGGTGATCTATGATTAACTTGCCAAAATAGCAGTTCTTTTTTATGTAGGGCAACTACCCCTGGTGACATTTATAGGTCAACCCAAAGAAGCACCTAAGCATTAACCCATACCATTCTGCGGCATATGTAGAACACATACCTCCCCAGATCTGACCAAATTCTGAAACAACGTTGCGCAGCCTAGGGAAATTGAGGGAAAATGCGGGGTACTATAGTAATCATCAAAAAACAGTCATTTATTATGGAAAAATGCTTATAAACCATACATTACCAAAAGGCTGTCATTATTCCCTACAGGCAGGTATAAATTTTGTGCCCAATAAATTTTCTACCACCGAGTTTCAGTGAAATGAAGTTTGGCGATTCGCCAAAATCGCCAATAATCCCTTACAGCTCCCAATGAATGTTCAACTTCAAACATATTTTTCAACAACAAAATATGATCTTACAGGAATATTTCAAATGGATAAAACATTGCAAATACCCCCAACTTTTATGTCATAGAAAAAAATGATAGTTCCAGCCTGTATTTTGATATTTTTAGAGGTAGAAGTCAGGTGCATCAGTCGGGCTACTACTGAGATTTTCCAGAAGATTCACAGAAAAAAATCACACATCGAAAGGTCCAGCAAGGAGAAGTCCACTGGTGTCCATAAAATCCATAAAAATACCAGAAATGTCACTATAAATCCATGTCAGTGTGGTCCAGAAACATTCACCAATCCATTAGTACACATGATATATTCCAATTTTGGCAGCAGATCAGTAAAAAATATCGCGAAAAATTGACGTTTTTTTTCCATGTTGACATCTTCAAACTTTCAAAAACACCCCCAAAAAATGCGCCCAAAATTCACCTAGTGACGAATTATTGAATTAAGATGTATACATTTATAAATTTACTTCAATGTTACGATACAATTCACATATTTCATCAATTAAAATTCAAACTTACCTGAATATTCTTCTTCCTCCATCGATCTCAGTTACGCTCAACCGAAATGTAGTGACTTCCGCGTTGAACGCGCTGTTGTTTTCTTGCCGAAAGAAGCAGTAAAATGCTTATTTCGGCAAGAAAACAACAGCTGAGATCGATGTTGATCTTGTCCTCCATCTTGGCTGCCTCGTTCTGTTGATAAACGATGTCATTTTCAACAGAACGGGTTGGAAATGACGACTAACAGTGAGCCGGTGCAACGGTCACTGTTTGTTGTCAACTTCCGAGACGCCGCGATGGAAAGTTCCTCCAGGAAAACGTGATAAAATCTCACATTTTCCTGGAGGAATGGTGACGAAAGGTAGGTATTCATTTAGTATGAATGTTTGCTCTCTAATTCTATCGATTTCGAAGTCAAATTCGAAATCGATAGAATGAGAGAGCCTCCGATCGCCAAGGGTTCAAATTTTCTCCCTTGCGATGCGGGCAGCCATCTTGTTTTCTTGTTGCGCAGTTCCATTTCGATCGGGAAAATGTGAATAAATCTCACATTTTTCCGATTGAAACAGAATGAAACTGTGACAACATGTTTATTTGATTGTATTACCTCTTATTTTATCGATTGCAGCTTTCTTACTGCAATCGATAAGGTCACACGGCGATCGTTCCGTGGGGATGTCAAATATCCCCACGGCAAGTCTTTTCAGGTACGCATGGTGCGTACCCCAGAATGGTAGACCAGGTACGCACCATGCGTACCGCAGAATGGTATGGGTTAAATAAAAGATAGAGATCAGAACAGGGAAAAGCAGGATATAATTCTACTTAGAATTTGGAATTAAGAATTCATCACTTTTTCTGCCATATTGCAGATAAGTTGTGACTAGCCAGTTGTAAGTAATGGAGGAAAGCGGAGTACCTGATGAAATCAACTGCATAAGCCTAAGTCACTGGCAACTTTCTCATTTGCCCCGGCCAGGATTCGCACCGGGAAGTGGTGAGAGGCAGATAGCAGTCAATTGCAATGTCTTAGACCACCCAGCCATCAGGGCAGGCCCATAATTCTACAAAGACTACAAGCTAGTCTACAAGCTAGTCTAGGGTTCAAAGAACTCTTTCCCTGGTGCTGTGCCCTGCTCTAGCACCCCGTTACACCGGCATCTGTGAGCACGGGATTAGCCGCACACCAAACATCGCTAGAACCAGACCCTCAGAATAAACACTCAAATTCCTCAGTCCTGACTGCCGAAGAAAGAGGCCATTGTGAAAAAAATAGAATTTATCCCATTTCTAAACACAAGTGACCTTTTTTGACAAACCCTATAAATTGTGGTATAGTTGACCTTGACATTGCGTTATGTCTTAGGCGGCAAAGGTGAACCCAAAGGACCTGTTTGTACCCATAAAACACCCTACCGAACAGCAGGCACAGGGTAGTGGCTCGGTAATGAAGTGGTTTTTTTTTCTCTCGGCAGCTGCAGCGAAACCTTGGAAGTGTGAAGCTATGTGTGAAAGACCGACTGAGACAAGTATTGAACATGACAAGTTAAAACCCCTCAGTAATAACACAGCTGTGGAGAACTCAACACAAACCAGACGTTTATACTAGCCCCGCTGGGCTAATGGCCAAAAGATTTACTAGCCCTCAAATTTTGTTGTGAGCCCAAAAAGCAATACATTATATAATGCTCCTTAACCCATTCTATGCTTCACTGTCTTGAAAGCCGTTGTTTGGAACTAAACCACTTGAGAATATAATTTAGTAATTTTAAAAGCAGAAACTATGGAATTATTTGAAGGAGAAACATAGGTTAAATTACAATCAACATTCCTCTTTGAAATAATTCAGTTGCCCTGACCTTTTATACTAGACCCTGGCTAGCAATTTTACGTTTGTAGATAAACCCTAAACAATCAACTAAACAGTCTTATCCCATCTTAATTTTGGAGATTACATCCCTGAGCCAAAGTACCCTGAGAAAACTCCACACTGCAAATTCTTATATGCAAGTGTTGGTTCATGTTTTTCTATGAGATAAGGATAAAGATTAAGTACTTTCTGCAGGAGTATTTTTTTTCTTCTTCTTTTTTTTTTTTTTGCAATAAAGCATACCAGTGGTAGGCTAGACCACCATGCTATTCCCTTCTATTTCATATTCGCTTGGGCTACTCAGTATGGTGTTGATGTTTATCAAGAGTTGTAATCTCCAGATAACAATTTTTTTTGTTCATGAAGTACAAGCACGTTTACAGAACCATTTTCAGAATACTGAAAATGATTAATTCCTGGGCCCTCAGATATTTCTTCAGATGGTTAATTTATCTAAATCACAAAATCAAAAAATCCTACAGTTTGCCCTTGCAAATAAGAATCTTAACTGTATTCTCACAAAATAAATATAAATCACAAAATAGAGTTCACTGTATTTTCAACAATTCTCCATATTGCAAAGAAATTTAAGGGAGCTTTCAATAACTACTAGGTAAATATCATTGAAAAGCTTTAAAGATGAAGTGTAGATAATCTCTTACTCTCTGACCAGAGAAATGCTAGAAGAAATGGCAACATTCCACCGTGGGAAAAAATTCACACACAAAATATCAAAGTTTACATTTTTCTGCCATGTAATAAGGCATAATTCTGCCTAGCAAGTGATAAATACTGGAGGAAACCCTGGGTAACAACAACCTACCTAACCCAAGTCACTAACACCTTTTCAATCTGAATTTGAATCCTAGACTTTTTAACCCTTATGGTGCTGCTGGCTAGTTTGGCCAATACAAAATGATGCAAAAACCTAAAAAAAATGAATGAAATCCTGGCAAATGGGTACTCATATGAAAGTACTGTGAGAGATTTCCAATGAATACCAACATGACAGGGTTTAGATGGTTATCAAAAATCTTTGCATCTGTGTGCTTTGGAATAAAGTAGTCCCAGCACTGGAAGGGTTAACAATGATGAGAAACAGCAAGCAGTCGAGTATGCAATGCCTTAACCTCTCAGATATCGGGGCAGCCCTCACTGGTGAGTGGAAATCCAATGGTAGACTAATAGATGCCAGCATTAAATTATAACTTATATAGTTATAGTATATCTTATACAATTATAATATATCTCATACAGTTATGATATAACTTATATAGTTATAATTTTAACTTATCTTGTTATAACTTATTAGTATAATATGTCTTATACAGTTATAAGGCCTAAAGAAAAAAGTTGTTTGTTTCCTGTAACCCTACCCTAACAAGTTTTTATTCAAAAAAATCCCTACCCTAAAGTTTTTATCGCCCTCCCAACTCCCAATCAACGTAAAACATGCATAAACACACATTTTTGACCAAAAAGATAATGTAAAAAAAGTTTTTTTACCAACCTACCTAATATACTATTTTTTTTCGGGCCGTTACAGGAAACAAACAATTTTTTTTTAGGCCTGGTATATCTTATACAGTTATGATATAACTTATATAGTTATAATTGAACTTTTATGGCTATAACTTATACAGTTACAATATAACTTACATAGTTATGAATGATATAACTTATACAGTTATAAATTATATAGTTACAATATAACTTACATGGTTACAATGTAACTTATACAGTTATAAAGTAACTTATATAGTACAATGTAGTACATTATGGTAACAATAAGGCCTACAAAAAGAAATTGTTTGTTTCCTGTAACGGTCCGAAAAAAAATAGGGTAGGTAGGTCAGTAAAATTTTCTTTTTCGCAATATTTTTTTTGGTCAAAAATGTGTGTCTTATGCATGTTTTATGTTGATTGGGAGTTGGGAGGGCGGAAAAAAGGTTAGGGTAGGGATTTTCTTGAAAAAATACTTGTAAGGTAGGGTTACAGGAAACAAACAACTTTTTTTTAGGCCTAATCACAGGCCTTCTAAATAAGTGTACTCTGCAAAATGTGATACCACGAAGGTTCATGATTTACTTGCAAGTTATTTCCAATGGTTTATCAAAGCATGTACAGGTTAAACTTATTTTGAGCCTCCCAGATTCTCCCGGGCTTCTGGAGATTCCTGGAGAGAGAGATTTATTTGATTTATTTGTTGCAGCCAACTGACTCAAGAGATAAGTCCCTGACAGGTGACAGGCGACAGGTGACAAGTGATGACAACACAGCCACTAACTGGTGGCTTCAGGGGGGTCTTTGACGTTCTAAACATATCAATATCTCTTGTATTGACCTATGACTGCCTACATTGAGCACTTACAGGCAATGAAAAGGTGCTATTAAAAGTAATTAGCATGCTAATTAATGAGATATTCAGACTAAGGCTAGGATAAACAGTAAATAAAGTGTACAGCTACTACAGTCAGAATGTCACTTTCCTAGGATTTGGGCTTACAATAGACATTAATTGAATACCCCTATTTATTTCAGGTTTCCCACTATCCAAAGGGCATCTGGTAATTTCAGTATATTTATACGGTGCCGGAGACTGACTGACAGACCTAGCAGCCTGACAGGTGACAGATTCTCTTATGACAACAACTACACTTAGGGGCATTACAGTAATGGGTGTGGGGGGGGGGGGGGGGGTGTGGGTTGTTCAATTAATCACTGGTATATGAAAAAATATATTCTTAGATACATTTTTATAGCCCATAAGTCTTTTCTCTCATAAATATGTGATTGGGTTATTACAAATCAAGATAACTTAAGGATACCCTTAACTATACTATGAAAATGTATTTTAAGATACTTTCTTGGAAGTCAAAAAGTGCATTTCTTTTTGATGTCAATTGAGGTTTGGTTCTCACATATCAATATGACTCAATTATGCATGGCTGTTTGTATTATGCATCTTTTTGCTTTATGAAACTAAAAACATCTGAGCTGCAAGAAATTCACAAGGCTAGAAATAACCGATTGGTACATTCTTCAGAGGACTTCCCTCTCAGGCCTCTGGATAAAATAGTAAGAGACCCTTTTGCTTCATGAAACTAAAATTACCCGAGTTGTAAGAAATTCACAAGGCTAAAAATAACCAACCCGGGCATTCTTCAGAGGATTTCCCTTTCAGGCCCCTGGATAAAATAGTAAGAGTTCCCTCCAGTCCCATCATGCATACTAAAGAGGGTCATTGATATCTAGGTCCCACAAACACACAAATAAATAAATCTCCACCATGCAGGAATTTTAGATGGAATCCCGATAAGGGACTACGTGCCTGCTAAAAGGCTTCACAACCCTAATACTGCCCTACAATGGGGCACTTTGGTAGCGACTATGGGTACCGGTATATGCCTAAAGGCTTCACAAACCTAATACTGCCCTACAAAGGGGCACTTTGGCAGCATCTATGGGTATGTGCATGCATATATTAAGACATATAAGAAAATATAAATAAACCCTGAACAGTTGAAACAGTGAAATGTCATTTATGTTAAGAAAAGAGGAATATTTTAATAATCTTGAATGACCATGATAATGAGAACATATAATGAGATATTTCCAAGATTTTAACACTTAGAGGTTTCGTCAGCAGCTCTTTTTTTTGGCTGAGTTGATAAATAACAACTTAGCCAAGCCCTGTTTTACGTTGATGGGATTCATAGGGCTGTCATCGATACCGGCAGTATCGATGGATCGCTGGCGAAGCCCTAGCGATAATCGATACGCCAGAAATGCTGGGGTATCGATTCGCTATAAAAAATAAGAAAAAACTGGTTGGATACGTTGCAACATGCCAAAAATGCCGTAACCAACCAGAAATCTTTATAAAAAAAGTCCAAATTGGCGAAAACTTACCCCAATTCAACAACGGAAGTTGAATTGAGGACGGACGATCTCTGGCGCACTACAGCGAAGGTCAGCGCAATGCATTGTGGGGTCCTGTTGACACGATGACGGGCGTAGACATCATTGGCTCTAATGGCGAGATAGCAAATTGTAGGTACCTTTTAGTGATTGTTAGGGGCGGGGATTGCCGGGGAATAAAAATCTAATGCGTGGTGGGCTAATTGCGTATATATTAGCCTAAAACCAAGCGTGAGTGTGAATCATTAGCGAATCGAATCGAAGTGCTGTATCGGTTAAAATCTTTTCGATTATCGAATCGCTAAAAATTTGTTAGTGATGACAGCCCTAGTGATTCATTCAAAATACTTTTTCACCCCACCAAATCAAGTCTACAGCTAGGTCAGAACTTACTACTGGAACAGGCAGGGTGATACTTGCGACCACACCCACCTAGGACAGACATCATATGCTGCTGTTACAGTATAGAGTGAGCTTTGCTTATAATGTAGAAGGGGTCCAGGGGCAAATACAGGTGGAGGGGGGGGGTGACATTAGGCGCAAGGGGCGGGAGACTTACTATTGGAACAGGCTGGCTGATACAGACGACCACACCCACCTTGGATAGATGTCATATGCTGCTTTTTTAGTATTAAGTCAACTAATTGCTAACTGATGTAGAAGGGGTTCAGGGGCAATCATAAGGGAGTGGGGGGGGGGGGGGTTGCTGTTACGAAGACCAGGCCTTCCAAAAACAAAGATCAAATGTTTTTAATAAAGTTAGCATTGCTCACCATGATGCAGATATGGATGGAGGCTCCAGGGTCAAATGCTGGGGTTGGGGGCATCATCAATGACCACACCCTTCCAGACTGACTTTTCCATAGATAGAAGAGGGAGAGGTCTACTATATGGAGCAATCTCTCCATGTCTGGACATAAAATTACCGCTTCAAGCATACAGTGCTCACTCATGTGTATCAACAGAGGATTTAATTTAACACAAATAAGAGAGGCAATTAATGTACTCAACAATCTCGCTTCCTGTAACCGGCTAGCGTCTCCTTGAATGAATTGGTACTTTAACTCAATCTTACATAACTGACGTCAGACATTGAGGAATTCATTGGTGAAATATAATCCCAATCCAACCGCTGCCATGCACACAGACCATGCTTGGACTGAGACCATCTACTGTGATTAACCTTGGCTAATCAGGCCCAAAATAAGTAGAAATACATCAGTGATTTGTAACAGATTTCTCTGAATTGAATAGGTCTACACTCACTCACAGTGTACTTCCTCACAGGCTCACAGGATGGACATTTCTGACCACCCCTGGTTATCCGTGTTTGAGGAGGAGGGGGGGGGATCTGAGAATCTGAATCTGAATCTGACCATTCGCCTCATTCACTGGACTTCCTTCACCTAACAAGGTCTTAAAGATGATACACTTATATAACCGCCTGAGGACCACCTGATAAATGCTTAAATATAACCTGTTTATGCTAGGGGTTATTCCTCACAGCTTACAGATTCCTGACACCTCCCCCTTATATATATATATATATATATATATATATATATATATATATATATATATATATATATATATATATATATATATATATATATATGTATATATATATATATATATATATATATATATATATATACATATATATATATATATATATATATATATATATATATATATATATATATATATATATATATATATATATATATATATATATATATATATATACTAACTTACATCAGACTTCCTCCTCGAAGGATTCTGTTCCAGTCTCTGACCTCCCCAGGCTCCTGTGGGAGGGGATTCTGACCTGCACTGTCAGACAGACAGCCCTTGAGCCACTGACCAGTGGTCAATCATCGTCTTAGACAGCCAGAAGTGCCAGAGACAAGTAGCGCAGTTATGGACTGTGGACAGCAGCCTGACTGAAGAATGGCTCAGCTATTTGCTGCTGCTGGGATAAATGGTAGGAAGTGTCGTAGGAAGTGGACTCTGAACGTATCCTGGATCATAGGGATGTGAAGACATAAGTCAGACATGGGGCAGCATCTATCAACAGGTTTCCTTAACCCTTCCAATGCTATGGCTAATTGCATTCAAAGCACAAGGATCAGCAAAGAATTTTGAAAAACGTCGGAACCATGCCATGTTGGCATTCATTAGAATACCCTCACTGAGCACTCTCAGATGAGTACCCATTTGCCATGGTTTCAGTCATTTTCAGTTGTTTTTTGCATCATTTTGTATTGTTAAATTAGCAACCAGCAATCATGCTTGGAGATTTCCTTCATTGTTTTCCTCTAGATCTATGATAATTTTGAAAATAAATGTTTAATTAAGCATAAAGTGAAGAAATAATTGTAGGGAGTTGTTGGTTAGTTTCTGTTTTACATTTCTCCTTCAAATATTTTATTTTAGGAATATAAAGCTTGAGTTATTTTTCCAATTTGCATACATACATTTTATTCAATTAGGAGTTAAAATGTATTGATTTTCACAAATCTACTGAATGCTTTCTTTGTATACAACAATGGCCAAACTGGCATTGCTCTAAATGCATTGTTGCATTTTCTCCTTTATATCAACTATGACAAGGTAACAAGTGTGCAACACATTGTGGCCGTTCAATGCAAAGAATTGCAAGACACAAAAATTATGTAAAATCACAAGGGGAATTTTAGTGGGTTGATGCTGTTACTAGGGTAACCTTGCCATAATATCTTTTTTGGAAAAGGATGATTTTAGACCTTGCATTTTTTCTTCATTCTAGGAAGATTCGAAACACAGCAGTACTTGTACGCAGCATATCCAAATATCTCAAATAGCAAATGACCACAAATTACTCCACTAGCCATAATACCCGAAGTGCAATATTTCTCAGTTTGCCAATGAACCGTGATGACATTAGTCATAGACACTAACTGTACATACATGATCTAAGCCTGTAATGCCAGCTGCTGAGACTTGCTGACCTCATAAGAACGCAACATCAAAGGAAATCAGGACTACATGAAGACATCCTGGACATCAATGGACACTAGATGACCATCTGACAGGCGGAAACACTTGACCAGTTAACCACAAGTGCAACTAAATGCCTTAAAGCAGTTTATACAGCTAGTTCCCAAACCACTTAGTTGGGCTGGACCACAAGACCATTGAGTGGGTCATTGCTGATAAATATTGTTCTAGGAACCAAATATTTGTTGGATGTACAGGCATTTGGGGCAAAAACTCTTATTTCTACAATTTTATTTCTGACTAAACGACCTATGCTTTTAGGAAAGCTTGGTCTTAAAATATATGATTTCTAGGCTGGTAGATATTTCAACTCTACATAAGGGTTAGTAAGGCATATGCCCTAGCTTGAGAAGTTCCCATCTCATCTATTCATCTTAATGCTTAAGCCCCCATATGTGTCAGTGGAAAGATGTTAATGGCCCAAAAAGCATATAAACTTCTTTTGAAAAAGCAATGTTTTCAGCTGTGCCTTGAAGTTTTGCACACTATCAGCAGCCTTGATGTTGTCGGGGAGCTCATTCGAAAGGTGTTGTGCATTAAAGGCACAGAAGGCTCTGTCACAAAACCTTTTCAGATTAGAATGTGGTATCTGTAATAGGTTTTTCATGTTTGATCTAAGAGACATAATGTATTGGCCTCCAAGTCTCTGCCTTCTTAATTGACAATTAATCTCCTCATACCGTATTCGCCCGATTAAGTGCAGTCTTAAATAAACGCACCCCCCCCCCCCCCCCCCCAATTTTCCGTTGATTATGGGGGACCAGCAAGCGCCAAAGATCGTCCCCTCATGTTAAATTTCTACTGTTTTTAGAACAAGAAGGTATATAGATGGCGACCATACCTGCCATCTATCGGCCATTTCTTGTTGCGGTACGTAACACCGCGATCGGCACTCATTGGGGGGTGCGGTTATACGAATGTTTGACAAAACCCATGCTACAGAAAGATTTCCCAACTCGCACCCGCACGGTGCCCTTAATCGGCCAAATACGGTATGTGTATTTGTTTTGGTCCAATACATTCATTACTAGAAACAATTAACTGTATGACACATTGTTTCAAGATTGCTGGCTAGTTTTATGATTACCTGTTTTCCCTGTGTGTGGAAACTGGCTGGCATCTATCTCCAAATGTTCCTGCCTCCCTCCCTGCACTTGGAACCTGCTGTATGTACCTACCCTATCTTGGCTATATTAGCCACCACTTAGTAGCTTAGAGCAGAGACCTATTTCTTTAATAGCCTGCTGTGGCTATTCTCAGGGCGGCTTAGAAGATTTAAATGCAGGGCAGTAGTTTCTGCAGTATAGGGAATACCAAAATGTTAAGGCGAATGTGAAAAGCAGCTTTTATTATCAAACCATCAAATCTGTCTCTGTACCTAAATTAATTTTCAACCATTGCAACCCTTTTAATACTTTTGTGTCACCTTAAACCATCCATTCTTAGAATTCCATTAGAAATAAATGTCCATTTACCATGCTACTTTTGAAAGTAATTTGTTATCAAGAAAAATTAGCAAAGTATTTGACGATGAGTTTTTTATTGGTCAAGTTCTGATTAACATTTTTATCATTTTTATCATATGCAGTTTTCCAATACAGAAACATGGGACTTTTGAATGATTTTCACGCACAAAACTTGGCATTTTATAAAGGTTTATTATTACACTATTATTACATTGCCAGTTATTTCAACTGAAAATTGGCCCATCTCTTCAGAAACAAATCCCTTAATCCAACATTGTGTATAAGTCCCAAGATCCAGATATATCTTTTACTGCCACTTGAGCAATGAGACATATTTTCTGGAGAAGACGGCTGAAACTGAGGTAATAAGAGAAAGGCGAGAAAACCCAGAGAGAATAAATATGGGAGGAAAGTATATATGACAAATTTAGCCGCATACCAGCCCTACCAATGTCAGGTCTGCAGCCAAGGATAAGATGTCTGCCAAGTGCACGATACCATGGCAACTGGTGTCACGGCAACAGTTATTTGTATCCTCCCGCATACCTCATAGGTTGCGGCAGATCTTTGCCGATAAAATCTACCTCTTCTCCTTGCAAGCTCCAGGCAATGCAATCATTGAGTCGTCCTAGGTAAAATGTGCCCAAATTTAATAAAACCGAAGTGCTTTTTAAATCGGAGGAGGGATTTTAAGAACCTTTTTGTACCTAAAAGATACCAGCCAATGCATGTGTAGTGACAAACCTTTATGGGAGCTAAGAGTGCTTATCCCATTCATGCCTGGATAATTCCTTATCAAGTGTCGTCTGGACCTGTGATACTTTTGAAGATAAATTTGGAGTCAGGCATAAGTTTGCGAAATATTAAGAGGAGAGTTGTAGATAGAGTTCTGAAGAACATCTCTCCTTCAAAATTTTTATGAAAATTGCTTTTGTAAGAGAGATATAATATAAATAGCCTCCCAGTTTTGGCTGCTACAGGCTAGGCATGAATGAGTTAACCAATGCATTTGGTTTGTTAATTTTAACTTGACTCGTCAGATAGTGTGATAATCAAAGAATATTTCAAGAGGTATCGATCATTAAACCTTTCATACCTGTCGCGTTCATGTTTTGTCAAGAGTCGTCTGAAACTTTGATGCTTTGTAAAATAATTTTGGAATTAATCCTAAATTCAGAAAATATTTGAAGGAGAGTTGTGGATTGGATTTTGATCACTACTTCTCCATGAGCTATTTTTGTTAGAGAGAGAGATCACCAAAATAGTTGGTTATTTTTTGGCGCTAACATCTCTAGGTAATCTACTTTTAAAGTTTAAAAGAAAGTTTTAGATTGTTTTATTATAAGGAATCAAATCTATTGCACTTATTCTAAGGTGTGATTTATCAAACTCCCACTTTCCGTCTTCTGCATATCAATTACACAATAGCCACAGATTAGGTATGAAGATGTAAGTTATCATTTTTGTTTTCATCAATTGAATTCTTATTTCAACTTTTTAAAACCAATTCCTACAAGGTAACATGAAATCTGAGGCACCAATTAAAGTGGTTACAGTTCTCTTTAATGATCAATCACATCATAAAAGGTTTCAATTGATGTCAGCTTTGTTGGAATATAAAGAATATAACTGAAATATAATACAAAACTAAAATAGCAGCATCAAATTCAGATTTGAATGTGGAAATACCAGAACAAACACTACAGAAAAGCACTGTGCCAGATTGCGGTATAACAATTATGAATATTTCCTAAAAGAAGATCTTTTCTAAATATTTCTGAATGAAATACTTAGCACAACCGGGTGGCTCAAAAACTAGTAGTTGACCTGAATCACATTCTTGTTTTCAATAACTGCCAAATTCAAAGTTTTTCCCAATTGTCAAGTGAAGTGCCGCCCACCAACAATACAAATGAGAGGAGTTCATTTTGGGACATAATATCCACATGGACTATCCTGAGAGCATATAAAAAGCTCTTTATCAGTTGAGTTTATCTTGACACAGGAAGAAATGTTGTTGTAAAATACGGTTGCTGCGATTGCCCCTATGGCTATCATAACGTTGCCTTGGGAGGAACTCCCCACCACTCTGAGCATCCATCGCAGCCCAAAATAAACCCACAAGATGCTGTAAACCGACACTGACCCACTTTTACTAAAGATGCGTTCCCAACCTGCTGCAGCAGCAGCCTCCCAAACTTCCCCCAAACCTCCGTGAAATTCTGTCACATCCTCATCCGTAATAGCCTTGACACAACAAAAACCATCCAAGGGAAGTAAAGATACAAGCAGTTTCATCAAGAATCCCTATCATTTCACGCAAAAACTAGGATTATACCATGATTTTTTGTCAAGTTATTATGGTTGATATAAGAAGCCTTGGAATGCAATGCAACGACTGTTTTTACCCAGAACGTTCTCAGCTGAGATCTTAGAGGTGTAGCCGTCGCGATACACCAAGAAAAAATCATCCCAGTCACAGAAAAAACCTCCACAGAACACCTACCTTGAATATGAACGATCTAGAATTGACTTTTGGTAGAATTTTCCAGAAGTTGTGAAGTTTTGAGCGTGTTGAGTGTACTAGTAGGTGTGTATATATCCTGTGCTGCTGTAAGAAGTGCAGGGCTATCTGTCCTGTGACTCACTCCGGAGATCTTACCGCTACGTCACAGCCACCAACTACCACATCAGCCAGAACAGGCACAGGACCTCCTCCTACTAGCAGGAGCACTGGAGGAGGAGGAGGAGGAGGAGGAGGTTTTTAATTTGGCAGATTCTACTGATGCAGTTACAGATGGTTTTAAAGCAATTAAAAATAGGAGGAACTGTCAAAATTATGAAGATAGTTTTTGAATGAAGAAATTTTGTAAACCATATTTAGGACCATGAAACTACATATAAATTGTTGTGTATAATATGCTCTGAGTTGATTGAACCCTTCCAATGCTGAGGCTACTTCTGTCTAAAGCACAAGAAGAACGCAAAACATTTTGAAAACCATTTAAACCCTGTCATGTTGGTATTCATTGGCCAACTCTCACTGAGTACTCTCAGATGAGGTTTAGGGTTTCGCAGGAGCAGTGGAGAAGGACGAGCATGGAGGATGGTTTTAATTTTGGCAGACTCTACTGAGACAGGGACAGGCCACTGCTCTCAAGAGTTCAAGAAACCACCCAGGCCTGAATTCAGAGAACAATTCAAGGGGTCAACGCACAAGTCAGGCAGATGGTTTTAAAGCAATTATAAATAGGAGGAAGTGCTGAATTGATGAAGATCGTTTGTGAATCATGAAATTTTGTAAAATGCATAAAGTTTTTTTTAACCCTTACGCTGCTGGTGGCTAATTTGGCCAATACAAAATGATGCAAAAAAACTGAAAAATGACCGAAACCCTGGCACATGGGTACTCATCTGAGAGTACTCAGTGAGAGCTTTCTAATGAGTACCAACATGATAGGGTTTAGATGGTTTAAAAAATCTTTGCATCCTATAATAGTAGCCTCAGCATTGAAAGGGTTAAGTACAGTGAAACTGCATATAAGTTCTGGTGTATAATATACTATGAGGTGATTCATAATGAAATTATATGTAGATTGAACTGGTATTCTGATGAAAACATTTTATAAATAAAGGAACGGACAAGCCATAGCCACTGTAGAGTTCAAGTCCCAGACCTAACCCAGTGTATAATCCAAGGGTTCAATGCACAAGTCAGACAGATGGTTTTACAGCAATTCTAAATAGAAAGAACTGGTCGCCTGATAAATATACCTATGCAAAAATATTTCAACATTGTTTTTCCAGTATACAACATTTTAGAAGGGTATTCTTTCAAACAATGCAACTGTTAGGTAGATGGTTCTGAGGCAATCATAGAGAAAAAGAACTGGTGGTCTAAGACCTCATATTCGATAAAAGATTTTTTTTCAAAAAGTTGTTTTTTCTTTTATCCCACTACTAAATGGAGTTTCTTTAAGCACAGTGAAATCTACATTTCAGTTGATCTCATAGAGGAATGTAAAGCAAGGAAGTGTTTGTCTTAGTACAATTTGGTTTTGAAGCAATTATGGATAGAAGTCGCTGTAGAGTTCACAGTGCCCAGATCTAATTAAGCGTGTAATTCAAAAGGTCAATGCTAAGTCAGGGGCAGATGTTTTTAACTGATCAAACTAACCTGATGGTTAAATGCATATATCGAGAAAATAAAGAAATTTTGCAAAAAATTTTTTTTTGAGATTCCTTAGTTACAGTGAGTTCTTGATTATCAATAGAGATGATACTACTACTACTACTAATAATAATACTCACAACAATACTTACAATAATAATAATAATAATAATAATAATAATAATAATAATAATAACAATAATACAGATAATAATAATAATAATAATAATAATAATAATAATAATAATAATAATAAAAATAATAATAATAATAAATAAAAATGAATGAATGATGATGATGATGATGATGATGATGATGATGATGATGATGATGATGATGATGATGATGATGATGATAAAGAGTCGATCCTTTACATATAACATGATCAAAGGTGAATTACAATGTAATTGCCAATGGACACATATCGATGCTGGATAGATATTTGAAATCATCCTTGAGAAGATGAGTTTTCAGCAGTTGTAAGTTAATTAATTAAATAATGGTCTACTACAGAAGGATATACCTCTAACAACCCTCAGTGATATGGCACAAAACACAAGCAGAATAATTGCGACATAACTCCCTATCTGCAAATGTTGTGGAGCATGTTGTAAAGGCTGTTGCGCAGCAGCAGCATTTATGTGTTATGTCATGCAGTTACCATGGCGGTGAGTGGGATGCTATCCCAGAGCATCATGTGGAATAAGTGGATTATTGCTTGACATCTCCCATGGGGGGTGCGGGGAATATGATACTCTGTCTCCTACTCAACCTACTCTCATCTCAATTAAGCCTAGCAACTATGCTGCTAGGTGGCAAAAAGGAAGGAAGGAATTGGGTTTTACGTCGCTTTCAACAGCTTAGGTCATATCACGACGAGATAGAAACCTGAAACCGGGAAGAAATTCCCTACTCTTCACGAATAGTTCCAAGGGGTCTTTCTGTCGCAGAAGAACCATAGACAGTCCTCTACAACGTCGCACATTTATATAGCGACCAGGCCAACCCGCTTGGGGATCCAGCGGAGACTCGAACCTGTGAATCACGCTGCTAGGTGGCATATTCACAGTTTGAGTGTAAAGGATTTTGAGGGGACGACATTCACT
>OZ012688.1:9583705-9589242 GCA_963942565.1 Maea johnstoni | reverse complement strand
TCAGTGTTTCAATTTCCCCATAAATAAGTGAAGAACATATTTGAACCTTTTGAAGGCCACAAATATTTCAGATTGAATTCAATATCATATTATATATTGGTCGAAATGATTTTTTTTTAAAACCACCTGTTTTTACCCAGACTATTTTCTCCTACGGTTGTGAATTAGTATATTGAATATGTAACATAAATAAAATTAATAAAATGTTACTGTGTTGTTCTTGGAACTATCCTTTGAGTAATGTACACTCAATACACTATATATGTTAATAAACCTTTGTGTACACTAATACAGACGCCCAGTAAACTAGTGTGTTAATAAACAGTTACTATGTTGTTGTGAGATACCCTTTCAGTACAGTACTAAACACAAAATTTAGATGCTATATTGAATAAGTCTCATCAAGCTATTCCTATCATTTGATTAAAAACACTATAAGGTGTTAAATATCAAATGTTTTTGAGACAATTAATCCTTTACATGAGCAAGATGCCGACAAGTATATAACTTTGTGGCAGTGCCACCTTATGAGACCATTCATTGCAAACCATAAAATTATTTAGAAATCTTTTTCTGGTTTGGCAATGAAAGAAATATAAGTATATGTTTTACCTATTCTTGTTACTTTTTTCCATTCAAAGACAGTTTATACATGCACAGAGCTGCATACATAGCAGGGGGGTTCAGTAGCATTCAAAAACACACACCTTATCTGCCCTCAAAATGTATAAAACATAATTTTCTATTGTTAAAACTCCAATCATCCCATAACCTCGGCATACCGAAAATCTCTCCCAATTTTCCAGTCTTAATCAATCCACCTTTTCTGTTTAGAAACAATATCCTATGGCATCGCATGGCTTACATGGATTATAGTGATTCCCTGATCCCATGGATTAAACAAGGGATTATCTCAATTACATGGTGTACAAGCTGCTCTATCTATTGCTGTATCTTAGAAGACCAACACATGGAATGGGAAACCAGCCGGTCAACCTGAAACATGCTAGCCTCAACCAGTGGTCAATTAATAGTCGCTAATAGGTGCTCTGGGCACCCCCAGCAGGTGGTGGAGATAAGGTTTCTCTGTAATGGTAATCGATGCGGGAGCCCTGATTGGTCCCTTGTTCCCACGTGACCTCGTGTTGCTGCCTTATCTGCTAGTCCTGGCATGAGGCTAGCATGTAACTATAGGGCATATAGTAATTGGTCTCTCGTTACATATCCATTCTTTTCTTAATCCAAGGCTGTATTAACATAAAATGCAATTTTATCTACCCAAAATTGCCAAATATGAATTACCCTAAGTCCCTCACATAGGGCCTTCATTATATGTAGGTATCTAGGTTTGCAGATGCCATGGATTTACGGAAGGAATATCTGTATTACATGTTAGAAAACCTACTCCACCTGTTGCCGTATTAATACAACATGCAACAATCTTCCTATCACTTATTCCAGAATCTCTAGAATAATATCAATTAATGATTCCATCATCGCAAAAAATATCCGTTACCTTTGGTCTCCTACCACGTCTTCTTCTTCTCTTCTTTCTCCTCCTCATCTTTCACTTAATCCTTAATCCTTCTACTAATCCCCTAAGAGCTGCAGCTGCAGATAATCCCTGCGCGGTGGAACTAGGGCAACTGCCCAGCAAGTCAGCGGTGCTTTATGAAGTCTTCTAGTGATAAGAGTGTATTTTTGCCTATGGGAGTGTAGCTGTTGAGGGAGAGATGGAGAGAGGGCAATATGTATCCCCGTACGCTCTCCCCTTGTGATAAGCGATCCAGGGACGCTTTCTGCACCGCGTAAACCTGTGTGGTCGTAAAACACAGTTGGTAATAGTACTAATACTGCGCGCTAACTGCAGAGTAAGCACTGGGCAGCATGCAGGAGCACTCTACACACCGTAGCTGCTGCTGATGCTGCTGTTGCAGTTACAGCTACGTAGTACGTTGTTAAACTCTTACTGTGTTGTTCTCAGACTCAGAGCTATCCGTATAGTTGACTATAGATACACTGTTGTAGTGCGCTGAACTGTTATTGTGGGGTTTTCAAAGCTATCCTTTGAGTACAGTACCATACTCTAATGCAGATGCTTCATCGTGCATTGATAAACTGTTACGCTGCTGTTCTTTGAGCTATCCGTTGAGTAGAGTATTATACTCTAATGCAGATGCTACATAGCGCGTTAATAAACTGTTGTTACTGTTATGTTCCTGGAAATGAGGCACTAATGCAGATGCTATGTAGTGCATTAATAAAATGTTACTGTGTTGTTCTTGGAACTATCCTTTGAGTAATGTACACTCAATACACTATATATGTTAATAAACCTTTGTGTACACTAATACAGACGCCAGTAAACTAGTGTGTTAATAAACAGTTACTATGTTGTTGTGAGATACCCTTTCAGTACAGTACTAAACACAAATTTAGATGCTATGTAGTGCATTAATTGGTCCACACTGCTCCACTGTGTGCTGATAAACCGTTGCTGTGCTGTTCATGGAGGTACCTGCTGAGTATTGTCCGATAATGCAGACGCTAGTAGTGCATTAATAAACTGTCGTTACTGTGTTGTTTTCAGAGCTATCCTTTGAGTTGAGTGCTAATGTAGATGCTACGGAGTGCACTAATAAACTGTTCCTGTGCTGTTCCTCGAGCTATCTTTTGAGTACTATACTGTACCCTACTGTACAGACGCTAGTAGTGCATCAATAAACTGTTGTTACTGTGTTGTTTTCAGAGCTATCCTTTGAGTTGAGTGCTAATGTAGATGCTACGGAGTGCACTAATAAACTGTTCCTGTGCTGTTCCTTGAGCTATCTGTTGAGTACTATACTGTACCCTACTGTACAGACGCTAGTAGTGCATCTATAAACTGTTGTTTCTGTGTTGTTTTCAGAGCTATCCTTTGAGTTGGCCGCATGTTAAAGTAGATGCTACGTAGCGCATTGATAAACTGTGTTCTCCTCAGTGTGAGTTAAGAGCAGTCTCTAACAGCCCCTGCGATCAGCCCACCTCCAGTACATCTCCCTTTGTCCGGCAAGCTGTTGAGAGTAAACCATAGGTACAGCTGATCACGGTGATGACGGAGAGCCTCCCGAGTCTATACGCCAATCATGCGGGTTCACTTTACACACTGATCCCTCCCATTGAAAACACACATGCACACTCGACACACAATCACACAGCAGCTATTAACCCATTTCCTTCTATAGTTACACACACATGGTCTGGTTACTCCAGAATAATTAACTCAAAACTCAGCAAATTGAGTTATCTTATATGACTATATTTGGGATGTCATCAATAAATTGCCATTTTCAATTGAATCGAATCGAAAGGTTGGGTATCGAATCGAAATAATCAATATTCTGTGCCCCAATAATGCCTCATGATTGTTAATAAAAATAAACACAAAGTGAAACTCTGACTAAATATTGAAGTATTTCATATGGCTTATACAATAATTGTACCCTAAGAGCATGTTACGGTGTATCGAATCGAATCGAATCAAATCGAAAAGTATATCAATTTATCGAATCGATAAAATATCATATCAATGACATAACTAGACTATATAAAGAATTGTATAATTTTGTAATGACAAAATATTTCTAAAAATGTTTCTTTGTTTTCATTATATTTCCATAAAACAGCGCTATTATATTAAGTCATTTGCATCAGAAGTAGATGGTGCATGGTCATAAACTTTTTAAAATAACTTTATCAATAATAGTAATATTTGAAAAGTAATTAATGAGAAATTCTTTAACCCTAACCAAACAAAAATAAATACTTCTCACAATAATGCTTTATGTTATAAAGATGTTTCCATGTCTGCCCATACATACACCATTCATATAATGGGTTAATCCGTTTACATCATGAGTGCCTACATTGCCTGAAAACTTTGAATGTCTTTAATTATATGGGTAAATTTTCAAAAGACATACAAAAAGCGATTTCTATAGCCAACAGGAACAACTATTTTCAGTCAAATAATTTTCAATATATTGCTGTATTATCAAGATATTCCACAAGTGTCAAAAAGATGAGTCCACATCAGAAATTAAAAGGTTAACCTAACAAATACAGAGAAGGACCATAGTAAATTATCTGAACTCCAACTGGGCCAGTATTTTTGCCATAAATAATCTACCGCGTCCGTCCGGAAATCAATAGCAATAAAGTGTGATCAATACTGTCACTACTTGGCATGATTTCAGAGCATTCAACTGACACATGGTTAAATACACATCTATTCTCTATATACACTGTGTGGGGGCTCCGTGTTGGTTCCAAGCTATCAATTATCAGCTGTATATACTTTGCATTGGGGAATTGGATAAATATGTATCTGAGTATGCAGAGGTTAGAAATCACTCATTAGTTGTTGAAAATAGATTTTTCATTCAGATTATGCAATAGCCTACTTATCAATACTTGTGTGTGTTGTGTGAGTGTGGCTGTGCTTGTGTATTTTGAAAGACTAAATCTAACATATATAGTAGCAAACCCAAGGAATTTAGAAGCATTTTGCAGCCACACAAACTTTGATAAGCCAATAGTATTCAAAATATCATCAGTTCCCTCCACTTTACTTCTGCATGCTATAATATTGTGCTGATCAAAACCAGGCATAAACTAAAATTAAGATACAGCTATAGTAGATGGACACTACACAACTGTTGTGGGACTTTATGTGCTATATTGTAACTCAGTTAAGGATGACAGATGTCAACAACTGTCCATCTGTCCTGACGGCCACGGGAAGACTGCCATGTGTGTCATCGTAAAAGGAATTAGTAGGCTTGACACTCTATATGTATCAACAGAGGAGTGCAAAAACCTTTTGTTCACAATTCATTGCTAGGATAATACACACGTGTTGCTTGGAAGGTGCTCATCTAAATGTTAAATTAGCCAATAGAAAGAGAGTGGTAAGAGTCAGTGGCATTCTGAATTACTTATCACAATTATTGTCATTATCATTATTATTATTATTATTATTATTATTATTATTATTATCATAATTATTATTATTAACATTATTATTATCATTATTATTATTATTATTATTATTATTATTATTACTATTATTATTATTATCATTATCATCATTTTTATACATTATTATCATCATCATCATTATTATTATCATAATTAATATTATCATCATTATTATTATCATTATTATTATCATTATTATTATTATCATTATTATTATTATCAATATTATTATTATTATTATTATCATTATTATTATTATCAATATTATTATTATTGTCATCATCATCATAACATTATGATACTCCACACATACTTAACTGATATCAGTATGTAATATAAGTTATAATATAACTAAATATCTTGGGATGTAAGAATCAAATTGATAAATACTTGAAGCAGAATTTTGGTTGTGATTGGTTAATATTTCTCCTTCAAATATCTCTTATAATGTCCTTTAATAAGGAAGAAATTCCAAAATATAAGTAGGCCTTTTTGGGGTGCTACACGCATGAATGAAT
>OZ012688.1:9558705-9578705 GCA_963942565.1 Maea johnstoni | reverse complement strand
TGTTAATTTGGAGTTGGAAGGTTGGAAAAAACTTAAGGGCAGAGTTTATTTGAATAAGAACTTGTAAGGGTAGGGTTACCGGAAACAAACTTTTTTTTGACCTAAACAAACATGACCACCTTGACCATTTGATGCCTGGTAGTCAAACAATGGCAGTGCCAAATAATATGTAAGACAACTTAGGGTTAGTTCTAGACTAGATACCTTAAGAGGGAGTGGTGGTATATTTCTTACCTAAAACTTAAACAGATGAATATGTGTGACCTTTTAGAGATATGTGCCAAGGCTGAATTTGTCTATGAAGGTCAAATCCAGTGTATAGTGCCATGAACCACCTATAGATGGCGCCAAAAGGTTTGATCTTCACAATCCTAGGCTAAATTGTGCTCAACTACAGATACCATCAGAGTGGTGGTATTTTTTACCTAGAACTTAAACAGACGAATATGTGTGACCTTTTAGAGATATGTGCCAAGGCTGAATTTGTCTATGAAGGTCAAATATGTGTTGTACGTGCCATGAAACACCTATAGATGGTACCAGATGGTTTGATCTTCACAATCCTAGGCTAAATTGTGCTCAACTACAGATACCATCAGAGTGGTGGTATTTTTTACCTAAATTTAACAGGTGTATGCGTGTGACCTTTAAGATATACTACCAAGGCTGAGTTTGTCTATGAAGGTCAAATCTAAGTTGTGCCAAGAACCACCTATAGATGGCGCCAGAAGGTTTGATCTTCACAATCCTAGGCTAAATTGTGCTCAACACAGATACCATCAGAGTGGTGGTATTTTTTACCTAAATTTAACAGGTGTATATGTGTGACCTTTAGGATATACTACCAAGGCTGAGTTTGTCTATGAAGGTCAAATCTATGTTGTGCCATGAACCACCTATAGATGGCACCACATGGTATGATCTTCACAATCCTAGGCTAAATTGTGCTCAGCTATAGACATTATGGGAATGGTGGTGATTTTTTAGCTAGAGTTTTAACAGGTGAATATGTGTGACCTTTAGGAGATACGTGCCAAGGCTTAGTTCGTCTATGAAGGTCAAATCCTGCTTCTGTAAACACGCTGAGAATCCCCTTACATTAATTGTAGCCAACTTTTTCTTTTTCTATACATACCCCTGTAGGCTATATCATCTTACCCTGTATATGTGTGTATGCAGTGAATGGGAACCCTCATAGGCATAGAAATGGTGCAGGGAACTAGATATGTTAACCCATTGATGCTCACGGCGGCCAAAATCAGCCTGACAATTTTGATGAAATCTTGCAGGTAAATGCAGAGTTAGGAACATATTTGATGGAGAAATGTCAATAGGAACATTAGCTACAACTCTCCGACAAATATTTTAAGAAATCTTTCTCAATTTCAAAGTTATTGTCAAAAGTAACATAGATCCAGACGACAATTAGGGAGGCACGCAAAAGCATTCGTGCCCAGAGTTCTCCTTAGAGAACCATAAAATGCATGGTCAGGAGCAGGGACTTAGCCAGGATTTTCATAACAGGGTGTCTAAATTGGGATTTCAAGAATTGAGGATGACCAAAATCCCTGAAAAAGTTAAAATCATTACTATGATTATGTATTTTTATCAATTAAGTAATTATATGCTTCATTCTTCAAGAAATGTGTTTGTTATTATTTTGAAGGAATTATTATTTATAAAATACATGTACCAAAAATTCAGGTGTCTTTTTACCTATAAACAGGTATTTTTCATGAACCAGGGAGTCCAAAAGACACCCAGACACCCTGCTGGCAAAGACCCTGGTCAGGAGTACCTGCATGATTCCTTATAACATAACTTAGGAATAAAGTGTACATTTGCAAAATATTTAAAAGTAATCAGTTGTTTATGATGTTCTGAATTACATTTTTTTATCAATTTCTACCAGTTATGCTTTCATATGAAAGATGCTACTGAAATAGCAAGTTGTTTTTGGGGCCACTGATGGAGTGAAAAGGTCACGCGGATCCTATACCAGGATATGAGTGCAATAACAAGGTGTTTTTCACAACTTGAGAACCCTGCTGTATACTAGAAAACAATACCTGTAACCCAACCCGAGCCCAGAAAGGTCAAACCAACCTTACAAATCTTTCCCTCATAACAATCAATACATCTTTGACAATTGTTTGTCTTAAAGGAATAACGTGGATGCATTTCAAGTGCTTAAGGTGTGTTCCTTCCTTGGCATCCTTTCTATAATGACCTTTGAAAGAACCGAGCTGCAATGGATATTTGTGCCTGGAGATCTATTGAACAATGGTTCCAAGGTCAACAACTACTGTAGCAGTCAAAACTGCCTGAGAATTATGGTGATATTTCTATTGGAAGGAGAATTGCTTTTCACAACTCTATATACAACTCTCCTTCAAATATTTTGCAAATTGAATCTTAATTCCCAAATTATTTTCTAAAGTAAACTAGGTCAGACGTTACTGGTCAAATAGATCTCCAGGCATGACTGGATTGAAACAGATGATTCCCATATTATTTCTCAGGCGTTCATGGTTTGCTTAGGTCTGCTTTGCCTTTTGTATGTTAGTTAAAGAACTCACCACCAGATGTCATCATGGTATGACCTATGCAACAGCACTGATTGGTGACTTCTTTATCTGCTACTCCACTATTCTCTGGCCAGTGTTTTACATAGTCACAGGGTCTGTTATTACCAAAGATTAATAGTAATAGGGTAACTAACAATGTGAATATACTAGCACTATCTAAGTATCTACTAGCCCTAGCTGAAATGTCGAAAAATCAATTCAGTCCTGTTTTGGTTATGGTGTCAACACCCTTTTTTCTCCATTACTTACAATGTCTTAAAGGGTTAAAAGGAGTGCATAATTTACACCTGTCACTCCTCTGCGCTTTTCTACAATGGTAGAAGAACGTTGTGTTTACACTCTGCATTGAGAAATAATATCATTCATAGTAAAAGAACATGTGCAAAACACATCTATTCACCATTAAATCATCTTCCTCGACATTTACTTGCTGACAATTAGAAACACAGACTCACCACAGATTGAGGTGCCTTTCTGCCAGGGCTCTGACTTGTGTCATGCGATTAAGATATATCTCATTCAAAGTAAAAAAGATGCAGGGCCTATAGGGTGACCACTCAAAAACACCTTATTTACTGATCTCCCTTCTGATAATCATAAGTATAGACTTACCCACAACACGAGTTGCTATCTGAGCAAGGCTGGTGCCAGTGTTTCATGTCATTAGCTGCAATGCTGTGGCTGGCAGATTACCTGTCAGGGCCAGGTGCATAACATCACCCTGCTCAACTCCTACTGGGGTACTGGGGGAAACCCTCAAACCCTCCTCAACAGAGCTTCCCGTGTTGTGGTGACCCATTTCTCTGAGGGGCCAGCAGAGCAGTTAGCATAGATTGAAGTGTTCCTGTACCCAGATGTATTTGCCTAGTACCCATACCTTTAAAGGTACCTGCAGTCCTGACCAAATACCATCAACTACTTGACATACTATTAAAGAGTCACCTCTTGTTCACCTATTTTTATTAAGGGGATGCATGGCCAAGTCAGTATATTAGATGCTTCACCAGATTCTTCCAACTACATATATATGTCTCTGGTTTCATATGCATTTCTTAAAAACAGATTTATATTAAAAATGTGTAAACTCCAATTCTTTTATACTGACTGTTGATTGATCTAGGTCTTTATCGATGCTACAAAGGCTGAAATGTTATTGTCGCCTCGTGACGATATTCAAACTGATTGTCAATCAGGTCCCACCAGAAATTGACCCTGCCCCAGGTACGACTCTCTGTTCTTCAAGACTTCAATATTCGGACACCTCTGCCTTTAAAAGCATGAGAGTATACTAGTCCTATTGTTGCACTCAAAATACCCTTTTTGAAATATAAACTTTTCTTTTTACCTTTTTATCTTTTTACTCCAGTGTTACCTAAGACTGCACAATGGCTCTTTTTGAAAAAGTTTGTGTCAGTCTTTATATCTTATCTTGCCTGCTGTGAATGTTTTCAAACACAGAAATTATCTAGAGTGACAATTTAAGCTAGGATGAGCAATAACAGGATAAGAGCTGACTATCCTAGCTTAGATTCGCCAATAAGACAAGCTGAAGTTTTAACAGCAAAACCAGCAACACTAAGTGTAAGGGTCCTTTTGCAAGTGTAATCATAACTTTGCTGCCTGTATCGAATTGGAGTGCTAATACTTTATATATTAGGTATGAATCCTCATAATAGCTGTTGGTTAATCAACATTAATTCTGCCCTAGTGATTTCCTAAAAATGTTTGTCTTTGAAAGATATCAATAAGGTAGTCTGGCCTATTTCAGCAAGCTATTACAGGCATAAAAGGGTTAATATAACACGCTAACATTCCATTCGACTGCTCATTGAATGGGAGAGGAGGGAGAAAGGATGAAATAGTACACCTTTCAGACAGGTAATACCAGGCCAGACGTACCCCCTGAATACACCATAATCACATGTATAGCTGTAGTCACTTCAAATATTTACCAATAACATGGCGCTAACCACAGCACTGAGGTCTATTTAAGAAAGACGGCAATGAATAGGCAAGCATGGGTAGCTTTAGGATGTTTGTAGGGCAAAGTGCACAAAAAGTAGTCCACCAGATATGGGTTTTAGCAGGGATTAAGAAACTGGGTGACCAATATTGCCCACTGTACAATTTTGCGGGGGCGTCCTTAACCCTTTCATACCTGGAGATCTACTTGACTAGTAGCAGTTTTGGCTGATACGGGTATGAATGGGTTAAGGGAGACAACAAAACATTTTCAGATAAACAAACATATGCCTTTACTTATTGAGAAAAAGTGTATTATATATATATATATATATATATATATATATATATATATATATATATTTATATATATATATATATATATATATATATATATATATATATATATATATATATGTATATACACTAGGGATCGTCCGATTAATCGGACATACCGATTAATCGCTCATTCAACCTCTGATTTTGATGATCGTTTGCAATTTTATAAGATCGATTATTTTAAAAGATTTTTGAAAAAATAAATTGTATCTAGAAACAGCCTTTTGTTCAAGTGAGAGACACCACTTAAGCCTGCACAATCTTAATCAATATCAAGCAGTACTGTAACAAGTAAAACTAAGGGCGTCAAGGGATATTTAAAGAGAGTTAGATTAGCTCCTTTACAAAAATGGAGCGAAAAACCCTTGAACAAGCCAAGACTACCAAAGGAAAACTTCCCATATACAACTTTGATTATTAATCGATCATCGGTCGTTCAGATGGACTGATGATGGATCTTGAAAATTGTGACCGATTCCAAACACTAATATACACCTGTACACATATATATTCCATCTAAAATTGCCTATATTCTTGTACCTTGCTCAGAAATCCATATATCCCTTTCACAGAACAGTTATTGTTGTCCAGGTGAGAAGAGGAGTGCCTAATTACAGGTGTGTCACATGAAAGGTGAGAGGGGGACAGGTGAGAGAGCAGGACAGCAGCGGCACAATTGGCAAGCAGACACTACCATTAGCAGATGGACATCAATGGATCAAGCAGGGATCACAAGGATGCACACTTCATACTGTGTGAATATAGCTGTGGGGCCTGGCTATTATAGTATCACTCACCAGCATCAATGAGCCATTCACTATATATGTACATAAAGCAGGGCCAAATACATACAATATCAGTGGTTCCTTTTTACCGGAAGGGAGTTATTGTCAGCCGAAATCGAAAAGTGGCTTTTCATCATGAGAGCCTCAGGAAACCTTCAAACCTTATACCTCTATAGGTGCAAATGGATAGGAAAGAGTTTAATCAATTTTTCAGGGGTCAAGCTTCGGTTAAAAACTCTAGGAAACCATCCAAGATCACATAGCCTTAGCTTTGCTAAACACAGCAATCCGCTGAGAATTACAATTTTCAAGTCATAAGCTATATTTTCACTGCTATATTTCATTTTGGAACATTATTGAACAACCGATGTGGCAAATGGTGTTCTTTAACTGATACTATATCATCGTATCATCATCATCATCATCATCAACATCATCATAATTGTCACCATCACCATCATCATAATTATCATCATCATCATCATCATCATCATCATCATCATAGTCATCCTCATCCACATCATCATCATAGTCATCATAGTCATCATCATCATCATCATTCTCATCATCATCATAGTCATCCTCATCATCATCATCATCATCATCACCATCATAATCATCATCATAGTCATCCTCCTCCTCCTCCTCCACCTCCACCATCACCATCTATCAGCAGGTATCCTCATATAGATGTCCCAGTTATCATCATCACTTCCAATTCTTCCATCATCAGGCTTATCATGACATCATCATCAATACCACAACAATTATCATCCAATTCCCACACACTAAGGGCGGCAAGCAATGTTGATCTCCTCCACCCTTATCTCCTGATCAGGAATTGTGTAAGGTACATACAATAGGTGTCCAGCCTGGCCGCTGGTCATTTAGGGGTCACTTAAGATCCCATTGTGTGCTAGGGTTGGCTTGAGTGAGTAGCGAGGAAATGGCGCTATTTGTCCAAACAGGGGGAGGGGATTGTGAAGGAGATAACATCGATGGACAAGACAAACCAGGGAGACCCTCAGACAGGTTTCTAATCACCACTTTGTCAGAGCAGAGATGTTATACTACTAGGGATTAGAAAGTCTTGATAATAAAAGTAAAAGGTATTCGGTTTATAGTCTTGTATCCACTGAAGCGCTCACACGATAATGTGTGGCTAGGAAGCAAGGGTGGCTCTGAAAAGAGCTTTTTGGTGGTTTGTATTTAAACCATAGTCTTAGACTAGCCCCTAGTCTATAATTTCATTAAACTATGCTTTTCTCTGTTCTGGTCTCTATCTTTTGCTTAATTTCTAGGTGTTAGTTTCTGTGACTGGTTATAGATGGCATCAAGGGTAGTCACACTGCTCAGTCAGAATCAAGAATCTGGGAATTTATCACCGTGGGCCACCTGGTGAGCAATTTGAGAACTAAATCAGGGTAGACGTCGTTTAGAGTTGGCATATTTTATATGTAAAATATATAGAGATGAAAAATGTGCTTGGTTTAGGACTAGGCTAGGTTGTCTAAGCACTGAGTCTACACACCAATACTTCTTTAACAAACCAATACTTCTTTAGAGACAAATAGAAGGGGTTCTCATCAAAGAGACCACTTGGACCTGTGCTCTGGAGAAGGTTTATGTAAAGGCTTAGCCTGCCTCCCAGGCCATATTTAAATGTCCTCCCTTGTGGATAGATGGCTCTGCGGTATACTAGGATCTCTGACTGAAATAAGTGATTCAGACTAGAGCTCAAGTGTGTCCCCCTTGAGGATTTATTCAGAACTAAACCTTGAGTTAAATCAACTCAGGTCAGATCAGTGAAAGAGCCAGATATCACAGGCGTGTAGCAAGTCTAGTAAAGGCTCTGAGAACAAGATATGCAGGCAGAGGCTTACTTTGAAATCTGCAGGTCCTGCCAACTTATTGCCAGTCTCGCCAGCCACGTAATGACCACTTGATGGCCAGAAGAAGAGGGTGTGAAGCATAGTCTTAGCCAGGATTTGGAAACAGGGTGCCCAAACAGAGGTTTCAGACTTTTGGGTGTCCAAAGTGTGGTACAAAGTTCACACTGCTAATGAAATGAACCCTATATATCTACAGATTTTGCTTTTTTAGGCCAGTAACTGCTTTGTTTATATTGTAGGAGTGACACTACATGCACTCTCTTCTAGGAATAGTGTTAATAGTCATCATCAGCAAATTCTGACCTAAATATTTGGGTGTCAAAACTGTCAAAAAACAGTGTTTTGGGTGTCCAAATGACACGCTGGACGCATAGGTGGCTAAGCCCCTACTTAAGTCCCTGCCAGTCTCTCAGAAAGGCTATTATTATGATGTGTCCTTCTGAGGCATAAATTCACCAATCTGTACAGAAGGACTCAGAGATGGAAGAAAAGACCTCAGGGTGGGTAACAAAGTGAAGAAATCTTGTGAGATTCCAGCAGCCAAGTGCTAGTCCCTTGGTGGTTCTAGGTCCTATTTCAAACATTATCAGGTTGGCATTCAGGAGAAACAAACAGGTGACCACTTAAATAACCTGTATACTGTAGTGTCATCTATCCACAATGGAAGACATTTAAATATAGCCTGGGAGGCAGGCTAGAGAAACTGGTGACCACTTAAATAACCTGTACAACACAATACTCCATGAGATAACACAAGGATAACATGGTCAGTGGTGAGACATACCCAGGACAGGCGAGGACAGGTTAATGTCACCCATTGACCAATCATTGTAACCTTATTGACAAAATGTCAATGTAACCCCACCACTAGCCTAGCCACAAGGCTCAATTCTGACTTTACTTTATTATATATAAATGCCTGCACCTATACTACATAGGGACTTGTGACCTACTGTCTGCCATTTAGTTCACACAATTGCCACACGAGGGGGTTGTAATGGGAATACTTCCAACTGAGCTCCTAGTATATACCGCAGTGCCATCTATCCACAATGGAAAACATTTAAATATGGCCCGGGAAGCAGGCTACCCCACCACTAAAGCAAGTTGACCTACTCATCCTTAGAAATTTCCTTGAAAGGTGTTTTCTGAACCAATGATACTTATGAAAATAACTTTGGAATAAATATTTGAACTAGGGTTAAGGGTTGAAATCTGGTTGAAATCTCTTTCAAATATTTTCCAAAAAGATAAATTAGATATTACGATAATAGTCAAGTGTTTTGACAGCTGTAGGCATGAATAGGTAAATAGAAAACAAGGGGCTGCCCCAATAGTTTAGTGGTATATTGCCACTAACTGTTTCTTGTCTCTCATTACTCTTTACTTAACCATTAATGCTTTAGATTTTCTTTCAAAGATGTTGTCTGGATCTATGATACTGTGGAATAAAGAACGATTTCACAAAATTTGTAAAAGAGAGATATGAAATTATAGTTATTTCTGGAATAGCATTTCCCCCTCAAATATTTTCCAAACTTTGCGTTTGCCTGCAAGATTTCATTAAAATTGTCAGGCTGTTTTAGGCTGCTGTGAGCATTGCTGTACTGGATTAGATACTTCCATTTCCTAAAGAATTAACATCTACCCAATCAAAGGTTGGCTGTTACGTGGCAGATAAGCAACAACAAATAAAATTCTGATAAACCAGGATACAAACCCCAAAAACGCATGAATGCATATGAACCCTACATACCCTGAACTATGTTAACTTTGCAACTATAATATGCAAACTCAAGTCCACATAGAAATGTTAATTTAGAGGGAGTAAAGTGTGAACATATCCATCTTATGAGGTCAATCTATTAATTCCTTATTAACCTCAAAGTGCTTATCTTGTGCTATTTATCATAACATGGTTCACGGGGAGGTGAAGAAGAGAATTAATTTATCCTACATCCTCTTGACCCACCTGCACATAGCATCTCCCAGGTGATCCAGGAATTCAATGAGTCGGTCGTAGGTGGAACCAGAGACTTGATATGACACTATATGGAAAAATTTACGGTCATCAAATATTCATGACGGTTACTTAGTGTCAATTTCAGGTATTAACCCTTCCAATGCAGGCTACTTTCGTCCAAAGCATAAGAATGCAAATTATTTTCAAAATCATCAAAACCCTGTCATGTTGGTATTCATTGGAAAGCTCTTGATGAGTACTCTCAAATGAGTACCCATCTGCCAGGGGTTCGGTCATTTTTCAGGATTTTTGCATCATTTTGTATAGACCAAAGTAGCCACCAGCAGCATAAGGGTTAACATAAACAAATCTAGATATTTTGGGGCATAATAATCTGCATAATATCTAGTCCTATTTTTGGATGAAACAGGGATACTAAGTACATGCTATTTCCTTAAATAACTCAATCTTCAAAATTCATATTAAAGAGGTATTGAAATATTGAAAATTTGCAGACACTAATATTTGATCAATTGTTTGCATTCATTGCACCCAATAATGGCAAAAACCACAATGGTTACTGTGTATGGTTCTCTGATTCATACCTATGGTCACATAGTTTCTTTAATCAATATCACTCTTAGCAATTATCTGATTCAGTACTTTGTATTGTTTTGTTAGGCCACTCCAATTTAATTAGTTGTCTTACGTGCTCAGGAGGCAGGAAATGAGCCATTTTGGAATAAAAAAAAAGTTGAAAAATGAGGCTTTTTTTATTTATTTTATTTTTTTTAGAGTCTGCTGACTAGGACTGGTAGCGAGATGTTTCTAACAGCCTATTCTTAACTAAATAAAATCAATCAAAATCAATTAATACCTGTAACCTGAAGGGTGGGAGATATACATCCTCAAATATGAGGCTCTACTACAGCATTTATAAATTCCTGAAGTTGATTGAATCACCCTAACAATGAATATTCTTAAATCTAGCACTTTTTTTTTCTTTTTTGGAGTCTGACAGAAAATTTCCAAACCACTTTCGTCCGTAAGACACCAAAGTCAACTTTTTTCTTTTTTTTTTCTTGGAGTCTGACAGGATTTTTTTTCCAAAAAAAGCTCGTAAGACAAGTAATTAAATTGGAGTGGCCTTATGAAAGAATAATGATTTATGTATCAATTCAACTTACACATTAGCTCTTCAGCAGATACTTTAAGCATCTTTATGTATCTATAGGTGTTTGTAATGAAATATGTTTGAAGCTGAATAAATGTGTTAATTTGTTATTTTGTAATTGTTTGATAGCATCTTGCTCGAGGCCCATATCAGATCACACGCAACAATCCCCTGAAGGTCCTCTGCTGGTGGTTTAAAGCCTTAAGGTATATATACAGCTGCTCTGTCCTATTACACCTTCTCCAGCACTTCTTAGGTGCTATCCTCCACCACTATCTGTAGTGTTGGGATGATCATCTATTATAATCGATAATCATCAATCGTTTACCTCTCTGATTCTGATTAATCGCTTACAAAACTGGCAATCGATAAAAATCGGAAAAGGTGACACCTAGTGGCAAAATATAGAACTAAATGACAGACAAGTTGTCAGCTTTCTTCTTATGAAACTAAGCTCCAAAAACACTTCAATACGAAGTAAAGGTAGGTGCTAATAGCAAGTAATTGTCATAGACTATCACTTATTATTAGGCTCTAGACCTCTAGTACCAAATTACTGCAAAAGTGCAATGAACTGATTATGATCGATAATCGATCGGTTGGCTGTAACTGATTATCCATCATGAAATTGCAACGATTCCCAACCGTAACTATCTGTTTTAAACCCATCATTACTTGCAAGAGCCACAGGTTTAATGCTTTGCACACAGCGAGGTTGATGTCAAGGTATCGCAAAAGATGAAACACAGATTTTGTTGTTTTTATTAAAGATTGGACGCTGTTCTTACGCCAATACATCCATCCCAACCCACATAGATTTTAATGCTATTTTTTCACCATGGTAAATTTCAATATTATTGTATTTTCTATCGCTTGTACATCGACATCTAATGAATAAGCAGGAATATGGCATCCATGATGTCAAGTAATGTGTTTTTCCCAACTTCGGTAATGCCCCAGTCACACTAGGGTCCGACTATTGCACGATTTTTTAAATCGGCAGGGCGGACTCAATTTTTTCACCTATCGGCTCCGTCTAAAAAGTCAGCATACAATCTTAACCCAGTACCGACTTTTTAGACGGAGCCGATAGGTGAAAAAATTGAGTCCGCCTTGCCGATTTTTTAAATCGTGCGATAGTCGCACCCTAGTGTGACTCCCAGTGCGGCATAACACAAAATCAACAAGAGAACACACAGGTGGTTATGGTCGTCAGTGAAGTAAGTAAGCAGACCCCTTGCTGGGGTTGTATTCCTATCAAGGCCACCATCCATTAAATCCTCAACCCTACCTGACATCCCATCAACCCTTTCACACCCACACCCCATATAAAAACAATCTGACAATTTTGATGAAAACTCTTTGAATAAAGCATATTTTGGAAAAAAAATTAAGGAGAAATGTTCAACAGAACTCAATCTACAATTCTTCTTCAAATATTTTGGTCACCAATGTTTTTTTGGGAAGTAATTTTCAAAAGTTTCGTAGAAGCAGACAACAATTCTCAACACTATACCTGACAGCTCATCAACCCATTCACACCTGCACTGCACAAAAACAGCATGACAATTTTGACGAAAACTCTCTATTAAAGGCATATTTTGCAAAATATTTGAAGGAGAAATGTTTATCAGAGCTCAATCTACAACTCTTCTTCAAATATTTTGGTAACCAATGTTTTTATAAGGAAGTAATTTTCAAAAGTGTTGTATAAGCAGACGACAATTCCAAGTGGGACACTGCAGATCAGGCATGAATGAAAACTCTCACATTTAAGGCATATTTTGGAAAATATTTGGAGGAGAAATGTTCAACAAACCTTAATCTACAACTATTCTTCAAAAATTTTGTGAACCCATGCATTTATCGGAAGTAATTTAGAAAAGTGTCATGGGAGCAGACGACAATTCCTAGCGGGATGTTGATCAGGCATGAATGGGTTAACTAGTACAACTACCTGCATGCATGATGGGAGTGAAACAGCCCACATCTCCTTCTAGTGGACTCCATTGTTAAAACGACAACCCATTCATTCAAACACATTTGGTGCGCATTCGAAAGCCGGAAATCTTCTCTTTCCTACCAATTCAGAGATTTATGGGTAGCCATACTTAGACTCCCGAGTCAATGAGGCAGTTCGGAGTTTTTTGTTGGACTCTATTTTTTTCTGTGTGGGATAATGATGCCCTGGAGGTAGGGAGAGAAATTCCCTGGGTACCTGTTGGCCCCATCATGTGCGACCTTGAAAAATAGTTTAGTGCCGATGTGTGGGTTCTTGTGTATACATGTTTACACTTCTTATACTATTACTTCTAGGTCACTTAGGCCATTAATAGTCCATTTATTTCCACTTATCTACATTGTAAATGTCTCCAAAATACAGAAAACCTTGCTTACCTTATCCCATTAACACTCAGGGCAGCCAAAACAGGTCTGGTGATTTAAGAAATATTTTACTTACAAAAGCATTTTCTTGAAAACATTTGAAGGAGAAATGTTTAGCAGAAGCCAAGAAACAACTCCTCCTCAAATGTTTTGTGAACTTTCGCTTTATTCACAAGTTCTTTTCAAAAGTATGCGAGTAGCAGACGACACTTTTCAAAGGAACTCTGAGTGTGAATGGGTTAAATAGAGATCGAGCAAAAATGTTGAGGTAACCAGGATCCGAGTTAGGTAGGAATAATTTGGGACTATAGTGCTTTGGTCCAGGGTATGTAAATATCTAATGTAGGAGAGTCAGTGCATGGTAAGCAAGGTTTTCTGTGTTCAGGCTTTTAAAATTCTAAGGCTTTATAGTGCTGAGCTACAGTCATCAATTTACCCATTTACACTCAGAGCAGCCAATACAGGCCTGACAATTTTGGAAAAATTGTACTAACAAACAAATATTCTGAAAAACATTTGAAGGAGAAATGTTGATCAGATGCCAAACAATAACTCTCCTTCAAATATTTTTGTGAAATGAGACAATACTTTCTACAGGAACTCTTTGTGAACGGATTAAGGATTTAAAGTTAAAACCTACCTGTTGCGGCAGAGCAGCTAAGGGAGTTTCCATATTTGTGTACAGGGTAGGAGAAAACACTCATATAGATCCACAACCAGCTTCAACCCATAAGGCTTCACTGTCCTGCTTTGATTTTAGATTGTAGAAAATCCAGATATGTTTTTACAGTCCATGTTCATTTAATTCCTCATTAGTTGGGTTGAAGACATATTCTACTGATCCATCATGACCATATTTGAAATATCCTGATTCCTTTTACTTTTCAAGTAAAATGAGGTATTTTCCTGAGCTTTTTGACTCCAGGAAATCCTATGGTATGTAACTCACCAAATAAAATGAGGCATTTCCTTGAAGTAAGGTAACTTTTATCACCAATTCCTTAAAGGTGACACACGTACATCATATGATCACTAAAACCAATATCCCTCTGGGGTATCCTGTCCATATATACCCACTTTCTATAGCTAGGAGCCAACTTCCTTCTGTTTAGTATTATGATGAATGTTTTACTTCTTTTACCAAGTTTTTTATTAGTAGGAAATAGTTATGCATACATCCAGAAAGTCAGTGTCTAGTGGTACTTGAGCCTGAATATGCAGAAAATTTAAGGTATTTCTCCTTGAAGCAGTAAGTCTGAAAAGTGACACTTGACGTTGATTTCACGACCTTCAACTCAACCTTGACCTTTCAAATGGATTCCTACATGTTCAGTTTCAATGCTAATATCAACAACAGCACTGATAGCCCCGAATCCAAGGATTATGAATCTATTTGCCAAAATCCTTCTCCCATCAACGGCTGATATTAAAGGGAAATGAATCCACATTAGATCCTTCCAAAGACATGCTCGACCTTGAGTTTCAATTCCAGCCGCAATGAGTAACCTTGAAAATAATCCTCCACCAAATTTCATCAAGCCCCTACTGTTTACTAGCAAATCCCGAAAAATGGGATTCCGACTTGATTCTGGGAAATGTAATTATCCCCTCACGCTGGTAGGTTAGTCCGACGCTGTTTTTTCGCCCGGCGACTGAAACTGAAATAAGATCAGCAGCAAATTCCAATCAAGCGCGATATTTAGGTAATCCGTGTTGCTAAGATACCCGTCCAGTGTCAGCATGCCTTTATCAGCACTTGGCACAAAAAACACCTCGTCCAATTACTCCTTTGGCACTTTCACATTTTCATAGACTTTCAGTCGATATTCGGGTGGGATTTGGCGTTGTTTAATCACAGCCCATGTCAGAACAGCACCGTGTATTTTGGATGTTCGTTTCGACAATGAAGAGGAAATGTACCTAGTTGAACAGCGAGATGATTTAATTGATCTCTGACCCCTACTCCACTCTAAAGTCCATGTCTCCCTACAGGAGGGCTAGATAGAACACTTTAAATAGCAATCTTCACTCTCGCTGCTCAAGTACGCGCATATCAAAAATCCTCATTAGTTATACAATATACAGGTAGAGATGACATTCCATCATTAATAAAGAGTGCACTGGATGGCTTTTTTCAAGGCATAAAACCACCTGCGTTAAAATCCTCTCCTATCAAAACTACCAGAGCAGAATAAGTGGGTAAAGCACAGATATACCAGTACTAGGGATATGAGACTACAAGTACCACAGAATTCATGTGTGTTTGTATCATCTCAGATATTTCACACCATAGCTTTGAAGTTGTTGCGGTCGCTTAAGTTAACCAGTCAGCAAAGCACAGATATACCAGTACTATGAATTAGAAAGTCAAAGTCCCATGAATCATGTGTTTGTTCAGATATTTCATACCTAGCGGGGATCTGACCATAGCTGTGAAGTTAAGGCTGTCGCTGAGGTTGACCAGTCAGCAAAGCACAGATATACCAGTACTTGGGATTAGAAACTTAAGGTCATGTGTGTTTGTCCAGATATTGAGGATCTGAACTTTGAAGTTGTGACTGTTGCTGAAGTTGAAAAGTCGGTAGAGAACAGATATTCCAATACTAGGGGTTAGAAACTCCATGTGCTATAGGATTCATGTGTTTGTTCAGATATTTCACACCTAGCTAAGGATTTGACCATAGCTTTGAAGTTGACCAGTCACCAGCTGCAGACTCCTCTAGATCTACCTCAATCCAACTTTATACAGGGAATTAGAGTAGTAGGTCAGTTTTGACGGCAATTCTGATCAAATTTTTTTAATCCATACAAGGAATTTGCGTGGTAGGTCAGTTACGACAGCCAACCTCCAGTGTCCAGTCACTGCTGTGGCTTATCAACAATCAACAATCGTGCTGACAAGGTACTCACCCTCCCACTTACATCCAAACAAATAATTCCAGGGATTGAAGGTGTGGTGGGTCAGTTGTGACAGAGAGGTCTATTTATATATTGAATAAATTGTCCCTGTTTGTGACAGCAATTCATACATCCAACCTTGAGAGTGTCATCTGCATCTGTGGAACATTATGGATATAAATACTTTTATCTTTAAAAAGTTTTGTTTATCCAATTGCTTGTTAGCAATAACTTAGAGACAGAGAATGAAGATCCTGATTATCAGTTGTTCATAAATTGTTTCTACTTATTGCTTTCATTTGGAATGTTATTGCTGAAATGGCAGCGTTTTTGCCACAATATATATATAATTTCAGTGTTGAGGAAATTCCTAACTTAAAACTTAGTTTGAAACAATCCTTGCCTTCACAACACGCCTCTTAATTAGAGGAGTTGGAGATTCAAGAGATTCACACAAGCACTGATACTTTTCATACCACAACATTGGGTTACATCGGTGTAAGAGATCCAAGTTTCTCCATGCATATCCTGAGTCAGATGTCCCTATATATGCAGTCCTGATTGGTGCAAGTGAATGTTTTAGATCTCAACAGGTTCGGAGAGATTCACAGCAGCATTGACAATTTTCATACCACAGCATCGGGTTAAATCTGTTCGAAATATCAAAGTTTCTCCAAGAATATCCAGTCAGACGTTCTCAATCGAGTTGTCTGAATTCGATGAATATCTTCGATCTTGACACTTTCCTGTTGCAAAATATGTCATGAACACACTCTGTGCTTGCTGTTCCCTCTAAACCAGACTCCTCACTGTGGTACAAAGCCGCCCTTCACTCTCCAGCAGAACCTGTCGAATTGTCAGAGTATGCATGTGTGTGTTGGGTGTTTGTGTGTGTTCATTGGTCAGTCAGTCATGGGAGGCCTCTGACTGAGCTCGCTCTGGGCTAGCAGTCAACCAACAGCACTGATTGCTTGCTGGGGAGACCCTCAGGCTAGCAGTATAAACACGGGACTGCCTGATCGACTTCAATGCCACACTGACTACACAGGGACAACCCAGCAGGTACAGTCAAGCACTGCCTCTAGTTATCTGACTGTGTGGAACTTATAGGCTAACTTTCCTGTCCGCATGAGCTCTCCTCACAACTACAAGTTAACCCATTCACACTTGTGGATGCACTGCCCTCATGCTGAGTAGTCTAGGGTACTGCGACTGACTGCTCGCTGTCTCTCATCACTAAGGGCCTACCCTAACGGCCCAGTGGTCTAAGGTACTGCCACTGACTGCTCGCTGTCTCTCATCACTAAGGGCCTACCCTAACGGTCCAGTGGTCTAAGGTACTGCCACTGACTGCTCGCTGTCTCTCATCACTAAGGGCCTACCCTAACGGTCCAGTGGTCTAAGGTACTACCACTGAATGCTTGCTGTTTTTCACCATTTTCCAGTTCGAATCCCGACCCAGATATGTGAGAAAGTTGCCAGAGACTTGCGGTATGCAATGTTTTCACCATGTACTTCAATTTCTTCTCCCACTTACAAATGGCAAGTTATGATTTAGTCTAAACATAGCAGAAAAATAGACAATCAAAATTCCACATTCCTAAGTCAAACCTAGGAATCTCTTGCATGTTAACTTCCTGAGTACTACCTCAATTCACCTAGCTGTGATAACTTAGGGAGACATGTATTGAACACAGATTTGTGTCTAGTCTACATACCATACTTCAAGAGTCCTAATTATCCTGTCCATAGTTATACATGTATATATCATATTACATTTGATTTTGGTTAAAAAAGAACCCCTGTTAAAAATAAACCCCCATTATCTGATATCCTACATACATCTCTTGTGTGCAATGTAAACATGCAAGTATTAGTCTCTTGAAGAGCAATGTACATATACAGACCCTTCCTATCAGCTGTGACCTGTGTTGAAAGCTGACTTAATGACCCCTAGCCCAATGGATAGGAGGGATGACATACCTTTATCATAGCTGTACGTACAGTGTACGTATTGTGTACATACTGTCTCCAACATTATCTATCTCTCCCACTGACACCAGCAGTATTAATCAAACCAGATCAATAATGGGGGGACATCAAAGGACTTCACATATTAACCTTTAAACCATTCATGCCTATAGGTGGTCTGTGAGACTGGTGTCATGTGAGCATATCATACTTGAGAAAAATATGTTAGGAATAAATTATAAATTCAGAAATATCTTAAGGAGAGTTATATGGGTTGAAATCTGGGTTCGGTACATTTATTTTTCAAATATTTTCCAAAAATTGCCTGGTCCAAGAGATAACATCACAAAAATAGCAATCATGAATTCAAAAGATATTTGAATGAGGTAAGTAAGTGGGTTGGGTCAATTTCCCCAACAAACTATTTATATCATACAGGCTTGTATGGATTAACCCATTAATGCTTAAGAGCTCCTCTAGAAATTGTCGTCTGGATCAATGATACTTTTGGCAATAACTTTAGAATCAAGCATAATTTTACAAAATATTTGAAGGAGAGTTGTTGGTAATGTTCTGATTGACATTTCTCGATCAAATATTTTCCTGACTTTGCTTTTGCCTGCAAATTATCATTAAAATTGTGAGGCTGCTTTTGGCCGCTGTGAGCATTAATGGGTTAAAGATGTGTCCTATCTTTACAAGAATCGTGTCACTGAAGATGCTTGCACATGTCAGACCTAATTCTAAAACATGACTTGACTATTAGTCTTGGTCAACTACATAAAACAATGCCCCATACATGAAGATGTCACAGTTAATGCCAAAGTCAACATTGCACCTGATATCTACCATTTTATAAGCATGTGCACTTGACAAGAGGTCAAATACCAGGGCTTATCCCTGTCCTAGCATTTATAATTCATGCACACAACTTGGTAGTTAACAATATGTACTCATAACCTGATGCATTTATATGAAGATATATGCCAGTCTTCTAGTGTTGTATTTTTAATATGATTTGACCTTACTAACCCCTGAAATGCTCACAAAGCAGAAGCTTCATAATTTTATGAAATCTTGCAAGCAAAACTAAAAGTATAGTCAGGAAAATATTTGATGGAGAAATGGTGATACTCTCTTTTGTATATTTCCACCGAAGCGCTCACACAACCTTCCTCCCCTAGCAGGCCTGTGCACACGGAAACCATTTCAATCCCCCGGGGAATACTCCAGAGCAACTGTCAGCATATAGCACACAAGCTCTTAGCACTGCCTTATTAATGCTAGGTACCCATTTTGCAGCTGGGTAGACTGAAGCAATATGGAATAAACTGTCTTGCCCAAGGAGAGACCAAAGTGCCGAGGCCGGGAATTGAACCAGCGACCCTATGATTACTAGTCCGACACCTAACCAACTGAGCTACTTTGTCCTACCTTGGTTACTTGTGTAGGAGGACTATATTCTAAGCACGATCTATTTCACTAAGACTGTCCAGCTCATAACCTTTATTAATAAAGGTAAGCAAGCTTTTCTGTATTACTAAATCCTACCTTAGTTTCTTGTGGGAGGAGGAATATATTCGAAGCATGATCTATTATACCAGAACTCCCCAGCACTCTAACTCTAATAGGACTCAAGTAGGTGTCTCAGGCCGGCCCTCCAGTCTCAAGTATGTGTTGATAGGAGAGTTCATATGGAGGAGTTTATTACACCTGTAATCAGGCCACAGGTGTGCTCACAGGTGTGCTCAGGTAATAATGGGCCTCAGAGAGGACTTGAGAAACAATAGGAAAGATATGGCAGGTAAAGACAGCTCTGATAATCACATGTGACACATGATTTCTGAAGGTTCTAGGAAAGACTGACCTGCCCAGTGGTGGTTAGGCCTAAAAAAAAGTTGTTTGTTTCCCGTAACCCTACCCTAACAAGTTTTTATCCAAAAAAAATCCCTACCCTAAAGTTTTTTCCGCCCTCCCAACTCCCAATCAACGTAAAACATGCATAAATACACATTTTTGACCAAAAAAATAATGCAAAAAAAA
>OZ012688.1:9478705-9556205 GCA_963942565.1 Maea johnstoni | reverse complement strand
TGAAGGTGACGTAGATGATGAGTATATGAAAATTGCATCTGTTCTGTTCATACTATTCTGTTGTGTGCATTTTCCAGGGAGACACTGTCCAATATAACCAAGGACTCCGCTATCCCGATCTTATCCATTTGAGGTGCGAGGTTCAAATACAACATGATTAGGCAATCTTACAGTTGTCATGCACCACTTACGACCAAATGAATAACAATTGCCTTTGTTTCCACCACTCCACATCTCTTAATCTCTATTTCACTCCCGACCACCACTCCAACTGGCATCCCTTGAGGCACTTCAGCCAATTTAGATGGTGTGGGATATGTAATCTGAAGCCTAATAAATGGTTGGAGGGTTAATTGCTGGAAACGCAGTGTTTAACCCATTAACTCTCAGACCAGCCAAAACAGGCCTGACAAATTTGGAAATATATTACTTACAAAAGCATTTTCTGGAAAACATATGAAGGAGAAATGTTTAAAAGAAGCCAAACTACAACTCTCCTTCAAATATTTTGTGAACTTTCGCTTTGTTCTCAAGTTATTTTCAAAAGTATGAAAGTAGCAGACGTTAGGTTCTGGTGGAGCTCTTAGTGTGAATGGGTTAACCCATTACTGCTTAAGAGTTCCTTTCAAAATTGTCGTCCGGATCTATGATACTTCTGCTAATAACAAGGGAATTAAGAATAAGTGTACAAAATATTTAAAAGAAAGTTGTTGGTAGTCTTTTGATAGACATTTCCACAAAATTATTTTACGAAATGAGCTTTTTTGCCTAGGAGATTTCACCGAAATTGTCAGGCTGCTTTTGGCTGCTGCGAACACTAATAGGGTTAACACTACCTCTGCTGCTAATTTAGGGGCGGGGTTTTATTGCTAATAATGTATTTTATCCTGGTAACACCTGCCAGGGTTTTAGAAATGGGGGCAATGGAGTTAACCCATTCATGCCTGACTATTTTGGGGATAACACTCTAACAAAACAATTTTCAGAAAATACTTGAAGGAGAAATGTTGATCAAAATCTAACCTACAACTCTGCTTCAAGTATTTTGTGAATTCATGATGAATTTGAAAATGATTATGTTGAAAAAGATTTTAGAGTTTTTTTTAGCAATTGTAGGAATGTATTTATCCATTATTCAGACATAGACATCCTTATGGTTTTGAGTGTGCATGAGTAAATCCATTTCAAAATGTCATCAAAATGCAATGATATTCAACATTTGTCCCTTTCATAGCTCTACAGCCCCAAAAAGGCAGGACCATTTTGGTAATATCTCTTTGACAATAGCACAGAGGACTGCTAGTTATAATTCTGAACATGATGATAATTGCTGCTCTCATCACTTAAACCTGAAGTGCCCGATTTTGGCGATATCTAGTTAAAAGTACATTTTGTGAAGTAACTAAAGGAGAAATATACATTTCAACTTAACTTACAAATCTCCTTCAAATACTAACCCTTATGCTGCTGGTGGCTAATTTGGTCAACATGAAATGATGACAAAAAGCTGAGAAATGCCTGAAACCCTGGCAAATGGGTACTCATCTGAAAGTACTCAGTGAGAGCTTTCCAATGAATACCAACATGACTGCCTTTAGATGATTTTAATAATCTTTTGCTTTTTTTAGTATTGCACGAAAGTAATATCAGCAGCATAAGAGTGAAGTGAATAAATGACCAAACTGACAAGTGAAACAATGGGTATACTAGATAATTATGTAATCACACATGTGAACAATGAAATGAGGGATTTCAAATAATCATAGCTAAATTAGTAAAGTAATTGACAATAAGATTTTTGAATCCTCAAATGACTTACCTGGCAGGTGTAGCGATGGGTCTCGGATGATAATCCTTCCATTCATTTGCTGCCCAATACTTGTTAAGGTGTTACATATAGAGCATCTCGCATTCGCAGTGAACTATGTTACGAATGTAGTAATCCAAGGCAATTAGTAGAATGAACTCACTTAGGTACTCCACAGTCCACGCTTATAGCTAATGCAATTAAGCGGCTAACACATTGCTATGCAGATGGCCATTTAACTCCAGGTAAATTAGCCTTGTAGCATTACACAATGTTATCCATACAGTCAATTGAAAAGTACACCTTTTAGTATGTACAGGAACCCCTGCTTATGCCGTAAGCTCCACAGTGCATAGAATACCCTTAAACAGGGTGCTGGAAGGTCTGTGGGAAGTACACCTATTGGTACGTACAGGAACCCCTGCTTGTACTGTGAACTACCAGTGCCTAGAATACCCTATAACAGGGTGCTGGTAGGTCCATGGAAAAGTACACCTTTTAGTACATACAGGAATTCCTGCTTGTGCTGTAAGCTCCACAGTGCCTAGAAAACCCTTTAAAAGGGTGCTGGTAGGTCCATGGAATCCAATGTATATTTACACGTGTGTATGTGACTACTGTCACCTATACCCACTTGTACCCGCAGAAAGCTACGGTCCATGTGAGCAGGCCCCACATATACTGGCACTACCCCTGCTTTATCTGCTCAAAAGGTCACAAGGTAGACAGCTTCAGGATAGGTCACCCTCCCAAAGTCTTGTATCTGACCTGCAGCACAGACAGATATACAGGTATGCAGATAAACTATTAACTCCAAATACTTCCTTTGTCTACTGGAATCACCATGCTAGTTTTCTGTATCCATAGAGTCTTGTCGTGAAATCTCGCTTATCCTCCATGCATGTTAGACACGATTCAATCCGAATCACGCTGAGTTCTCGACTGAGTGAATCTCTGCACCTTGATTGCTGTGACACCTGAGCGGAGTTTATCCACTAAGTTGCATGGTTGAGTTACTCTCTGTGTGTCTTGGATTGCTAAACGTTAACCCATTCATGCCCCGAACATCTGAATCATCACACATCTGAATCGTCAGACATCTGGATCTAGGACACTTTTGAAAAATAATTCTGAAATTAAGGTTCAACTCACAAAATAATTAAAGAGGTGTTGTTGGCTTGTTCCTAAATAATGTTTCACCTTTGGATTCTCTCCTAAAAAAGATCTTTGGTCAAAAAGACGTTACCAAAATAGTCACAATATTTTTGGGCAATTCAGAAATGAATGGGATAATCCATTCACATCTGGAGGACACACATGGTCCGACATGCCTTAAGTTCAGCTAAAGAAATATTGTCTGGATTCATGACATACTTGACGATAACTTGAGAATAAAGAGTTAAATCTCTAAATATTTGTAGTCGGCCAAGAGCCCTGGCAGCTCGTGTTAACTATGTAAAATTATTACCGACTTGAAATAAAGATTATCTATCTATCTATTTGAAGGAGGGTTGTAGACAGAGTTGGGACCTACATTTCCCCATCAAATACTATCCGAAAGATGCATTCTTTAATAAGATAAGAGGCAAAATAGTCAATTGATGCAGACATGAATGAGTTAACAGGAAAATCAATTGATGTAGGCAACTTTTCTACTATGGAATTAAAGTTCATTTTCATTTTCATTTTCTTCAATAAATTATTTATAACCAGCACCCCTGCACTAAACATGAATCAAACCCTAGTTGATATTTCTCACTGTACTCAATATCCAGCAAACAATGTTATATGGACTAACAAAACAGAATAGAATATAAAGATAATGGATTTATAATTCAATATATGAAATGATGAAATAATAAAAGTGGTACGAAATAGAATATAAATATGAAAAACTCATTAAAAGTCCATACATCAAAGGTGCGCTCCTCAATTGTTTAACATAAAGGGTAACTTTTTATTCAAAGAAGAAAGAATCTACGGAACCACACGCTGTGATTTCTGCTACCCCCTATCAAGATGATGTTGGTGTAAGAGAGTTAATAATAACAACAGTTTACCCATCTGTTCAGGCATGGCGGCCAGACAATGGGGCTATTGTTCGCCCTTTTTACCTGAGCGACTGCATGGTGTAAGGGGGCATCAGCACCCTTTGTGGTAGACTGACCCCCTTCCCACCTATCAGCCATAGAGGCCCATAAAGCTGTGGAGGATACTATGTAAACCTGCTGACACTGTGTGTGTGCTGGCCTATGAATATATCCAGACAGTCATAATTATGCCACTACCGATAACTATACCGACAGGAAACGTTAATTACAATAAAGTTATGAATTTCAAAAGCTTAATTTTAATAAGAATTTTTTTAAGGACAAAGAAATAGGATCTCTCCCAGATTTGTATCAAGAACAAATATACATATTGCTGCAATTCAACTATTTTTAATGACTCAATGTATGATATTCATATTACATAGGCTTTCGTATAAGCAGGAAAGTATAGTAGTCCTGTTTCAAAAAAGGGAGAAAGAGATGTGAGTTAATTGTGAGTGCCCAGGTGCCTAAGTCTATCTTCCAAACTCCGGAGAAACTTCCCCTGGCGCCTGTACGTAGGCGCCTGAATCCTGACACAGTGTGCGTGCTAGCCTATGAATATGCCCATTAACATTCATGATCATGCCACTAATGATAACTGTACAGACAGTCAATGGTAATAGCCACAATTAACATGAGGCTATGAATTTCAAGTGATTTCAATTAGGGTGTATTTTTTCTAGTCAAACAAAGAGGAAAAAAACAGTACATACTAGAAAATCTATGTTTTCATGTAATACAATTATGCACAAACTTTTATATGTAATGGCTTGACTTACAATACATACATGTTTCAGATCAACCTGAATAATGTGTCATCCCCAGTATCAAAATAATAATAAATCACAAAATATCCTACAAATGCTCTGATATATACCGAATATTATCTTATGAAAATCTATATGGTACATGTTTAAAAGGTGAGTTAGGTAAGTTTGTTAACAGAGGGTTTTTTACCAGCAGAAATCAGAGAAATAAAGGCATTTCGTCAATACAGTTTCAGCCAGTCTATTAGCGCTTAGATTCTAAAGAGGTAAGTGATTTAATTTGCACCACTTGAACTCTCCTCTGGTTCTCAGACCCTGAAGTTATTTAGATTGTGAGATACTTCAAATCGTAACGTGCAGGTGAGGCCTTAAACCCTCAGAATAACAAAACCCTGGGTGGTCTATCACCTTGGCACCTCAAATCGGGCACACGTACCAATCACGGGGTGCCCTATCTCTTAAAACCCTTGTATACCCTTAACCTTGAGGGTGCTACAAGATCATACCCTGCGGATGCATTATAATGGTTTAAGAAAAACCTGCGGGTTTGTTATACCATAAGGGGTATGATTTTCCTTGCAGGGTATAGTGGGTACACGTCAGAGCATAAAGGCACCCTGCTGGCAGTGAGGGTATACTACCCCTAGGCACAGATCAGTACCCATCAAGTACTATGGCTATTCTCATTATATTCACATGTACTGGCCTCAGGAAACCAATAATACCATATGAAAGGTATACACTATACTCTAGACCCTGAACGGCCTGAAGGATAGCCTTCCTCAGAGGCTCAATTCAGAAATGACATCTGAAGATGCAGCAGTGGGCCTTAGTTATCAGTTGAGAATGGTCAGGTTATGCAACTCCCTCATGTGGTAATAGTTTAAACTAAATAAGCAGATTATGTCCTTATATAAGAACATATTGAATTAACCCTTTGAATGCTAAGGCTACCTCTTCCAAAGCAGAAGGATGCAAAGATTTTTGAAAACCATCTAAACCCTGTCATGTTGGTATTCATTGGATAGCTCTCACTGAGTATTTGCAGATGAGTACCCATATGCCAGGGTTTCAATTATTTCTCAGCTTTTTTGCATCATTTTGCATTGGCTCATAGAATTAGCGACATCAGCGTAAGGGTTCAGGGTAATCTATAGAAAGGCCTGTAAGTAGATATGATACTGCTGTTGTGCATCCATTCTGAAACACCTTGATTTTAAAATCCTTAAACTTAGGCAAGTGGAGAATGCTTGTTTTCGCGTTTTGGAAGCCGACTCAAGGTATAATCATCAAAATTATTGGTATACCAAAAGCATACTGAATTTTTCACCAGTACAAAAACAGTATAACTGGAGGTATACTGTCAAGTTTTCAGTACCCAACTGGTACATGTCCAGTACAGTTTTAGTATACTTTTTTTGAGCATATTTCGGTAAGGGTAGATCCTGGTGACTGTCATTTCAGGTTTATTTGTAGCAAGTCCGACTGTGCCTGAGCTTAGATGACCAAACACAAGTGGATTCGAAACCAGCAGGTCAACCTGAACATGCTAGCCTCAACCAGCGTCAACTAACAGGCCCCTAATAGCTCAAAAAATTGGTGCACAGCTGATGGTGGAGATCAGGTTTCTCTGTAAACATCAGTAATCGATACGAGAGCCCTGATTGGTCCTTGTTCCCACCTGACCTTGCGCTGCTGCCAGTCAGTGACTCCTGGCATTAGTTCGTCATCTCACTATAGTGCATATAGTAATTGATCTCTCACCACATATCCATTCTTTTCTTTATCCAAGGCCTGAGCAAGACAATGAAACCAGTCACAAGGTACATGCACCTGGAGCACTGTGGTAGAAAGTCTGAGGGTAAATAGTTATACGACACAGACAAATGACATAATCCACCGGCCATTGTCAGCTGACTTAAGGCACTAGACACCTAATTAGTTATACAGCTGACCACAAGGTGGCATGCCAGAGGGCTGGATGATATAGGAGTCATGTGGGTGACCGCTTGTGCTGCCACCTTTACTAGAATTCACAAACTACCACTTTAAACATAAGGCAGTGGAACCTACTTAGTAATACATCTAACCCTTATCCTGCTAACCACAACAAGTGTTGTGGTGCGCAGCAGTGCTTATAGGTTTCAAAGCAGGATAAGGGCTAATAATCTCTTCTTCCTTATGTTTCCATTAAGTTGGGTTTTTCGATAAGTTTTGAAATGATTTTGGAAATTAGCATATATCTTGGCAACTGACTTGAAGGAAATATCTTGGTTGGGCTCGGATTGACATTTTTCCTTCAACTATTTTCATAATGATTTCATTAGAATGACATAACCAAAATGGTCATTTCATTTGTGATTGCTAAAATGTGGAGTGGTTTAACCCTTATACTGCTGGAGGCTACTTCTACCAATACAAAATAATGCAAAAAAAAACGAGAAATCACTGAAACCCTGGCAAATGGGTACTCATCTGAAAGTACTCAGTGAGAGCTTTCCAATGAGTACGAACATGACAGGGTTTAGATGGTTTTCAAAGATTTTTGAGTTCTTGTGCATTGGGAGAATGTAGCCTCAGCATTGGTAGGGTTAATCATGATTATCACTAATAATATCAGTTGAACGAATTCATTGTCATAATCCATCATCTCCTATCATTAAGAGCACAAATGTGAATTTTAAATTATTATTTTTTTATCCAAAAGCTAATATTCTTCCAATTCACAGCTTTATTACTAAATGATTTTATTGTCTGAAGTAGCAATAATATCCAGATAACACTTTTCTAGGGTAACTCTCAGCATAAAAGGGAAGAGGCCTGAAAATGGCACCATACAAACTACTTATTTTTTATCAGGATATATATATATATGTTTTAGACCAGGCATCTGGCTAAGTTACTGGGGTTTTAAAATACAGAAACGCTGATCCTGATGAAAAAATTCTATTCTCTTTTCCTGTAGGAGGTGAGAGAAGTGGGTAAGGCACTAGGTGTTGGAACTTGGACCTCTCTCAGCAAGTTATAGCATAATATTCCTAATACCTCATAGTTATACAATGGCTGTCCTCTCAGGCGCAGTACAATGAAGTAACAGCAACCTCAAGATGACACTTTCCTAATTAGCAAAGGGCATGAAAGAAATGTCACAGGGCTCAAAATTAAGATTTTATTTAGGGAGTCCAATTGCATTTTCTGCTACCGAGAGATGTTGTGTATAGAAACCAGTACATCTTTGGGCTCCCTGCAGAAATTAGAGGGAGCCGCAGGAGAATTTAAGGGAGCCCTTGACTCCCCGTAAACCCTAATTTCAAGCCCTGAATGAGGACTGAAAATGGCACCGCACATTGTGTGTGTTGGACCTCTCCCAGAAAGTTATAGCTAATATTCCTAGCATCTCATAGTTATACAGTACTACATGATATTACTGTTAGAGGTATCAAAAGCATCCAAATGACACTAAATCTTTTCTCAAGGCAACCTCTGAGAATGAAAGGGACAAAGACTGAAAATGGAGTGTGTTAGAACTTTCCCAGTTGGTTATAGCATCATATTGCTAATACCTCATAGTTATACATTACCAAATGATACAGGTGAACTTGGATATGACGGACTCAATGGGACCAGGAAATGGTCCGTTATATGCAAAATCCGTTGTATACATATGACGAATACTTGATATGCATCGGACTGGGACCAAGCATATTGTCCGTCATATGCAAAAATCTGTCATACAGTGGTCCGTCATATCCAAGTTCACTTGTATTACTGTTAAAAGTATCAAAAGCATCCTTGGCAAACTCTGAGCATGAAAAGGAAAAGACTGCAAGTGGTTTGTGTTAGTTGGAACTCTTCCAGCAAGTTATAGCATAATATTCCTAACACCTCACATAGTCATCAAGTATCTGTCAACTGAGGCACAGTACAGAGAAGTCACAATAACATCCCAATAACACTTTTCTAGAGAAACTCTGAGCATGAAAAGGACAAAGACTGAAAATGGTGTGCGTTAGTTGGAACTCTTCCAGCAAGTTATAGCATCATATTCCTAACACCTCACATAGTCATCAAATATCTGTCCACCGAGGCACAGTACAGAGAAGTCACAATAACATCCCAATAACACTTTTCTAGAGAAACTCTGAGCATGAAAAGGACAAAGACTGAAAATGGTTTGTGTTAGTTGGAACTCTTCCAGCAAGTTATAGCATCATATTCCTAACACCTCATCTAGTTATACAATAGCTGTCCACCGAGGCACAGATCACAGTACAAAGGCCTCTTAGCGTGACAAACTGCCCTGCTCACTTGACTGGTAAACACGCAATGGGGACAACGATGTGGAAATCACCTGCGAGCAACTGCAGCCAAGCCCTGACGCCCTGATGCCCTGACTTGGACTCCTAATTGGTCTGCCGCTAGCCTAGCTACAAGGCTCTATTATGCTTTTACTTTATTATATATAGAAGCCTGCACCTATACTAGATATGGACTTGTTGCCTACTGTTGGCCATTTAGTTAACACAATTGCCACATGAGGGAGATTGGTGTTAATTTCCAACTGAGCTCCTAGTATACCGCAGTGCCATCTATCCACAATGGAAGACATTTAAATATGGCCTTTGAGGCAGGCTAGTCTGCCGCCTGCTCAGGTGGGCTTCAGGTAAGCCTACAGGTATGCCAACATCATACAGCAAGGTATGGTCATAGATGTAATATGTCATTTTGGCTCTAGTTAGTAGGACATCTCTGTGTTATTTGGAGACCCATTTTTAAATTGCAATAAAAGAGTAAATTACCAGAACGTATGTTATAATAAACTAATTTTGACCACAATCATTCTGGGTGTTTCCCTTTGTTCATCAGGATATTTCGTAAGACTTTTGTTACTTTTCTTTTTCTTTTTCTACTTATCCAAAGTTTACATTGAAATTTAAATTCAAAATAACAAATTTGAATAAGAAAATGAGAATTTCAATCTAATCAAAAAAAAACTTTCATTCAAATGTTTCTTTCGTTTTCAATTTAGTTTTTTGTATACACACTAACTATTGAATAAGTGACATACTGTATAACTGGTTAATTTGGCGTGGTCTTTAATTTGGCCTTTTTCTGGAGGGCCGCGGGGGGAGCTGCGGTTGTCAGCATAGCGTGAATGTCATCCCTTGGTGGTCGCGGCTGAAACATAGAAACATCTATGCAATAACTCCACAAAATCATTATAATATGATACATAGGTAACTTATGAATAAGTTACCAATGTATCATATTATGATTCGCACACTTACCTGTCCACTTTTGGGGAAACTCCTGCCAAGTTATGGAGCTATTGATCGATCCCAAAAGCAAAATGGCGGCGGTCATTGGTTCCTATATCTACATATAGATGGCGTTGTTCTGACTGTTGCAGATGCCAAAATAAATACAGGGAAAATATTTTTTTGAAAAAACGCCAACTTAAGTACAAGCCAGGTTAACCAGTTATACAGTACCTAGCACAGACCATTCTATGCCTAAGTGTACTTGAACTCAGTGGTGGAGGGCTATTTATCCACATTGTACAAGTCTACTACTGGCATTAACCTTTAGAAAGAGTAGGCAAAATTAGCAATTAAGCTATTCTTGGTGTAGCCGATACATGTTATCAGTTAATGAGCAGACAGCATACATGTAGCATCTATAAGTGTCCCCATTCCAGCCCTCCGGATGTCCCACTGCCAGCCACCTCAGTGACCATGGACACTCATGTGATGTAACAGTGACCAGTTCTATATTGACCACTACTCTGGTCTGCTTGACCATGTCATTACTAATCCCTACCAAAGTTAGTACAATACTGAGCTGAGATATCACATTCTTGTGAGATTTGAGTGCAGTTATATGGAATAGTTCCAAAAAAGGTAGATAGATGGCACTGCTGTAGGCCAGTGGTCGGTTCTTGTCCTACCCTTCCTTCAAGGCAAAATTCCCAAAATAATGAGAAAGGTAGATGGCATTTCATTAAGTAATAGTGGTCAGCTATAAATCCTTATACTGTGAATCTCCATATAATAGGCAAAAAAGATAACCACATGACATTGTCACTTCAGAGATTCATATGACTTCACTTTATCATAAAAGGCCACACATGATTGCTATATAGATATATTGTACGGTGCATCCAATGGCATGATGCAGTTAAACTGTCTTTCAGAGACTTTTGAGGTTAAGGAGGGAATTTTCTCCCAGGTCTTTGGTTTGCGTTTTATCCCAATGTGGTACTATCTCATAAAGTGATACAAATAAACAAACAAACAAACAAACAAATGAAATCAACCTATCTCTGGCATTGGTCATAATGTGTCTTGTCTAAAATTTGTCATAGTTTTCATTATACTTATAAACTTAGAAAAACATCTTCTTATGAGCCAGGTTATAGGCTTTGTGTATTTCAAACTTAGTGAAACATCTTCTGATTAGCAAGGGATGCCTGAGGTTTGGCAAACCCTAAATCTTGATATGACTGACACCTATCCAGAGGCCACACATTAAAACGTCACACCTTAACAAGTGCTATCTTCAGGCTTTTGTGCCCACTTTATGGGTACCATCCAGTGCCATTCAAAACACCCCATAAAAACAACCCCTGATAGAGGAACCTAAGGAACCTAAATACACCCTGACCTCAGGATGCTTCACTCATGCCAAATATACCTGTAATATATCACAATAACATAGTTCATAGGTGTACCTCATGTTAAGTTCAAAACCTGACAATTTTATTGTCATGTTTCCCCTTGAACTGACATGCATTTTCAAATGCAAATTAATGAAATATATTGCGTTTTCGCTAAAAAAAAAAAGGGTCTCTTTTCAGGTTCAAAAATGATATTTCATTTGCTAGAATTCTTTTTCGGAAATTTGCGCGACTCATACTTGTTTGCAAGTTTGTGTCTCAATCAGGGTTTTGAAAAATATACAATACGTGCGTGTAGTAATTCACCTCTGTAATAAAGCATACAGTTTCAAACAGTTCCTTGAATGGACATCTCTTATTCCCTACCTGTTTTGGCGTGAGTTGAGTTTGCCGTGGAACTGTAATATAAGCATGCAATTAATGGAATAATCAGGCACTGATCCATTCTAATTGTAGTGATGCACACGCATCGGTCAAATTCTGAGGTGCATCTTTTGATATCAAAGTGAATCAATCAGGTTTAAGTGATTTTTTTTATACTTTACACTATCAAAATAAGAGTAAAGCCTCCTGGTTGTTCAATGCAAAAACACTGACCCGTTTGATATCATAAAAGTTGCAAAGGTCAGATTTTGAGGCTGGACTGAATAATGCATTGTGCCTACCTGTTTCTGGGTGAGTGTGAGTTTGATGAGCTGTAGAGCTGGGTGCAGGTAGGCCGCCGTGAACTCTGCAGGGTCATCCTGGAAGCGATCCTGAAGCTGCTGTGCCAACTGCTCCTGGAGAATCGTCAGAACCCCACCTACAGGCAGCTCAAGGCTCGTCACAGCCGTCTCTATGGCGCCACCTACACCATACAAATCCTACAATACAAGCGGTGAGAGGTAGGATGAATAATGACTTTCAGTCACAGGTGACTGTGGCGCCACCTACAGGCAGCTCAAGGCTTGTCACAGCCGTCTCTATGGCGCCACCTACACCATACAGATCCTACAATACAAGCGGAAAGGTGAGATCATTGTGAACTCAGCAGTCACTAGTAACTATGGCGCCACCTATACCATACAAATCTTACAATAATAGTGGAAAGAGATGTCATCAGTGATGGCTTTAAATCGCGTGAGGCTGTAGCAAAACCTACACCATACAAATTCTGCAATACAAGTGGTAAGAAATAAGAGCATTAACCCTTGTCATGCTAGACCCCCATATGGAAGAACCTATCCCGTGGGACCAGGAATATTGTGGGTCTACCCACCATATCAGAAGGATTTTATAGATTTCTATTACTGTTTCAATAATTTGCTTCACAAACTGAAATAGAAACATGGCAAAAGGTAAAACCTTGATATCGAGTATAATTCAATACCCCTTAATCAACCTATGTAGTTTTTATTTTGCTAAGTGCAAGGGTACCCAAAGACCGGATATATCCGGTGTTGGTCACACAGGCATGATATGTAGCACCAGATATATCCGGTGTTAGCAAGAGCAGGGTTAACAGCTTTAGTCATAAGTGACTATGGCGCCACCTACCCCATACAAATCCTGAAAAACAAGGGTACAGAGATCATTAATAATGGCTCTAAGTCACAAGTGACTATGGCGCCTCCTACAACATACAAATCCTACAATACAGATGGAAAAAGATGTAAGTAACAATGGTTCTAAGTCTGTAGTACAACCTACGCCAACAAATCCTACAAAGAAGCAGAGAAAAATGTGAGCAATAACTGCTTTAAGTCACAGGTGACTATGGCGCCACCTACCCAATACAAATCCTACAATATAAACAGAAAGGTGAGATCAATAATGGCTTTAAGTCACTAGTGACTGTGGTGCCACCTACACCATATATAAATACAAAGGTAATAAATTATCTAGACCTCTTTTTAAATTGTTATATTACAAAATCATAGACTGTCTTTTTTTATAATAAGATTTATCCTGCTCTTATTTGTATAAAATTGTATAAGGGCAACAAATATTCTATGCATTTATCAAACAAACATGTGCCATGCAATATTGATTAATGTGTAATTCTTTGGTCATAATGGTAGGGCGAGTTAGCCTTGACTCAGCCTTGACTCGGACTAGGAGTTAGTCTAGATATAAACTTGCCCTACCAGTAGACCACTTTGTCAAGGGATCTTGGGCCCTGTCAGGTTTTGTATACATTTCCTGTTTACCTTAATTCTCTACTATATGTAAATTCCATGTGGCCAGAATATTTGGTTACTAAGTCTGTTTAATGACTAAGTTTTTTTAAGTAGCGTGTCAAAATACCAAGTATGCAAAGTGGACCTGTAGTCAGACCAAAACACAACTGGCTTGTATTCAATACAGGAATGTGTTCAATATTTTAGTGAATTTTGTGCATCTTTTTATGAGTAATAACTATTCTTTAAATATCTCAGATATAGAATTTTTAATTTCACTCTTGGTTGGTCAGTCAGGTCAATCTGGGTATATAATAGAAGTCAATACTGTCTGCAGCACCCATTTCTAAACACATATCAGACCCTAAATACGCACCATCATATTTGTGCAAAGGACACATGCATGGTCCTTAACCCAGGGCTAAACTTCAAAAAATCACTTGTATCTGTAAAACCCTTTGAAATGAATAAGGAATATATAATGAATTCAAAAATTATATTTGGAGGAAAGTTAAAAGGTTCTAATTAACATTTCTCCTTCAAATATTTCAGGAAGGTACTTCGGTGAGGGAGTAATTTGGCCTTAATGGTCAGGCCTTTATGGATGCTACATGCATTAGTAGGTTTAACTGTCAGCTTAACATAACTTTGGAGATTTTTTCTATTTGTCAAGGTTAAGGTTGCAGCGGTCCTAACAGTCACTCACGTCTTCAGTTACTTGCTTAAAGCCCCCTGGACTCAAGACACCTTTTAAATAGTTTGGGACTAACATACACAATCATAAAATATTTGAAAGAGAATTGTAGATTCTTCAGTGATAAATATCGCTTCTTCAAATATTCTATAAATCTTGGTTTTGAGGAATTTATTCCTGAAATAGTGAGGCCCTGTTGTGTTGGGGCATTACCCTACAATTTATTGGTTAAAAAGAAAAGAAAGTTATGGGACTGTCATGTACTTTATTTTAGCACATACAGCTCTTTCTGCTGAAGGATTCAGTTTATGCTTTATAAGCCCACTAAAAGGTTATAGCTACTGTCATGTTAAATAATGGGTATGTTTTTTACTCCACACAACTGCTGTCATGTTGTTTGGTTTTTAACACACTACTCTACCTACTGAGGGATATGGGTTATGCTTTGGAAGCACAGAAAAATGGAAAAGGCGTTTAACAAAATTCTGATGCATAGGTTTTCATACATACATAGCAACTGCAAAAGGATATGGGTCACATGCTTTTGAAGCACGGAATCTGGGTGATTAGAGTTTCATGTTCCTTACACATTCTTAATAGACATAAGTTCACAGCAACCAGGTGGACTTTTTTTTAAAAAGGCAAAAATACAATTTTTTTTTTTATCAAATTATCATATTCATTCCTCAGTCATAATTTGTTATTTCACATGAACCCATCAATGCTTAAATTCTAAGAAGGTGTTTACTAATATCTTGTTCAAATAGACGAGAAGATCTCGCATTAATTTGCCAAGAAAACATTTTGAAATCTTAATGGAAAGTAACTTTCATTGGAAAAATATTATCTGGCTCATCCATGCATAGAGTTCACCTTTTAAGATTTCCTTCAGTTCTATATTTCTTTTCAAAATAAGTGAAGAATTAAGCATACATTTGAAATATCCAAAGATGAGTTGGGTTTTTAAGAGAGTTGGCATTTTCTATTCAAATATTTTTTCTAAATAATTGCATTTTGGATATGATCCATATCCACCAGTTTGAAATACAGGTATGGAGTTTGGATCCATGGCTGTCCTACATTATTAAATGTCATTAATGGTTTTAAATATCAGGCTGCTTTGGATTGCAACAGGATTGAGTAGGTTGGTCAAAGTGACCACGCTCCATGGGCTATCTGCAGCAAATCTTGCTGACAAGCCACAGTATTGACTCAAGCACTATTAAGCAAAGCTTATCAAAACCACAAAAGCTAATTATGTGCACACTCAACTAGGGTGGACTCGAACACGCATGCATCATGGTCAGGCATAGCCTAGATTTCTAGGCTGTCATATGTATTTTTCTGCTATGTTTTTTCTGTTACAAGGCACCAAATACTCTTGGTGGCCATAGTGGTCAATTTAGTTTACACTTATCTCACTGGATTCAGTTTATGTATGACAATCTAGAGATAGGAGGAGCAGGTGGTGCCAACTATCAACATACCTGGTACTACACCACACTGCTTGGTCAGCACAGGAGGGGTTGTCAACTTTTTAGAGACTAGGAACCTAGTCTAGGTCAGGCACTGCCATAAGCACTCGTCCACACCATGGTGCCTGATGGTTAACATGAGGTCTCATAATATAATATACTACTGCATTTTGAATCATTTAAATTAAGCATTTATTACGAAAACCCAAATATACTTTGTGTTGCTTTCATTAAAGTGTAAAACTAATTATATTTATTCTATCTGCATAATATGATAGAATACACACGTTTTTGTTTTCTTTTAAGGAAAGTGAGGAGAGACAATAAGTGGGCCCTAAAATATTTTCCAGAACTCATAGTTTCCCTTATTTAAGGGTTAGTTGATCCAAAACTCAGAAAAATAGAGGCTTGAATAAAGTGAGATTTAAAATCATTCCAGAGCTTGAGCAATATCTCTACCTACCCTTAGCGTGTTGTGTATGTTGGTGGTGAAGGAGGTGGCTGCTCTAGCCTTGTAGTCCTGCTTCTGGCCACCACCACCAGGTGGAGCCACCACTGCACAACCCTGCTGCTCAGGTTTACCATGGAGGAGCTGAAAAAATAGAGAAAGAAAATACATCAAATGTAAGAAAGTAAAACATAAATAGCTCTAACCTAACATCAGTAATCAATGTATCTTTCAACAATTGGGGCCACTAACATCAAGATAATAACCTCATGCTAAATTGGGTGAAAGAGCATTTGATATAGGTTCAAATATTATAAATTATCCACAGATCACCCCATAGCCCGAAGCTACAGAAAAATGTGCGGGGCTATTAGTCTATATAATAAAGTTTGCCTTTGAAGCCTGGCTGGCTATAAGTAAAGTGACATTTTAAGATCATGCTCAGAGCAATATCAAGAATAGGATCTGTTGAAGAACACCCTTTGACACATAATTGGCCCTTCTGTACAATTCCAATATAACATGTAACAGTGTATGTTTTCGGAAAAGAACCAGTGGCACTGCAGAATTAAGCAAAGCTTGGGCTATGAGATTTTGAGTTGGGCTATGGGGATTTGAGAACCCGAAGTCCTGCAGTCTCCCAGAGTCTTTAACCGAAGCCTGACCCTTGCAGATGCATGGGTTATTGAAATTTTAGAGTTGGCAACAGGGGTGAATCAATTTTATGAGGCCTAAAAAAAAAGTTGCTTGTTTCCTGTAAACCTACCCTAACAAGTTTTTATTCAAAAAAGTCCCTACCCTAAAGTTTTTTCCGCCCTCCTTACTCTCAATCAACGTAAAACATGCATAAAACACATATTTTTGACCAAAAAAATTATGCAAAAAAATATATTTTTTACCGACGCAAAGTATTTTATTATACAAGACAAATTAAGCAGAAAGTCACCATCAAAAAGAAAAGATTTTACTTTTAGCAACAACTAGACTTATTTTCTCCACTACCTTCCATCAGACATTTCAATGCATCTGCATCTCAATGGGATTCCAGTGAAATTGATTCTCTTCATCGCCACCAGGTAGCAGCAAAGATCAGTGCTGTATCATACACATCTGTCTATGAAATTCTTTAGAAAAGTATGTACATGATATAAATAAAGCATTATTTAATTAGAGGGTGTATCATGCAATAATTATGACTTATAATTGCTTAGGCCTAAGAAAAGAAATTGTTTGTTTCCTGTAACGGTCCGTAAAAAATAGGGTAGGTAGGTCAGTAAAAAAATGTTTTCATTATTTTTTTGGTCAAAAATGTGTGTTTTATGCATGTTTTACGTTGATTGGGAGTTTGGAGGGCGGAACAAACTTAAGGGTAGGGATTTTTTGAATAAAAACTTGTTAGGGTAGGGTTACAGGAAACAAACAACTTTTTTTTTTAGGCCCTATCAAGCAAATGTTGGTTAACCCATTTATGCTTTAAAAGCATTCCCCTTGAAATAGACATCTATTTCTATGGTATTTTTTCGTATTGCTGAGCAATGATTTGTGGGGATTTCTCAACATAACTGAACATTCAGAGCTGCAGGCTGAATTCTGATTAAACATCTATGTTCAATTATATTCAAATTTAATTCTAGGGATATATTTTTCAGGCAAGTCAAATAATACCCTGCCTACAACACTAGGCTCCCCATATGTTCTAATGGTAATTGAAATAGAAACAAAGGGATATATCTATGTATAATTTTCTCAGTTGTACTTTTTTGTTCATCATTGATATCATGATCATTACTGCTCATAATATCTCCCTTAAAATTCAAAATAACTTCATAAAAATGCTTTCTTTAGAATAATATAACTGTGATGGTCAAGGTTTTTCAATACAGGCACGAATGGGTCAACCGATTTAACCCTTATGCTGCTGGTGGCTAATTTGGTCAATATAAAATTATGCAAAAAACCTGAAAAATGACCGAAACCCTGGCAAATGAGTACTCATATGAAAGTACTCGGCGAGAGTTTTCCAATGAATACCAACATGACAGGGCTTCCATGGTTTTCGAAAATATTTGCGTCTTTGTGCTTTGGATGAAAGTAGCCTCAGCATTAGAAGGGTTAAGCGTTCAATGCAGACTCCTGCTGTTTCTCATCCTCATCTTCAGATACAATGCAAGCCTAGGAGATTTGGCTGCCCGCCTTAGAATGTCAGAATCAGGTCCACTGATCGAGACAGTGCTGATCCTCAACCTATCCGCATTAGCAATGTAGAATGGGTACGGCACAGAGCCAGGATCAAGCAGTTCTGGTTGCTTCTAGTGTCAAACAGGTCCACCATCCAAATTACGATTATCCTCACTTTATCTGCCATATTGCGACATGCAAAGTTTTTCTGTAATTTTACTTTTTTTGACTCGTAACTTTATCATTTCCTTAGGAACCATCTCATAAGACATGACTGAATTGGGGGGTGGGGGAGGCGGCAACTGAAATCTTCGAGTAGATGAATAGATTGCTTGGCCAGGCATGGTCAAGGGGGATATCAGGTGAGCTGTGCTGCCATCTATAGTTTGATAGAGACATCAGACCTACTTCCCATTTAGTATACATAGTGGTGGTGGCATAATACATGTACCTTGCTCAGCCTGAGAACCTGCAGGCTAAGCCAGGATATTCACCCAGCCCAGGCTTGCAGCTACGGCTTCCAGGCCCCGAGAAGCCGGGATCTGCACTCGGCCTATCGCAGGGGCAGGCGGGGACAGCCGGGATCTGCCCCTGGCTCAGCGGACCAACCGCTAGTGACAGGTGAAATAGCTGGCCGGATTCCTGGCCGTAAAGTGACCACTGCTGGCCGCAGACTCATGCTGAGGTGTCAAAGCTCTTAACAGAAACTCACCCTACACAACCAAACTGCTAAAAACAACAACAACACTTAACAGTCAAAGACCTTTATACAACCATGGTTTGGAAGGCCCCAGCACGGCGGAAATATAAGCACCATGGAAAGCAAGATTGCTCTCCGTTGGTGCTTTAACAAAATCAGCGGTCAGTCAATATAGAAGGTGCAGGCAGCTAGTCAGGCTGCAATCCTTGCTTTCATTTCAACAGGGAACCTTTCTCTTGATGTTGCTGGTAATACTGCAGAAGCTCAGCCGACCATTAAATTTGAGTCTTTTTCTAGGTGCCAGAGGGGCAACTATCTATAAGGGACATAATTCAAGCTCCATAACTTAAAATATACATACACATATCACAAAAAACAAAAACTTTTTCTTATGAGAAAATCTATAAATTTCTGAAAAATCTGAAGATTCACTCAAAAAATGTTATTAAAGGAATGAAGCCACCAAACTTATATGAGGGTGTAAAGAGTTTGTTTAAGGCCTAAAAAAAGAAATTGTTTGTTGGTCAAAAATGTGTGTTTTATGCATGTTTTAAAATGATTGGGGGTTGGGAGGGCAGAATAAACTTTAGGGTAGGGATTTTTTTGAATAAAAAACTTGTTAGGGTAGGGTTACAGGAAACAAACAACTTATTTTTTTAGGCTTAGCAATATTAGCAGCAAGTACATCTAAAAAGAACCTTCTATAAACAGGCTCAGTGGAGCATACAGGATAGGGTTTCAGATTACTGTAATGTACCGGCATTCATGTGATAACATTGCATGACGTTTATAATGACAGCCATTGATATTCATTGAATCATTGAGAATAAAGAAGAATACCAATTAGATATCAATACTAAAGGAAATTATATCAAATGTCCTTCATCAATACATATAAGAATTTAGTATTCTGAGGTAGACGTTTTGCATGTTAGGGTTTAATAATATTACAAACACAGTATCATAGTGGCTTGGTAGGTCTAGTAGCCCATAGCATCTACTAAAAACCATATCTAAGTAACTCTCTACCACTAGTCTTTCACCATATCACAACATAATGAAAAGTCAAATGAATTTCAAAAAAAATATATTTTACATTTGAAATATCAAAACTAAATTCATTTCAGTCCTGTTTTGGATGTGGGTAATGGTATGATGCACTTTTTCTTCATCTCTACTTGCATGGCAGGGCTTTTTATAAGAGTAGGCCCGCCATATCATTTTTATAAACAGTAAATGATATATACAGGAGTGCATCTCTTTTTTATCTGCACAGGTAGGTTCAAATAAGGGTATAATCAACACAAATGACTTAATCACATGAATAGACCTTGTATATATAAGAGGACAAAATCTCTACTTACATATACTGGCGTGTACTTACTTGCCATTGTAAGGATACGCAGGCAAACCACATGACTTAATGAACACCTGAACATGTCATGTATCGTGTGTGTGTGTGTGCGTGTGTGCGTGTGTGTATATATATATATATATATATATATATATATATATATATATATATATATATATATATATATATATATATATATATATACATATACATATATATATATATATATATATATATATATATATATATATATATATATATATATACAGTTTGTGCGTGCATATACATATACTTAAGGATTCCTATATATTTGACTGTATATTCCCACAATATATATGAATCTTATATACAAGAGCATTCCTATACACTAGTACCTACCTGTACAGGTATGAGCTTATGAGGGTATGACCACCAAATCATCTGGATCGCAAGCCATGTTGCTAGAACTGCTACACATGCAGCATATACATAATCTTCCTCTTGTTGGAGTTGAGACATTTTCACTATGTTCAGGTAATCAGGAGCATCTCAGTCTCAACAAGTCAATTGATTTGGTATCCTTGTCTTGATTAGTTGTGTAATGTGGTATCCATGTCAATAACATTGTGTGTGTATTTCCCTATGGAAGCGCAACACATGCAGCATATATACAGTCTTCCTCTTGTTGTAGTTGAGTAATTTTCAATATGTTCAGGGGCAGCTCATATAGTCTGGGTTACACTTCCTTTTAGAGTTTTGTGGTATCCCTATTAATAACACTGTCTATGTATTTCCCTGTATTTCCCTGTGTATGGTTGTTACGGAAGTGATCAGCTGTGTAGTAGGATATCCATCCAGGGTAGCTATACTATAAAGTCTCTTAACTTATAAGAGGCTTAGAACATATTAATCACATGTACGGAAGGTGAGCTGATAAGTACAGTCAATATATCCATGCATCTTGCCCTAAGGCCACACTTATGAGTTTATCAATACAGCCTTCTGAATGAGACCAACACAAGTCCAGTGCCTAATTGAACATATACAGTGGTGTAGATTCTCTTATCAGAGGCATTCACCTGAGTGTCCTATTTACTATATCCAGTGTGACAATTTCCTTATCAATTTTTTTCCACCAGTTGCCCACCACTGCCTTGTTTAACCCTTCCAATGCTGAGGCTCCGTTCATCCAAAGCACAAGAACGCAAAGACTTTTGAACAACATCTAAACCCTGTCATGTTGGTATTCATTGGATAGCTCTGGTTGAGTACTTTCTGATGAGTACACATTTGCCAGGGTTTCAGTCATTTCTCAGGTTTTTTGCATAATTTTAAATATTGACCAAATTAGCCACCAGCAGCATAAGGGTTAATGGGTTAAACAAAAACAAGGACCTGTTTGACATCCATGATTCCACATTCTTTTTTTATTAGCACCTATAAAGGGCATCTTCATAGAAGTGCAGCCGGTGGCCTGTATTCGGAAAAGGACCAGTGTCTCATTCTTTTGTTACTCGTCCTGCCATGATAATCCAATATCAAACTCATTAGTTCAAGTCTCCATGTTGTGTGTGATCCAAATCATTCATTCAAATGTCTTGTTATGAAGACTCATGCAGATTATAAGATGTTTCATAGTGTAAGATCATTCTTGATGTCCACCTTAAAAAATAACCTACGAAGGGGAATTAAGTTGAATAACAACTTTGAAATGTATCTTGGTTCTTGATGTATTTGGTTGATAACATAACATCCATAAAATCAATCCGGTTGTACTGCCACATCCATACTTTGCTGTTCAGGTCAGTTAATTTGCTGATCATGCAATTTTGGTTGAAATTGGGTTGACCTTAGGTTGGGTTTGGTCACCTATGACTATGTGTCCACCTTAAGATATCATACCTAGTGAATCTGTGTTGAATGGTACATACAGGAAATATCTTTGTGTATCACAGTGTGCACGGTTGCTTCTGGCATTTTGCTGCCATAATCCATAATATCCAAACTTGGTTTGCTACATATAGGCTGGCAATATCAATGTATATATATATATAGTATGTGAACTTCTGTTACTTCATGATTACGTACACCTGACCAGTACTTCGTTAACAGTAATTGTATAAGTTAGCAGCTGTGCCTCATTGAAACACCTGTAAAACAATCAATATTAATTGAAGTAAGCCATAGATGAGGCCTATATACTGGCCAATATAGAAACTCTAAATTTAATCAATTATCTAGAGACTTTGCTTTGCTGGTATCGACCAGGATGTAGATAAACATTTATGCTTCTTGTGTATTTAGGTACTACAAATGAAATACCTCTTGAATAGTTAATAATAATTGAAGAAATCAAGTTTTCAACAATGTGCAGTTTTGAGATATATCTAAAAAAAATGAATTGTGTTTATAAGTATAGGTCAAAATCAAAAGTTTCAATAACCTTAAGTGGCTGTAACTCAAATTATTTCTCAGTGAAAGAAAATTGCTACATACAAAGTAATATCACTTTTTTTAAGTGGTTAGATTTTCAAAAACGATAGTGTTCAAAGTTTAAGTAAGCTGTGTGTATACACATGCGACATACACAATAGTTTCAATTGCATCAAGTGGTTATGTCTCAAATCACCTAAAGTTCATAGTTTAAGTAAATTGTGTGCATGTATGTATGCAGCACACAGTGTAGTTCACTCCACCCTATATTCCATACACTCATCATCCAAGTGCAGGCTGTGTCTGTGTGTATGCTCAATACAAGTTCTTTTCCACTGCTTCGAGTGGTAATATTTTATATCAGCTATCCACTATCAGTAAATCATGCATGTATGAAAGTTTCAATAGATGATTCAAGTGTCATATCTTAAACATTCATCTTAGTCAAGAGTCTAAGTATATGTATGCATGTCATTTTGTATTGCCATCCCTGTATGATATAAAAAATTTGATTGCTTCAAGTTGTTATATCTTAAACATTTCCCTCAGTCCAGAGTCTAAAGATATTCTGAATATACCTATGCATGCCATCCCTGTAGGATACAAGTTTCAATTGCTTCAAGTTGTCATATCTTAAACATTTCTCTCAGTTCAGAGTCTGAATATATTCTGTATATATGTAGGCATGCCATCCCTATAGGATACCTAAAATTCAATTGCTTCAAATCGTTCCATCTTAAACAATTCAAGCGTGGAATGTTTGTGCGTCCTATTAATTCTGTAATATGATACACAGCCTATCAACATACTGATATGATTACCCAGGCTCTATACTATTATGATGGCACCACTACTGGGGGTACAGCATCCTTAACCCATTAATGCTTAAGAGTTCCTTCAGAAATTGTCGTCTGGATCTTTCATACTTTTGATAGTAACTTTGAAATTGAGAATCATTTTACAAAATGTTTGAAGGAGAGTTATCAGTTATGTTCTGATTAACATTTTTCCTTGAGATGTTTTTCCAATTTCGCTTTTACCAGCTAGATTTCGCCAAAGTTGTCAGGCTGCTTTTGGCCGCTGGGAGCATGAATGGGTTAACTGCAGAATGGCAGCAATAACAGATATAGCAGAACCACTGGAGATCAGATAGTGTCCAGCCCCCTGTCACACTATCCATCACACATTACATACATACACTATATAGCATTAGCCTGCCTTAAATATTTCTAAACCTAACCCTGGGATATGTCAGGGCTCAAGATTAGCTGGAGCTAGGAGCCCATGAGGGATCCCTTGAATTCTCCTGGGGCTCCCTGAAATTGCTGCGGGGGAGCTCAGACATGTACTGCATCGTTTCTATATACACCACACCTTTTACGTAGCTTTTGAAGATGCGCTTGGACTCCCTGTCCACCTTAACCAAAGTTTAACATTAATGTATTTGGCTCATATATTAAAGTGTGTATGCAGCAAACTGTTGAGACATCAGGGTCTGTATTTTTCCTACGATAACCACTGAAGTGAGAAGCTATATCATACATCCAGGTTAAATGCAGTGGAGCTTACTGTTTACAAGTTGCATATTCGCCTCACAGATCACAGAGGTCGGAGGTTCTCAGCCTTTGCCACAAACTAATCCTCTATCAGCAATTTAAGTTGCCGTTTCCTCGTAACTTTTGTTTTGTTTTTATTGTAAGCAGGTTCTGTGAAGTTAGTATCGTATGAGAGAGCGCGGCGTCGAGGAAAAATACAGGAGCTTTTGTTTACGAGTTACACCTATATCACAGGTATTTCACTGTATTTGTTCCAACCTATACTTTTATCAGTATCTAAAGTTGTGGTATCATGTAGGTCCAATCCTTATATCCGCTTGGTCCAAAGTGCCTTTAATAAGAGACCATCACATCCATGTAATAAGATGGAGATTCTGTGTATAAAGTACAACTGTATCTCAGGGAGAACAGAGGTTATCAGCATAATCCAGGTAATGAGGCAGAGCTTCCGTTCACTTATTACACCTGTATCCTCATGGGAGCAGAGGGGTTAGGTTTTTGATCCAACCCATCTGTTTCACAGCGTTATAAGTAGCAATACAAGGTCCATTTCCTTGTACCCTCCCAAGCGAAACCGAACTAGAGTTAAATTGTTAATTCCATACTTGTGAATATGTTTAATCCTCCCTATAGTGAAATTGGGCCTAAATGTTCTGTTTGGACACCATATCCAGATAATAAGATGGAGATCCTGTTGATATGCTTGCTACACCTGTGTCTTCTAATCCCTTTCTTAACATTAGTGTTGCAACACCAGGTCCATTTCCTTGTATCCTGATGTTTCCTCGTTTCCCATATCCTTATAATATCCTAGAGCACACCAGGCCCTGCACCATTTCCAGGTAAGTGTAAAATAGAGCTTCTGTGTATACACTAAACCTGCATCTTCCTAAGATCATAGGGTATAATTAAGCCTTCAATCCTATCTCTGTCTTGAGTGTGGATTATGTATGAAGTATGAAGTCCATATCCCGGTATAGTATGTACTGTAAGCCTTTGATCCGATCTTGACCTTGAGTGTGGATTATGTATGAAGTATGAAGTCCATATCCCGGTATAGTATGTACTGTATGCGTGAGGATGCAGCAATGAGAGGTAAAGATAGACCAGGTGTTGAAAGAATACCTGGTGAAGTTTTAGCTACACCCTCAAAACACAATCGCCTCCAAAACGAGGTGACTGTATACTTAACTCATCTTGCCTATTCACTCACAGCCTTCAGAGATCATTCATGCAAGACGGACCACAAAAACTATGGCCTGTTCGAGAGTTGGGGTGACATGTTATATATGTAGCGTAAAGTTCTAGTGTGCCTAGGGATCATGTTACCTGCTATAGGAGTGGATAACAATAAATAGTGCATAGAATGATAAGGGTACTACATGGTCATTAACCCTCAATTTACCTGTAAAATCATGAAAATTAAAGTGCAAAGCATAGTAAAGGTATTTCAGGGTCATCAACATCAATTCAACTGTAAAAATATTATGAATGAATAATGATAACAATGAATAGTGCATAGAATGATAAGGGTACTACATGGTCATTAACCCTCAAATTACTTACGTGTTAAATATAACAATAAAAGTGCAAAGAATAACAAAGGTAATTCAGGGTCATCAACCCTCGATACACCTGTAAAAATATTATGAATGAATAAAAGTGCAAAGTATAATTAAGGTATTTCAGGGCTAGCAACCCTTAATTTACCTGTCACAAGTACTGGGCCTAACATTTTTTTCCTGTAACCCCACCCTAACATTAGTTTTTACTCAAAAGAATCCCTATCCTTGAGTTTTTCCACTCTTCAAACTCCTAATCAACATAAAAGATGCATGAAACACATTTTTGTTAAACAAAAAACCTACCTGCCCTTTTTTCGGATTATTACAGAAAACAAACAATTATTTTTTAGGCCTTAACAATATTAATATTGCAGAAGTAATAGGTATCTTTCATGGTCATGAGACCCTCAAGTTACATATCTTTGAAAGGTTTTGATAATGGCCATAGTGCAAAGAATAATGCAGGTATTACAGTACAAATAGGTCAGCCCCTCTATTTCCCTGTTACAGGTATTGATAAAACCGATAGTGCAATGAATAATCTGATAGTGCAAAGGCTTACCAGATCAACTCCTCATGTTATAAGCCATAGGCACACGTTATTATTGATATGTGATCATTACATATCAACATAAAAGAGTGAAGGGTGATTGATCATCCTTGAAAAAAACATCAATTGAGGCATATATGCTTAACCCTTTCAATGCTGAGAATACTTTTGTATGAGGCACAAGAACTCAAAAATCTTTGAAAATCATTTAAACCCTATCATCTTGGTATTCATTGGAAAGCTCTCATCGAGTACTCTCAGATGAGTACCCATTTGCCAGGGTTTTGGTCATTTTTCAGTTTTTTCACATTATTTTGTATTGATCAAATTAGCCACCAGCAGCTTAAGGGCTAAGAGTTCCTTCAGATATTGTCATCTGGATCTATGATTCGCTATGATACACATGAGACTAGTCCCTCCAACCTTCCCCCTACTAAATGCTTTGGAAAATATTCCTTTCTGATCTGGCTCAAAAAGACAATAAAATTGATTAGAAATAATGAAATTGAAATGTTTTTTTTATCTGAATTGAAATAAATGAGTTACTGAATGTTTCAGTGTATTGTAGTCATGAATGTCTATCTTCAACAAGTACTTTTACATTCAAATACATATGTAATCATGAAATGATCTTACTTCTGCGATTCATGTATGTTATATTTACCAACTACAGAAATGTTTCAAAATTTCCACTTGCCAAGTTTTTCTAGTTTAGTTCAATGATAATTATGAATGGGTTAATTTGTATGGTAACCCCTCCCATTAAATAACGAAGTATGAATTTGTAAATATCATAAGACAAGTTATTGGTTAGGTTCTCAATGATAATTCTCCTTCAGGCAAACAAAAAATGCTTTTTTTGTGGTAAAAAAAATACCAGCACATATATTTAGTGAGATCATCTTGGGTTGCCACAGGGATGTCTGTTATGCAGAGAAAATCTAAACATCTGGTGCAGAAGACAAGAAAAAACTGGAATTCCTCTGACAGTGTTTAAGTGGTAGAATACTATTTAAGTCGTAAAAGTGCATCTCGGGTTACAGAATAAACAGCAACATGCTCGGCTGTTAAGATGAGCTGGGCTCCGAGAGCATCTTAACCCTTAATCACATCTGGAGCGTCGAGGATTGACTTTTACCAGGGTCTAAAAAATGTAAATGTAAAAAATGTAATCTTTATTTTAAGTCGGTATATCAATTACAAGAAACACGAGCTACTGAGGCTCTTGGCCGACTGACACTTAGATTTCAAGCTTGGGGCCCAAAAAGGTCTTTCGATACAAATTAGTGGTCAAAAACAGGATTTCTGGTTATTTTGCACACTATTTTGGGCCCCTAGACTGGAGAAGATAGGGGCCCACAGCAAAATCTAGGGGCATATGCCCCCGGGCCCCTGGGAAAGTCGCACCCTGCTTTTACATTTTCAGGCAGGAGCAGATTTGGCTTCTGGGATTAACAATTTAGAAGCGAATATATATGCCTGTGCATGCAGCTGATCGGTAACAGTGGTCCAGAGGCTCCTCTTGGAGAGCATAACCGCAGAAAACATTAGAAAAATGTGTGCTCTGAGATGCACTTTGGGGAACTATCGGGTAAAATATGGGGAGACTATAGTATTGAAAAAAAACTGAAAAAAAAAAAACATTCTCAAAGAGCTCCAGTTGGTAGTTTATATGTACATTTACAAAATTGGCTACTATCATTATGATTTAACATCAGGTCACAAGATCACATGTTCAGGGGCAAATACCCCTAAATGATACTTACGGTCAATCCCTTGAAGCATCCACATGGTCTGACATATGTGGAAATATCCTCATCGATACTTCTTGAAATCCTTTTGAAAAATTACTACATTTAATGAGTTATGTTGAAAGATGTAAGACTTTGTGTAACTCCAGACGTGAAGGAGTTAAACTTGCTCCTAGCAATTAATTAGAGTTATCTTAATCATCTTTCTTTTTCTTAGTAGGAGCTTGCATGTTGTATTGCGGGAGATATGGGTATGTCTGAGTCTCGCTAATCTGTGTCCCTGCAGGGCAGCAAAGGGTTCTGACTAGGGATGGAAACCTCCAAGAACGAAACTATATATGGTATCGATACCAATGAAATGGTGCAGTACGTATTTTAATAGTACTGTTAATGGTACTTTTTTGCATTATTAACTTAAAATTTTGTTGTGAATAGTCATGCAGAGCGAGTGGCACCTAGATCCCTTAAAAAGCACCATTCAGGTCACCCAATTTTTTGTGAGGAATTTCTTAAAATGTCAATGTCAGGCATATAATTGAATTTTTCCATCTCCATATAATTCCCATGACATTGTACAAGGATATCATGCCTTGTTTTTATAAATCAATACATGTGTATGGTTGAAATCTGAGTATATAGTGGTCCCCCTTAAAATTTTGGACACCCGAAGATTTTACAATTGCCAATTTTTGGCACCCAGTTTCTTAATCCTGGCTAAGACCAGGGGAAGAAGGAAGAAAGGAGGGAGGGTGGATTAGTAAGTGTCTACGTCATTCAACAGCTCAGGTCATATTGTGATGAGATAGAAACCCAGGACCCAGAAAGATGTTCCATTCTCCTGTAACTTAGAGCTATAGTGAGGATCTAGCTAAGACTTGGAAGCCAGGCATCCTAACCACTAGGCGAGGCAGATCATCTTCTCTGAAGACCATTATAACAATGTCCTGGAGACACCATGATTGCTTAGCCAATGGGACGCAGAGAGTCAAGTATAGAAATCTTATAAGCTTTGAGAGGCCTAGATGCTTGTATATGCAATACCCCCTCATACAAAAAAGTGTGAGCTTCAAGTCCTTTATTTTTATTGGTTCTGTTCAAGACAGATGCTGAATAAATTAGATGAATCCTGCCAAATCTTTAAATAAGTTACTTATATTTTTGTAAATAAAGTAGTATCAAGTATCCTAGAAAGAAATTAATTCTAAAAAGGTTGGGTTTTTTACTTATAACTAAAAATTTGTAGAAAAATGATAAGAACCTGACGATAGTAAGAGTGACCAGGTAAACTGGTATTTTAGTGATGTCAGAGACATAGAGAAAAGTGTATTTTTGGTCTAGACTTTACGCAGGATTACCCCCCAAAACAACATGAGGATATTCTTTGCCGTCCCTGTCTAGCCACGCAATCGCCAGACAAATTCTTTTTCACTCTTTCCGGAAAGATAATTTTAGAATGCAACCTATACCAAATGCTACCTCTTGAAATAGCCATTTATCTTTAAGTGTTTCAACTCCTGCTGATTTTGTAGAGGACTGCAGAATACAAATGTAAAATGATCAACAGGCAAACAAGTTTAACTGTTTCAAGAAGGTTAATTTTAGAAAGCAATTAATACCAACTGCTTTCCCTAAAAAGTGATTTATCTTTAAATGTTTTAACCTGAACTGACTTCATAGAGAAATGCAGGTATCAAAATGCAAAAGAAACGCAAATGTATTACTATAGGGCTCGAAATAAACTGGAGGCAGGAGCCCAAGACTGAGCACTCTCCCTGAAAACACAATTGGTCTGAACATAACTAATCGAATAATGAAATATTTGAAATATATGAAGAAGGATTAAACAATAAAACTTACAAATATTTCTCAAAAATGTCATTTTGCTATCAAGATGTTTCCTCAAACTACGCATGCCTAATGGTCTCCTTAGCAAGTGTCGTCTGGACCTATAATACTTCTGGAAATAACTTTGGTATTTATTTTATTTCTATAATATATTTGAAGGAGTTTTGTGTGCTGGGTTTCGAATAAAATTTCTCCATCAAATATTTTCCAAACTGCTTTTGTTAAAAATAAAACACAAAAATCGTCAGGCAATTATGGCTGCTACAGGCATGAATAGGTTAAGTGTCTGTTATAAATGGGTGTTGCCAATAAGGAATTTCTATGTCACCAAATGGCCTTCAACAGTAAACATTAATAACATTAAGAGTATAGCTACCTCAGGCAAGTTGAACAAGTCTAAATAAAATATCTAAAGAGAGCTATGCTGCGTGATTGAAAAAAATAAGTATTTTAACATTTTTTAACTTAACAACACTTCTACACCACAGAAAACCGACCTGATTAGGAAATCTTTTTCTATCCACTAGTAATCAATAGTTGGTCACAATTTATCACAGAATACTAGAAACAGAGAGAATAACAAATTCCTACTCATTCCCCTGTACAAATCACATCTGTATAAAGTTGTCAGATCAGCTGGGAAACCACAGTAATCATGGATAGTGATGACTGCCCCCCCCCCCCTTCACGATTAACTGATTGAGCCTAGCGCTATAAATTGGTTGCTCACTAACACTTAGGAATGTTTATTTTTACATAATATATCAGCTGATCAAGTACCTTGGGCTATCAATAACCACGAGGCTTGAAGTTAGCACGTTCTCCTGTCAGGTAATATTGCACAGGTCCAGACCCAGGTCTACATCACATCCACGCTAATTGTTAACCATTTTATATATACTGACCTTAATAAGCTCCTCATTTAGTTCTATACTCGCACACCAGGTGGCTTGAAGTTAGCACGTTCTGCTGTCAGGTAATATTGCACAGGTCCAGACCCAGGTCTACATCGCATCCACGCTAACTGTTAACCATTTTATATATACTGACCTTAATAAGCTCCTCATTTAGTTCTATACTTGCACACCAGGTGGCTCATCAGCCATTTTTTTGCGATCCGATTAATTGCCTAATTTTTCTCGATGTCGATTTTCTCGATTCCATTCTGTCGCGCGTGGTAGTGCTTGGAAAAGTGTGGTGGGGGCCGGACCAGCACCATGTAAAATACATTGCGTGGCCCTCTCCACAATTTTCCAAGTTACACCGCGCGCGATAGTATCTGTCGTAGTGCAGTTTCAATGGCGGCCGGCTGTGGGCGGCTCAGCGTCGCGGTCTTTTTAAAAAATAGGGTAGGCTCTTTTGTATTTTGGGGGTAGGGAAAACAATGGAGGTAGGGGGGGCCGTATCGAGTTCAGCAATCGATATCCTCTCATGTTGAACATCGATCTTACGACTTTGCCGATCACTCGATGTCATGCCTATCGAGCCCAGCCCTATATCCCAGTAGCAATTATGAAAATGTTTTTATATATATAATTAAAATTGTGATAGACAGCAACAAGAGTATAGTGTTACTGTACGAAAAAAAAAGGTTTGTTTGCATGAATGAAATACTCATATTTCCCAACTTATTTTCATAATTGCTTCATGATATATCTGTTCATCCCCGTATGAGAGAACAGTGTGAGCTAGACAGATGATAACCCCAGGCCATGCTTCATTAACCCTAGTCATCCTCAAGAGTTCATCTTGAAATTTTCTCCTGGATCTATGATACTTTTTACTATAACTTGGAAATTCAGAAAGAATTTACAAAATATTTGAAGGAGAGTTGTTGGTAATGTTCTAATACACATTTCTCCTTCAAATATTTTCCTAACAATGCTTTTGCACGATTTCATTCAAAACGTCAGGATGCTTTTGGATGGTGCGAGCATTAATGGGTTAATGGTTGTCTTCTGCCAGACAAGCTCATAACGAATGTTATATCTCTAACAAACTCTCTATCTTATGCAATCCATCCATCCTTAGGAGTTCCTCTGTAAATTGTCGTCTGGATATTTAGAACTTTTGAATATAATCACAGAATTCAGAATTCATTTTACAAAATATTTGAAGGAGAGTTGGAGGTAGTGTTCCGGTACACATTTCTCCTTCAAATATTTTCCGCACTTTGCTTTCACCTTAAAGATTTCACCAAAATTGCCAGGCCGATTTTGGCCGCTGTGGGTATTAATGGGTTTAGCCCTACTTTTTCAAGAATGCATCTGCTTAATCTAAAACACGTGTGAACAAAAAGTGGTTAACAGCGAGATGATTAATAGTTGCCATTTCATGCCACCTAGTACGCAGGGAAAAGTAGATAAACTGTTGTTTTTTGGGACGTGTTAAAAGAATCTGCTACAGACAGACAGCCAGGGAGCTGTTTTGTATAATGTCTGACAGACAGACAGTTTTTCTGCAAAGAAAACATTTTTAACCCATTCATGTTTCTACTGCCAAAATTGTCCTGGCTATTATATCATTTTATACCGGTTATATCATTCTTACCGAACTTTTAGGAAGTTTTGAAGAAATGTTGGACATAATCCAAAATTAACAGTTATTTTCAGAAATATGATACCCAGACTGTGCTGCCTATGACACTGAAAAAGGAATTGCTGTGTTGGAAAAATGTACCTAAATCGGATTGTAAAGATGAGAAGTTAAGACATTCCTAGTCTGTTATATGCGTTTTTCCGTCTTCAATTTTTTCTGTTAACGGGTACCAAGTGGTCAAGGTGGCCAGAGTGGCCAAATTAGTTCACATTTATCTCACCAGGTGAATAAAGGACTGTTTGATTATAAATGAAAAAATCTCTAACGATATGAGTGCCAGATAGTGAAATCTATCTACCATTTCTGGTACCACATCACACTGCTTGGTCACTACAGAAGGAAAATGTCAACTTTTTAGGGACTAGGAGACTAGTCTATGATAGCCTTCCTCCCAGAGCATATCTAGATGTCATCCCTTGTGAATAGATGGCGCTGCTAATACAACCCCCTCATGTGACATTTGTGTGAACGAAAAGACCAACAGTAGGCCACAAGCCTTACTTTAGTATAGATGCAGGCATTAATTTATACATAATAAAATAAACACTGTAGCGCCTAGTAGCAAGGCTAAGGATGACCACTCAGCCCTGCAGCAGTGGTCAGACCATGTCTGGACACTGGACAGGCTGAGATGATGAGTACTAACATATGTGAGAACTGCCAGTTCTGGTCCAAACATTCTACACCCACACCACTCGGGCCTCTTTTGACTACTGACCAGCCATTTGTCACTGACTGAGGTAATGAGTGACAGGGTTTATATAGAAAGTCACCTTTTCACATCCATATCAGCTTTCCTGCCTGGTCAATGGCGAACTCATACTTGGTAACTTCTTATCTCAGAGGCAATGGGGGCAGGACAGGCTGAGTATTAGTATTTAGCCTTCAAAAGCAAACAGACTAGGGATATATAGGTTTTATTGGTGCTTCTTATATATTAGATATTTATTACATTTGTACAGTTCAGTAGCATTATTAATGTATCCTATTTTTCAGAAAAAATACTGGTGGAGGGGAGGGAAGAATCTTTCCCTATAACCCGTTCATGCCTTTGTGCACAAAGAGCTGGGATGTGAATACATTAGTGCTCAGATGAATAAACAAATTAAAAGAACACAAACCTGTTGTTTCCTCCACCAAAACATAGGTTTGTTTCCTCTAACCCTACCCTAACAAATTTTTATTAAAATAAAATCCCTAACCTAAAGTTTTTTCCGCCCTCCCTTACTCCCAATCAACGTAAAACATGCATAAAACACACATTTTTGACCAAAAAAAATAATGCAAAAAAAAACCGTTTCACAGACCTACCTACCCTATTTTTTTCGGACCGCTACAGGAAACAAACAATTTCTTTTTGAATTTGTTCATATATCTTGGAAAATAAACTGCTTGAAATTTGTTTTTGTTTTTATTTTTACAATTTTCTGGTCAGATTAATCAACGCCTTGAGTTGTCACTCTGGCATTTACAGGCCAGACTGTTAGAATGGCTAAAATTAACACTGTTAGTATATATATATTTGATTATTTTCTAACATATTTGAATAGTACATGATAAAACAATGATGCATTGTTATCAACAAGATCAAGGTATTAAACCTGCAAAAAAGCTGCTGACTGAAAGATTTGTTCTAAGTTGAGAGAAATAAGCAGATAGATTTTTCTGGGTCTTAGGCACTTAAACAGAATTTCCTCAACCAAAGACAAAGGAAATCAGTGATCAGATCAATAAATAACTTCCCATTTCTGCATTAAGGTCAAATGATAAAGATCGCTGAAAAATAATAATAGTATATAATTTTTCTAATATATAGGGGCTCAAAATAAAGATTTTATCCAGGAAGCCCACTTGAATCTTCTAAAGCTACCTAAAGGTATTTAGGTGTCGTGTATAGAAACCAGAACATCTTTGGGCTCCCTGCAGAAATTTGAGGGAGCCCTTCAAATGACCATGGCCGGAACATGTGTTGATATGGATCGACCTCAACAACAGCTGAGAAACAACTGTTTCTTGGCCTAAGGTACTTATAGTCTTTTAAACAACATTTTGAAAAAGAGAAAATGTTCTACTGACAACTTAATACTTTACTCTCTTAAAAGTCTCTCCAATCAGCTGGTCAGATTAATCAATGTCTTCTCACATCTTGGTTCCCTAGGCCTTAACCCTCATGCTGCTGGTGGCTACTTTGGCCAATACAGAATAACGCAAAAATCCTGAAAAATGACTGAAACCCTGGCATATGGGTACTCATCTGGTAGAGCTCAGCGAGATCTTTCCAATGAATACCAAAATGACAAGGTTAAGATGGTTTCCAATGCGTTTTTGCGCTTTGGACAAAAGTAGCCTTAGCATTGGAAGGGTTAAGAGTCCCCACACATGGGATCACTTAAACAATAATTTCCCTCAGACCAGAACCACCCTGCCCTGCATACTTGTGACATGGACACCGTCCCCTCTCGTTGCTGAGTGCTATTAAACAGAAATATCAACACCCCCATAGTCCAGGGGTCAACACCCCTTTTTTCAGCTTTGGGCCATCCTGTGACATGCATGCCATAAATTAACCCACTCAAGCAAATGGGACCCAAAAAGGCATAACTGCATGTTTTGAAGGAAGGAATTGTTTTTTGTGTTGCTTACAACAGCTTAGATCACATTGCTATGAAATAGCAACCCCGAAATTAGCAGGAACTTCACTTCTCTTTATAAATACCAATGGGTCTTTTAATTGTAGAAGAACCACAGCCAGCCCTCCACAATGCCGCATATTTATATAGCGACCAGGCAACCTGCTTGGCAGCCAGCAGAGATTCGAAACTATGAACTCATGCTTAGCAGCAATGCATCGAAACCACTAAGCCAAGGCGGACCCACATAACTGTTGTGATGATATTATTCACACAAAAAGCATCTCCAAAGAATGAAAATAGCTTTATTCATAAAACCTTTCTAAAATATTTTGCAAATTCAAATAGGAAATGACATTTTCTTTTATGATTGCATTTCTGGAATGTGGCCCATGGAGCTGGAAATATACTGGCTGGTTTACTGGCTCAAGCAGAAATACTTCAAATAAACAGTGGAGGGATTAAATAATATTGTTACATAACTTGATCTCTTCCATCCCTGGTGTGTTTAGTTCACAGGTTTTAGGGATTAGTAGTTGGCATTCTCCCTCCTACCACTTTCACTTACAAACCAATTAGAATTTAGTAGAGCTGCACTCACCACTCACAAACTCGAGTGGCTCGAGCCCTGGGGCAAACTCGCCGAGCTCGAGCTGAAATGTTCAAACCATGAGCTTGTCTATGTTAGGAACACAAATGTAACACAGAGAACCTAACACTCATTATTAACATACATAACTGCTTATCGCTGCCATGTCTTCTTTACAATCTCCAATGTATACATTCAAGTGGTGTTGAGCGTTTACTGACCTTTGTACCTCATCAGCACGTTTTGAAATTAGATAAACATGGCAATGTTAATAAATCTCCGCCAATAAATATTTATTTCTTTAAAGCTGGGCTAGAAAGTATGTATTTTTTTGGAAAATGTGAATGTCTGTGAGCTCATGAGCTCACGAGTGAAACAGGTGGTGAGCTCATGAGTTGATCTCCCTCCGTGAGTGCAGCTCTAGAATTTAGGCGGTTAATTCATACTTAACCCCTTCAAGCCTGGAGATCTTCATGACATCTGGACCTTTGATACTTTTGAAAATAACTTTGGAATTAATCACAAATTCACAAAATTACGTTTTGATCAATATTTCTCCTTAAAATATTTTCTAAAAATTGCTTTTGTTTGAGAGACCAGCAAAATAGTCAGGCAATTTTGGGCGTTAAAAGCATGAAAGGGTTAAAGGGGGTTTCTTTGGACTAAAATAAGAGGTAAGTGGTACCACATATAAAACATGTGTGAAATCATATTAGGTTCTTTCATTTGAGGTGCTTTGGACATGAACCCTATCCTAATATTATTGCAATGAATCCCTTACTGTCAAGGGGGTGGGTGGGGGGAGGGTGGGGGGTCATTCAACCTATCCCCCCCCCCCTACCAACTGCCCTCTGAGGCAAATGATCCACTGGCAAGTCCCAGAACAAAATGTATGTTTGGCTTTACAAATTCAATTAGGCCTAAAAAAAGTTTGTTTCCTGTAACCCTACCTACTGTGATTGTGAGTGGCCTACTCTCAAAGTTTTTATAGGTTCTACCACAACCTAAATATGTTGGATATTTGAGTTGCAAGGGAACTCATTAGGGGGGTCTTTTAAAGTTTTGGTGTAAATATGTCTGATATTTGAGTTGCAAGGGAACTGATTAGCGTGGCCTTTCACAGTTCTGGTTATCAGAGGCACTTCTACAGCACTCTGACGACTGATATCAGTGAACAATACTTAACTCTAAGTGTTATTCAAACCCCCTTCTGGGATGTATGTATAGCAGATTATAGCAAGAAAATCCATACCTACCTACCATATTATTTTTGGAATTATTACAGGACATAAACAAATTTGTTTAAGACCTTAACCCTTTCCATGGTGAGACTACTTTCGTTCATGGCGGAGAAATGCAAAAGTTTTGAAAACTATCTTTACCCTGTCATGTTGGTATTCATTGGGTATCTCTCGCTGAGTACTCTCAGATGAGTACCCAAGTACCAGGATTTCAGTCATTTATTTTACCTTATTTGCATCATTTTGTATTGGCCTAATTAGCCACCAACAGCATAAGGAACTACTTATGATCAATCGTTGTTTTCAAAAGTTTTGACTAATAATTGAGCAGAAAACTTGCCACACTACTCTGTTTTCAAACCGCTCTTCAATGAAGATGAAAGTATCTGCTTAATACTAACAGCATCCAATATATATTAGGACAGTTGTAGCCTTTGGGAGCTAGAGATTAGGCGCATTTTTCACTTGGCCTTTTACATACAGGAAGACGTGCACTTGGATGACATGCAGTTTACTCAATTTCACCAACACATTCCACTGGCGTGTTGAAACGAGGACAGCACATTTGGAATAAATGTTTGAGCGCTGCCACCATGCAAAATAAGTGGAAATGTCAGAGCGTCCACAGTACCAGCTTGTAGATAAGATGTTCAGCGACTGTTTTCACCAACTAGATTTTTGCCTAGCATAATTTTAACATGTAGTAGAAATGACAGGCATGTGGTTCTGCCTCCCTACTATTTGTAAACAGAACACATTTTATCTATCCATAACTATTTGTGGCCTAACCACTAGGCCTCAATATCAAGATTTTTGCTTAAAGCACAATTTTAACATGTAGTAGTTATTATAAACATGTGGTTCTGCCTCCCAGCTTTTTGCATATAGAACCTTTTCTACCTAACCGTTGTAACTATTCGTAGCCTATCTACTAGGCCTTGATGTTTCTACCTTCTAGATATTTGCCCAGCATAATTATGAACATAAGATCTTTCCAATGGAAATGACATGAATGTTACTCAATTCCAACCATTTGCATACAGGACATCTTGTACCTATGACCTATCCATAACTATTTGTAGCCTAACTACTAGGCCTCAATGCTTTTACCTTCTAGATTTTTGCCTAGCATGATTATGAACAGAATATGTTCCCACTATAAATGTTATGACAAGCAAGTGACTCTACCTCATTGAACTTCCCATATCCGGCTTCAACACTAACTGAAAACTATTACTGGCCCCGTAGGACCAGTAACACCTAGGATCTAGTGATCCTGCAAAATCATTAATGGTCCTACAAACTTTTCTTTGACATAACAAGAAAAAACATTGCATACAATTCACAGCCAACATTTATCTTTATTTATTTTATCTTCATTTATTTCAAAAACATTCTTGAGAGGAAACTTGTTAACAAGAATGTCCCCAAATGTTTACTGCCCTGTAGGGACTGTAGGACCAATTGAGTTGTTTTTTTACGGGCCCTAAGCCATTTTGGGGAATTTTTTCTGGCCTTGGGCCAGCGGTTGACTGTTAGCATCGAGCCCTGCATATCCTATTGTATTATATGATTATCTTCATACCTATTGGTAGCCTATCAATCAAATCTAGAGGCTTCAAGCCAGTATATTGGCATGTAAATATAGGCAGTAACTGTGGGTGGCACATAACAAATCTTATAAAATCATAGCCCCTCCCAAAATGTTATTGCCCTAGCTTTGCTTAACCCATTAATGCTTAAGAGGTCCTTTAGATATTGTCATCTGGATCTATCATATATTTGACAATAACTCAAGAATTCATATTTATTTTACAAAATATCTGAAGGAGAGTTGTTGGTAATGTCCTGATTAACATTTCTCCATCAAGTATTTTCCCAACTATGCTCTCGCTTGGAAGATTTCATCAAGATTGTCAGGCTGTTTTTGGCCCCTGTGAGCATTAATGGGTTAATCCAATAATCCTGCAGTCACATTGTAATCCTCTCTCAAAAACAATTTCTAAGTTGTAAGCTATTTTCTCAATGTTATGTCTTATTTTTGGAAAAGCAATAAAGGCAAACTGATGTCTCTAATGATGTTATTAAACTGTTCCTATTTTTGATATTCCTCTGGCCATGATCTTAGAATGCCACTTTTTCTATAGCCAGCCAAGCTACACAGGCAAATATTATTAGAGCCCCACACAATTTTCTGTAGCCTCAGGCTATGTGGCTATAGTGGTTAGCAGGACACCTAGCCACAAAAGCAAATTAAAACTTTCTCAGGATCTTTTGCTTGCTTCACATTTATAAAACAAAAAAATGCTGGTGAAGGTAAAGGTAAAGGTATTCGGTTTATAGTCTTGTATCCACCGAAGTGCTCACACGACCTTCCTCCCCTGGCAGGCACTGTACATACAGAAACTATTTCAATCCCCCGGGGGATATTCCAGAGCAACTGGCAGCATATAGCGCACACACTCTAAGCACTGCCTCATTTATGCTAGGTACCCATTTTGCAGCTGGGTAGACTGAAGCAATATGGAATAAACTGTTTTGCCCAAGAACGACCAAAGTGCCCGGAGTGGCCGGGAATAGAACCAGCGACCCTCTGATTACTAGTCCGACACCTAACCAACTGAGCTACTTTGTCCCCATACACTCTCATCTGTCTATTCGTTTTCAACTCTGCATGTTGGGTAGAAATGAAGAAGTCTGCTTGGCCTATGCCCTATGGCAAGGCTCCTGGGTCTTGAATCTTAATCTAGACTAGCAAGGGAACTGCGGGTGAGATCCAGTTGAATCTGTGTATCACAGAGAAGTGTTTGTTTTCATATCGGCGAGATGTTGAAAATACTATTCCAGGACTTGCCCGAAGATACTTCAACTTTATTTATCGGTGACGACTGGTTGAATTGGTGCTTGCACGGGAGAAATTGAGTGCAGCAGATAAACAAAGATGGCTGACGATTTAACCCCTGGGCTAAAGAGAAGATGCGAATGTAACTGACATATTTGGTGATGGTAGATCAGCTTAAGATGTGACTGCCCTCAACTAAGTACACACTATTCTAGGACTGTCACCGATTTAGCAGTGTTGTTCCAAAAAAGATATCAATTCTTTCTATCAATAAAAATTCCAGTATTACTCCTTGCTTCATTTTTGTTTTAAAGATGAATTGCTTTGAGCTGGGCATGTTAGACCAAAAAGCTTGGCCTTATTAGACCATGGGCTACTGGGGTAAACCCTCCCCCCTCCTAGGGAGGGTTTACCCCAGTAGCCCATGGTCTATATCTTGCTGATAGTAACTTTACCCAAAGAGGGTCACATCTGAATGTTGACGGTACTATAAAGCGTGGTCATGTTGATCTCCTTCTTCCCCCAAAAAATATACCCCAAGACTAGAATGTATACAATACATATTGTCACACAGTCATGACAATTGCAATTCTGGCAAATTTGGGACACATGGACTCTAATTAGTCTGTATTTTCAGAAAAAATGGGCCATGCCCAACCCATAAATTTAAATTGTAATAATCAAAACATTTCCAAAACTATTGGGAATTTATGATTGTTTGGAACTTTGGACTAACCCTTTCACATATGGAGAACATGGTCTAAAACATGGAAATATCTTACCTTAATTTGTTGTTCCTCCTGTGTTTATCTTCAAACACTTTCTCAAATACTATTGTATTTGATAATCTTTGTTCAGAGATATCAGACCATGTGTGCACTCTAGGTACATATGGGCTGACGGACTATCTGATATGTCTCGTACTGTTTGGGGGAAAAGAAAACCTCAGTCTAGTACTATGTCATTCTGGCAGGTTGCACATTATCCTTTTCAACTCTACGTCAGCCAAAAAAGATAGGACTATTTCAAAAATAGCTTTCTGGTGAAATGTATTTTAAGAAAAAAAGATTTGGTTGTTAATGGCGATATTGTCTTCAACTCTACAAATATATTGACCATCTTTAAGTTATTTGTAAAAGTAACGGAAACTCAAGGTATAAATGGATTGAATGAAGTACCTTTTGATTCTGAAATTCTACATGTATTCTCCCGAGTTGCTGGTTCTGCTAGAGACAGTCTCACGCATTTTCCAATTGCTAGTTGACTGTTGGTTTAGAAGCAGTATAATCTTACAAATCCAAGTCGGATTCTATGGTAAACAGGTTATAGATATTTTTGTGATATTACATTCTTTAAAACCTTTTGTTTGTGTAGCAAAAGGGAATTCAAGCAAGGATCACACCTTTTCTATATAAAAACCTAACTTTCCTAAGGTTTGGTATTTGAATGGGGAGGGGGTTGTGTTGTACCGCTCAAACTCCCCATATTATCTGTAGCAAATCTTAGAAACGTGACATTTTCAATTCATAAAAATTTATATCAGAACCCTCGAAACCCCCTCTCATCTAAATACTTACTAAGTCACAAATTTGTGGCAATGTTTGGCATTTGTTAACCCCCCCCCCCCCCCCCCCCCATTCACTCCAGAATCCTTTATATAACAGCCAAATAAAAGAAATGTGACAGTTTTATCATATATATTATATATAACCTGTATATATATCCTGTATAAAGCCTGAGCCCTTATATGACATTTTTATTGTATGAAAATCTATCCAGCTGGATATGGGGGGGGGGGGGGGGGGGGGGGGGGTTACCCCCTCAAACCCCCTGTGTTCACTGTTGAGTATCAGCATTGACAACTTGCAGTGTGACCTCTAGGAGGAAGGGGGAAGATTTATTTGTCCCTGGAGAGAGGCTTACATAAGCACAGGTCCTGCTACTGCTACTGGGTCTGTGGATTGAGAACAGGTTTCTCCCCCCCCCCCCCCCCCCCCCCCCCCCCCTCACTCCCTCCCTCTCTCCCGCCCTGTGCGGTCAGTGGTCAAGCCATGACCGCTCTGCTGGTCAGTAAGGCATACACGCCTGGATGCCCCTAACTAGGCACTAGATTGTCTGGCTGAAACCTCACATCTCTGTATCTCTAGCCTATTTGCATTTGGTGTGCACACATGGTCTGACAACATAAAATGTAACCCATCGAATAGAGTGATAATTGAAAAATAAGACAACAAAGAATGTAACCCACCAAATAGTGATAATTGAAAAATAAGACAACTTAGCATGTAACCCACCAAAAATAGTGATAATTGAAAAATAAGACATGGCATGTAACCTGTCAAATAGAGACATAATTGAAAAATATTTGAAATAGGAATGTTAAATACAACAATTTCCGTTATAATACTTCTCATACCATGTGTACCCTCTATGTGTAAAGGAGCTAGCTCTGACCTACACAATCTTAACGTCATGTTTGTTTGTTTATATGTTTAAGATGGCTTTTTCAACAAGCAAAGGTTATATTGTGACAAGATAGAAACCAGGAACCATGAAGAATTTCCCTTCTCTTTAAGAATAGTCCCTAGTGATCTATCAGTTCCTCAAAAAGAGGATATTGTAACATTGTAACTGTTTTCATATACATATTGATAATTTGTTACATCGACTTTAAATTAGAAGATACATACTATCATGTTGCAGTCCTTTCAAGATCAGAAGGTACACCACTTATTGTTATTTTTGAGAGATCTAAAGATGCTTCTACTGTATCAATAAATATCAAAATAAATATTTTACTAACTATATAAAGTATGGGATTGTTATTTGGCATCCGCAGGATTTTCCAGTGGGATCTGAAAAGAATACTGTGTCGGTATCAACAACCTTTTATAATTAAAAATAATCCAAATAATGAGGCATTCCTGAAAACAACCCATCCTCTTAAAAATGTTGATTGCTGTCACGGTATTGAAAGTGTAAACGACCCCTATCTGCAGGCTGATCTGCAGTACAGAGTAAATGCAGACAAGCGTACTAAGACATCGAGCTAGTCAAGGTCTTATCTGATGTCCTACAGTACAGTAGCACAAGAGACGCATACAGCATAGTAACTTTCCAAGAACAACTTTCGCTGCCATCGCAGGATCGACTGTTCCCAGTGATTAGCAGACCAAACAAATGTAAATGCATTATTGGACCACTGCCATTTTCAGCCAGACCTCACGCGATAAAATACCAACATCTGAGAATCGGATCACGACAATTCCGTGTCCGAAATGTTCCTTGAATATTTATATTCTATATATTATCTTACTTACCTCCATGGTAAACCCTGCTTATAGTTCCACAGTAGAAATCTTAGCCGTCCGAAGTACACCAAATCCTCTTGATCTGCAGACAGGCAGCTGGTTGTCAGCTTCCACAGCACTCTTGGACGCGACTATTTTCATGTAGGGGTGATAGCTTACAACAAATAAGTAGGTTTCTCTATTTTAAACACTATCCACAAGGTTCGTACTTTTGTATATTATGAATATTTATTTAACGTTTTTTACCAAAGCAGCATAAATATGTTCTTAATATTTTTGTTTTTAAGAAACTGTTGAATGGGCTTAGTCCAACCTGACACCCCTATATATAAATGACAGATTCCTAAGGGTTCCCCTGTCTACTTTTATTGATTATTTACTACTCTAAATCAAACAACCCTGTCCGAAACCTATGTCCAAAGTGAAAAGGGGCCTACCTACCCTAACTGATGAAATTATTCGGTTTTATCTGTTTGTTTGTTTGTTTGGGATCCGATACAGCATTTAGCATTTATTGAGTAAGATTAACGATCCAGACTTCCAGTGGAAAGTTCAAGTATAGCATTTCTCCCACTCACAGGCATGCACCATGTGCGGACGACACGTAAAGAGATGTTTTCTTTTTACACTTTGATTCACTCTTCAGGATAATGTGTAGTTCATGCTAAAACCTTGCATAAACATCGATGAAATTGATCGCCAGCGTATATGCCCTAAAGTTCGGGCGTTTTTCTAAAGGTTGTACCACTCACCACTGGCTATAGTATGTCTGATTCGAGTTTGGCAATCGCCTTTTCCACTATTTTGTGACAAAACGTTCTAGTGTGCCATCCAAACTTGGCAAATATCTTTGGAGCATTAATACGTGTATGTGAAAACATACGTTTTGTCTCAACTCCGCAAAATGATGATTTTGCTCAATGACGTCCCATTTGTAAAATTTGCCCATTGCCAACAATACAACCTCGCGTGTTTGTATTGTTGGCAATTGTTGGCAATAGGCAAATTTTACAATGGGATCTATTGAGCAAAATCAACAATTTGCGGAGTTGAATCAAAAAGTATGTTTAAACATACACGTATGACTAGGAGTGCTCCAAAGAGGTTTGCCAAGTTTGCATGCCAAACAAAAAAATGGAAAAATCGGTCGCCAAACTCGAGTCAGACAGACTATAGTCACGACATATCCGCAGTGTAGCAGAAATATCGACGAAAGATCAAAATCCAAGTTCCATTCAGGATTTGCCTTTTGTTTCAATTGGCCTTGATATGGCAGAAAATGCGACGATAAACGTAATCCCAAATTACCAAGTAACAATAAGATACAAATGGTGGCTGTTGAGGCAACTGAACATTTATTTATAGATTGACAAATCGCACATAATTTTAGGGTTGAAATAGAGAGGTGGATTTCAGAAATGTTGCAAAGAAGAATAATGCTAAATAAGATTCAAAGAATCTTTGGAAATCAAAATTTCAACAAAGGCATTAATTAAATTTTAATTCTGGTGAAAAGAACTATTTACAAGTCACGGCTAAGAGGCTGTATACCGAATGCCGAATATACAAAAGCAACTCTAAGATCGTATGTATCCACCTTAAGGTATACTTTAATAATAGGCAATTGGGGAAATTCGCAAGATTTCCAAAACAAAAGGTCAAGAATCCTAGAGTTGATCTAGACAATAATGCACAAGTTTGTCCGGAATTGGAAAACCTTAAGGTGATAATTCAGGACAGCAAGATCATCACCCGGCAAAAGGTGGTGTCTTTGGCTGGCCCCTAAACATGGATATCAAAACAAAAGATTGCACATGAGGAGTGGTCACCCGCCACGAATCTCGACCTCGCTACTTCCTATTGTGGTACCACCACGAAAACAAAGGGCGGGTCCTTATGGGCCCTCCGTGTTGAATTGGTCCCAAACAGCATGGGTGTCTGCTTCGACCATGCAGATTCCTTCGAGATAGACCATTTTGACCAATATTTTTGGGCTGAAAGTGACTAACGATACGGTCTTCGAAGCCATTGTTTTAGAATATGACAGATATGAATCCCCTCTAGGTGCAAGGTCATGTCATAAGTACCTCGTATTACGACAGGACCTGAAAAGCAGTATTAACTACGTACACAGCGTGCTGTTAGTAATCTTGAGGCATATGGGAACATTCAAAAATGTTTTTAACATACCCTCGTGCAGATTCCCAGTTTAGGTAGGACCTTGCACCTTACCAAAGACATGAATGATCAAATGGTAGAGTTTGGTTTTCAAGTAAAGGGTGAATCTCTACATTTTGTCAAAAAACGAAACACAGACAGATATTTGCGTAAAGGGTGCCATATCAACTCAAAATAGCAAATTATTGATAAGTGTATCATTATTCTGTAACTATGAGATGTGAGCTATACAATAGCATAAGTGCCGTTGTCTACATTTAACTCAGTTTTCAGATATTTAAATTTTAAAAATGACCCGGGTATCGGGTAGGGTTCTACCTTAAATAAGAGGGTATGGGTTCAAAGAAAGGAATACATGTTAGAGGTGTATAAGTGAGAGCGGAAACATGTCAGTAGGTGGTGAAACCTCAATAAGTGTGTACTTTGTATGGAATAATATGTATTGTTCACCTGCGAGTATCCAATTTTGTATACTGATTTGAATTATATGAATATGAAATTAAAAAAACATCCGCCATGGACACATTTTTAAAAATGATACAAACGGAGCAATGTGTTGCTTCAAACTATCTTTTTTGAGACTTCAGAGACAAGTATTTTTGAAAGAACCGAAAAATAAGCCTGATTTTTGCCACCGTTGGCATTCATGGGTTATATGAGATGATTTTTTTGCCGAGGCGCTTACTTTGTGAGTGGCATGTGTAATCTTTGGTGCACGAAGACAATTATTGTCGCAAAGCTTTGTAATAATTGGAGGACGTCAATGGGGAGGACATCTTGACATAAGATGTGTCCAGAGAATGTGTGGGAAGATCGGCAGAACGCCTCCACACAGAGTAAAATAGGCTCCTAGCCCCAGAAATGTCATGATTCCTCATTTTTTGTAGTACGAGCATCCCCCTATCTCTAGAGGTTTCCTAGCCTAGTCCTAGGCCAAGAAATTTATTTCACGTCTTTATAACTTACCTTATGTTTATATAACATTCTAAGATGTCTATCCATATGTAGTCCTACATTAGTTCACCAGGTGGCCAGCATAGCATGGGTTCATTTGGATTTCTTGATTCTGACTGACCAGTGTGCCCACCCATGGTGCCATCTATCACAAGCCATAGGAACTAACACCTAGGCATTAAGCAAATGATAGAGATCAGAACAGAGAAAAGAATAATCTAATGAAATCATAGACTATGAGCTAGTCTAGAAGTTTCCATACTCAAACTGAATCTTTTATTCACCTGGTGAGATAATTGTGAACTAATCTGGCTACTCTGGCCACCTTGGCCACTTGGTGCCTAGTAATAGTAAACTTTTTTTTTATAACTTTTATTCCTATAACATAACATATAATGCAGTAGTTACAAATAATTGGACATAGGTATTTATTTTGGTGTTGTTTTCCTTCTGTGTCCTGATTGATGGTAAAACCAATTTAAAACCCTAAACTGTTTTTGAGATTTTCCTCTGTAGCATGTAAAAAAACTGGCGTGTCGTCAGCATATTGGCTTAGACGACGTTCTCTACCACGGACACTAATACCAGTGAAATTTTCACGTTCTTTGATGGCAAGAGTAAGGAACTCAGAGCACACAATGAAAAGGTATGGGGATATTGGATCCCCCTGACGACAGCCTCTCTCTACTGGGAATGGGTCTGAATCATGTCCGTTTAAAATTAAACGGGAGTTGGAATTTTTTTGAAATATTTCGATCCACCTGATAAAGTTATCTCCAAAATTCATTTTTTCTAAAGATTGGTGGATGAAATATTACACTTGAAGACCGAAAAAATCCACATGACAGCCAAGAAATCCAGGCTAGAATATCTGCAGAACGTCTCCTTACAGAATAGACTTAGTTCAATAATATTGATATGCAACGATATCTTATTGTGGATGCTCTGTGTGGGGAGGTGGAAGGACACGGGTAGCAGTGGGATGGGGAGGTGGAAGGACAGGGGTAGCAGTGGGATGGGGAGGTGGAAGGAGAGGGGTAGCAGTAGGATGGGGAGGTGGAAGGACACGGGTAGCAGTGGGATGGGGAGGTGGAAGGACAGGGGTAGCAGTGGTACGGGGAGGTGGAAGGAGAGGGGTAGCAGTAGGATGGGGAGGTGGAAGGAGAGCGGTAGCAGTGGGATGGGGAGGTGGAAGGACAGGGGTAGCAGTGGTACGGGGAGGTGGAAGGAGAGGGGTAGCAGTAGGATGGGGAGGTGGAAGGACACGGGTAGCAGTGGGATGGGGAGGTGGAAGGACAGGGGTAGCAGTGGGATGGGGAGGTGGAAAGAGAGGGGTAGCAGTAGGATGGGGAGGTGGAAGGACACGGGTAGCAGTGGGATGGGGAGGTGGAAGGACAGGGGTAGCAGTGGTACGGGGAGGTGGAAGGAGAGGGGTAGCAGTAGGATGGGGAGGTGGAAGGAGAGGGGTAGCGGTGGGATGGGGAGGTGGAATGAGAGGTGTAGCGGTGGGATGGGGAGGTGGAAGGACAGGGGTAGCAGTGGGATGGGGAGGTGGAAGGAGAGGTGTAGCGGTGGGATGGGGAGTTGGAAGGACAGGGGTAGCAGTAGGATGGGGAGGTGGAAGGAGAGGGGTAGCAGTGGGATAGGGAGGTGGAAGGACAGGGGTAGCGGTGGGACGGGGAGGTGGAAGGACAGGCGTAGTGATGGGACGGGGAGGTGGAAGGACAGGGGTAGCAGTAGGATGGGGAGGTGGAAGGAGAGGGGTAGCAGTGGGACGGGGAGGTGGAAGGACAGGGGTAGCAGTGGAACAGGGAGGTGGAAGGACAGGGGTAGCAGTGGGATGGGGAGGTGGAAGGAGAGGTGTAGCGGTGGGATGGGGAGTTGGAAGGACAGGGGTAGCAGTAGGATGGGGAGGTGGAAGGAGAGGGGTAGCAGTGGGATAGGGAGGTGGAAGGACAGGGGTAGCGGTGGGACGGGGAGGTGGAAGGACAGGCGTAGTGGTGGGACGGGGAGGTGGAAGGACAGGGGTAGCAGTAGGATGGGGAGGTGGAAGGAGAGGGGTAGCAGTGGGACGGGGAGGTGGAAGGACAGGGGTAGCAGTGGGACAGGGAGGTGGAAGGACAGGGGTAGCAGTGGGATGGGGAGGTGGAAGGACAGGGGTAGCAGTAGGATGGGGAGGTGGAAGGAGAGGTGTAGCAGTGGGATGGGGAGGTGGAAGGAGAGGTGTAGCGATGGGACGGAGAAGGTGGAAAGAGAGGGGTAGCGGTGTGACAGGGAGGTGGAAGGTGAGGTGAAGCTATGGGAGTGGAAGGAGAGGTGTAGCAGTGGGATGGGGAGGTGGAAAGAGAGGGGTAGCGGTGGGATGGGAAGGTGGAAGGAGAGGTGTGGCGATGGGAGTGGAAGGAGAGGTGTAGCAGTGGGATGGGGAGGTGGAAGGAGATGTGTAGCGGTGGGAGTGGAAGGGGAGTTGTAGCAGTGGGATGGGGAGGTGGAAGGAGAGGTGTAGCGGTGGGACAGGGAGGTGGAAGGAGAGGTGTAGCAGTGGGACGGGGAGGTGGAAGGAGACAGGTAGCAGTGGGATGGGGAGGTGGAAGGACAGGTGTAGTGGTGGGAGGTGGAAGGAGTGGTGAAGCGGTGGGAGGGGTAGCAGTGGGGCGGGAAGGTTGATGGACCGGTGAAATAGTGGAATGGGGAGATGGAAGGAGGGTGTGGCAGTGGGGCGAGGAGGTGGAAGGAGTGGTGTAGCAGTGGGATAAGGTGGTGGAAGGACAGGGGTAGCAGTGGGATGAGGAGGTGGAAGGAGTGGTGTAGCAGTGGGATGAAGAGGTTAAGCGGTGGGATGGAGAGGTGGAAGGAGAGGGCCCTGGTAGCAATGGCAGGAGGAGGTGGAAGGAGGATGTAGCAGTGGGATGGGAGGTGGAAGGAAAGGGGTAGCGGTGGGATGGGGAGGTGGAAGCAAAGGGTAGCAGTGGGATGGAGAGGTGGAAGGAGAGGGGTAGCAGTGGGAGGAGATGTATGGAGTGATGCAAGCAGGCATAGGAGTGAGGTAAGAAGAGGAAGAAAAAGAAAGTGGGTATGGAGGAGGTAGGGGTAAGGGTATACTAAAAATGGGCCTTTGTGAAAAAAATACTTTAGGAGCTATCATTGATTTGCCCCTTCTCAAACCACACAATGAGATGGTGCAATGGAACCACTAAGTGCTGCGTAATCTAAAACGCGTGGAACCCTCACGTGTGGGAGAAGAAGCCCGCGTTAGAAATAAATTGGACCCCTTTTGTATCAATTGATGCACATCAATTAGATGCTTTAGGAACGGAGGGGTGATGAAATGTTTGTCAATGTTTAGGATGATAATAATAAACTTTAGATAGAAAGCTCTGATGATTTTGTAAGCACACATTTATTGCCAGTATTCTCAAAGCGGCATTAGTAAAGTATATCTGCCCTAATCGCTTATATTAGGCTTTTCTATGGCTTTTTTGCAAAAATGAAAATGACAGTGAGTAAGACCTATAGATAGCCGTCATGTGATTCGAAAACGGCCGACGTCATGCCTGCGTCGCCAGAGAGCGACGACAAGACAGTCGTGTTGCTCACACTCCCTACTCCTTGCTAGCGCTCATCCTGCATAGTTTGGTATGTCGGGCACAGGCGTGACGCTTCTTATGGAAAGGAGCAGGGAATATGAGCTGTGTTAGAAAGTAACGGGAGGAACTACGAAGTTTTGCACTAGTAGATGTCGCAGGAGTAAAAGAAAATAGTATTGAAATGTAATTGCTCAGATTACAATGTAAAAGAGTGGAAGAGAGAGAGAGAGAGAGAGAGAGAGAGAGAGAGAGAGAGAGAGAGAGAGAGAGAGAGAGAGAGAGAGAGAGAGAGAGAGAGAGAGAGAGAGAGAGAGAGAGAATGCTTTGCTATCATGGGCAAGTATTATTTCTCTGGTTATATCAATGAAATATTAGATATTACCAACACACCGAATCAAATGTAATCGAGTTTATGTGTATACACGTATATCTGATCCCAGATTTAACATTAGCTGATAATACCTTGCTGTTACTAATCTAAAGTCACAACAAGACTTCACCTGTAGTTTACAACATTCCTTATCGCATCGCCTACTTTACCTGTAATTTACACAAATTCATTTTTTTTTAAATTCATAAGTGCTAAATTACCATATTTCATTATGTGAGTGAATTGGTAGAGGTATATTTATATTGAAAGACCCGGCGGCCGGTTCGAAAAAAATTTGTTTTCAGATTTTCGCTGACTGACAATCTTTTAAATCAAAATGTATTTATTCTTGTTTGTTTGTTTGTTGATTATTCAATCAATTTATTTATCTATATATTCATTTAGTAAATCGTTCTTTGTCTATTCATTCATTCCTTTATTTGTTCATTTATTTATGTGTATTACGCTCGTTTATATCCAAAATGTATTTGTACATTTTAAATGGTATCACTATGTATTTATTCATTTAAAATCATCCTTTTATCAGTTTATGCTCACATGAATGACCCGAGGTTAATTTACAGCAACTTTGAATAGCCACAATTTTATCATCTGTCAACGTCTCTACCGTACATCTCCCAAGAGTTTAACATTCATTGTTTAGCATAGAGGTGACCTCTGCTTCAAAACAGGAGCACTCCTCGAACTTCGATCTTGCGTCGGTAGACAAGATGTTTGTTTCGATATTAAGGCAAAACTTGGTGAGTGTAAACTGTATATTTGAAATGAGTGTTTCAGAAATAACCTTTATTAAAACGGAGGAGAACCTGACACATCATTCTTTGAATGATATTTCCAACCTTGCCTGATGGGCGATAATTGGGGTTTAGTAATTGTACATCATGTGCATTTGTATAACAACATCCTCAGCCATCAAGATCACTAGTCTAGACATATCATCAGCCAGGGACTAAGCCAGGACCTGTCCTACCTGTCTTTTGGACAGGTACCGTAGTTTCCTAAAAACCTCCTGTTTGGACAGGCAAAATTTTCTATGATGATTTTTCAATTTTGACTTTTGGGGTGTAATAACCAAATATTTTCCTAACAAACCATCTTCTAGGACATAGCTGAAGTGTAAATTGCCCTTTTTGACACACTAGGCTATTATATGTAGCTGGTATAAGGATTTGAAGTAGATAAGTAGCTAAATCTGGACGGGCAGATATTTTGAAATAGCTGTTTTGGACAGGCATTTTTGAAATCCTGGCTAAGACCCTGTCATCAGCTATTTTAGATGAGATTCCTTTACGTAGAGAAACATTAGTAAAGGTGAACTGGCTTAATCCAAACGTGTTTTATTCGGATTCTCGGATTTACCATACAGATTCAGTTCAAAGAGACCGGTCCCTCCCTATACATTAATACAAATATACATTTACCTACAAATTTGAGGGCTTATTAGTTACGGATAATTTTATCCATACCACATCTTAACTGGACAATTTAGGGTCCACTTCCATCCGGAGTGAGCCATTTCACCTGTAATTCTCCATTCTTCTTTTCTGTGATCTAGTTCTTTCTGTGGAGAACTAGTGGTTACGTTGTCATCTATCTTTAGAAATATCTGGCATCATAACCTACTTGTGCATGTTTTGATAATGTTGATGTTGACAACATGATATTTTAGCAAATGCTCTATTTGATTCCTGGAGATGTCATCATTAAGGTCCTCATTCATTTTCCTCCTTTTATTTGCGTTATGTTTGCTATGTATGGTCCAGATCTACATTGCCAAAGTCCCATGGTGACAAACTTGTGGTGACGAAATTGCGTTGTGACAAAATATCTTGCTGAAAAAACTCCGGTTTATGCTCTACTCACTACTAACTGGTATCTGTTCATTTATTTTCAGCTGCGCTGTATCTATAACCGAAGTACCATCCTCCCCTTGGCATGTGAAAATGCCCGACTCTACACCTCACAGACCCCCGAGGGAATGACAGCAGGAGAGAAAACCATAGTCAGCATCCTCAGAGAGAAGTTCCCTAATGCTACAGATGTGCAGGCCAGTGATATATCAGGTAAAGGATCTACTGAGCTGTTAATATATGAAAGTGCATAAAACAATGTATAATGATACAGTGGGGACAAGGTAGCTCATTTGGTTAGGTGTCGGACTAGTAATCAGAGGGTCGCTGGTTCAATTCCCAGCCGGGGCACTTTGGTCTGTCCTTGGGCAAGACAGTTTATTCCATATTGCTTCAGTCTACCCAGCTGCAAAATGGGTACCTAGCATAGATACGGTAATGCTTAGAGCGTGTGCACTATATGCTGCCAGTTGCTCTGGAAATGGTTTCCGTGTGTACAGTGCCCGCTAGGGGAGGAAGGTCTTGTAAGCGCTTCGGTGGATACAAGACTATAAACCGAATACCTTAAATGATAAATCATAGTGCTACATATTTGTTTTCCCATAAGAAAAGTATCTACATATTGTGCCACTTACGGGTCTCACAAGGCTGCTCTATGGTTATAGGTGTGTTTAACCCATTCATGCCTGGAGATATCCTTGACAAGGACACTTCATCTGGGTCAATGATACTTATGAAAATAACTTTGGAAATAAGGTGTCTCATAAATTAGAATAATATTTGAAATAGCATTGTTAGTTACATTAATTAAGATTTTTGCTTCAAATATTTTCTGAAAATTTTGTTTATTAGAGAGATATTACCAAAATTCGGGCAATTTTTGGCCATTAAATTCCAGTTGTACTTTTAACAAATATGTGTATGAATTGTATCATCTAAAATTCGATTGTACATTTGTACCATTTTGCTTACCTGAAATTTGTACAGCTTTAGGGCCCTGATACCGGTGATCCAGATATTGAATATTTTTGTGTGTTTTATTTCAGGTGGATGTGGGTCCATGTATGAGGTTTATGTACAAGCTCCAGATTTTAAAGGGAAAAGAACAGTCATGCAGCATAGGATGGTCAATGAAGTAAGTAGTAAAAGCAATATACAGCCCCAGTAGGTCATCTTTCTTTCAGCGCTGCTGCAATAGCCAAAAGATCTAAGGCATTGCGAGTGACTAATCGCTCTGTCACTACTGGTTTAGATAAAGATTGGGGCATGTGAGAAAGTAATCAGTGACTTGTGTTTAGGTGGTTTTTGACAGGTACAGATTTCCTCACACCATCAACAACAAGCTCATCATAATTTAGCCTCAATAAAGCAGGATGTGATGATTAACAAACAAGTTTAAATGAAGTTATCCTCCTTTTCTTTAACACTGGATCTTTTCCAGAACATAATGAATATCTATGTGATATGTACATGGAATTGTAAATGATTTCAGATACTTTGAATTTTTTTATTCATCCAGGGGTTAACTAGAAGAAAACCCTTTTACAGGGGTTTTATTGTTTAGATTATTATTCTCTTTTATAATCATCTAATTATCACATTTCCCTTTTTTCAGGCACTTAAAGAGCAGATCAAAGACATGCATGGATTACGAATAACAACTGAGGCTGCAAACTCTTAACATTTAAGCCTGACGGTATAACATAACAGTAGGGCTAATATTGTTATCCAGGTCATGGATGAATCCAACCCAGAAAATGAATTCTGATGACACCCTGCTTGGCCTTGGTTTCAAAAAGGAACAATAAACCTATTAGGGTTAACCCTTGTGCTGGTGGTGGCTAATTTGGTCAATAATAAATGATGGGAAAAAAGCTGAAAAATTGCTGAAATCTTGGCAAATATGTACTCATCTGATAATGCTCAGCAAGAGCTTTCCAGTGAATACCAACAGGGCAGGGTTTAAAAGGTTCTGCATTCTTATGCTTTTGTTGAAAGTACCCTCAGCACTGAAAGGGTTAAACACATCTACTTCATTTTTAATTTCATATAAAATGTGGTGCATCAGGGTATATATATATATATATATATATATATATATATATATATATATATATATATATATATATATATATATATATATATATATATCTGTAGAACTTTCCCTGAGGAGCCTACAGCATGGTCAGGGTCAAGGAATATGTTTACTATCAAGAAAAGTGGTGCAGGTAATTTATGTGAGAAAGTGTGTAATCTATTGACTCAATGGATGTGTATACACCTGGGGTAAAGAACAAATCCACTAAGAAATAATTATGGTGCAACTGAAAATAATGCATAATAGAATAAGGAATTGACTGGATTTATATCACAAGAAGCAATACTTTTAATATTAGAAGGGCCACCTTACACTCTTCAATGCCCTTCAGATGGTCTTATGAGATAATGTGAACTATTTCCTTTCAATGTGTACAGTATTCTATGTATTGAGGGAATTTTGTTTGGTACAGCAAAACTTAATTTGCATATGTGTTTATCTACAGGTGTTAAGTTAACGCATTGCTGCCTGTAGTGCCGTAAAATGGCCTGACTAATTAATTAGATTCGTTTGTGCTTATTCTTGAACATACTTGAAGTAAAATTATTCATCTGAACTAATGTACAACTCTCCTTCAAATATTTTGAAAAATTAATACTTTATCTAATAAGTTGTTTTCAAAGTGTCCTATATTTCGGACTTGACATATATGGTGAATTCTAGGCATGAAAAGGTTGAAGTCATTGTCTAGTTGATACATATAACATTTATCTTATATGGTCCGAAAGAGTAAGGAATATGGACGAATTTTTTTGTTTCAACTAGTTCATTACATGGATTGGAATATTTTGAGCATCCCGGCAATTAATTTTCCTCCAGAAAAAATAAAGATGGTGCTTTATCTTTTTCCCAAATGAGAAGCGATATGGAATAGGACTCAACTTTGTTATAGACATTTAATTCAAGAAAAAATATGGATTCCTGAATGTTTGCTAAGGAGTTATCTATATGGATGTTTTATGAAATATGTGAAGCGAAGTGTATAAAATAAAACTGTTTTATTCACTTGAGATATTGTTTATTTTTTCTGGGTTTAAGCTCTGAAGTTTTGTGAAGTTACTATGGCATATCTTATGGGAAAGATTGCTGAAGTTTATAAATAGTAGTACAACTCAACTGAGTGAAGTTTGGATTGCCTAGCTTTACTCCTCACCAGCCTTTTTGCTATTCTAGTCTCCATGATAACAACTAGGGTCATCCACTCAATTTGACAGTCTTTTGATTGGCATACGATAAACCGCACAGTCATATCTTCAGCAATGTGGTTTTTTTCAAGTAATTTCTTTGAAAAATCAACAGTGCAACCATTTTATGTTAATGCGTTCCCCATGGTTGAGGTATCCACGATTTAGTTCATATTCTTGTCAATAGGTGGCAGCACTTAATATGGTGCATTGACTGTTATGTCCTTAATTTTCTTTAGCACATTTCCCCATAAGGCTGAAATATTATTGATACCATGAATTATCTGTACATGATATGAATGAATATATTCCTTAATGCATGGATTTAGATAGTCGGGACTTCAATATGAAGCAAATTTAGCTTGTTTAAAAGAAATGGTGAATGGTGCCACAAAAATAATTCCCTTTGACATTCTATTTGGTATAGAACAAACCAGAGACTTCCTGAACAAATAGATGGAATTAAGGTACCATAACCGAACCCATATACTGTATTGATAAATTTCCTAACTTTGATACATGTTATGTAAGATTATTCTTGGCGACCTAGAGAACGCTCTATGTTGTTATACAATAATTCTTTTAACAAAAAAGATAATATATGATGCAATGAAGAAAGAACAGAAACCTCATATAGCACAAGTCAAAAATGAAGTAAAAAAATTATTATGAAGACAAATACAGACATTACATAAGAGGAAAAGGTCTTGTTTGGAAAACATTATAGACTATTAACAAATATATATAACATAGTATTTATTGCCACATCTATCATGTAATGATACTATTTTGTATTATCTGTGACTTTGTATACCTCACTATTTGTACAACACTGTTTTTGACATGTGGATGGAAGGAAAATAAAAAGGATTAAAGAATAAAAAAAAATGTTATGCAGGTCGTGAACTAGCATGTAAATATCAGTCAAAGTGAAAACTGAAGAAAAAATCAAATTGCAATTCTATGAAAAGTGTACACCTTTAGTGATTTGTAAAGCTTAGAATAATTCTCAGTATTGCACTACATATTGCAATACGTATAATCCCAACTACGTGCATATTTTGAAGGCTGTAGGATTTCCCCATCCACAAAATAATCATTACTAGTTATACCTCTTAAACGGAATTATACCGTGCAATTGTAAGTAGATAAACCGCCTGTCCTCAATCTTTGCCACCTACCTATAAAACAGGCCAGTTTATCGACAGTCACGCCGCCTGAAAAAACATGGTGGGTTGTATGATATAATGCCCATGAGGGCTGCTCATATTTCAATTGAGGTGACTATAGTGCATTTAAGAACCCGTCTGACTTCAATCTAGAATTTAATCTAGTGTAGATAGAAACTCTTGAATAGGATTGCTTTATCTATCAATTATCTATGCAACCATCAAAAGGGAAGTAGTACATAACCTTAAGACAACTGACTCGTGAAGTTATGTCGGAAGAGTCCATTTCCGATAAAAAAAATGATGATATGTGCGAAAAAGATACTTCACATTCTTGCACAGGTAGATTTGAGACTTCATATGCATAATGTGTGGCAAATAAAGGGGAAAGGAACATTATTATAACGCTGCACTACATTGTATGATGATTGACTACACGACATTGTTGCTAAAAAATCAAATTCATTGATACGACACGTTTTCGGTTAAAAAAGAATACATTTACACGGCAAAACAATATAGAAATGAAGAAATTCAACATTATATGTGAACAAGGAAATATTAACAGCAAAATGAATAGAAAATAAGTAAATTAGACATCAAAAATAACCGATTGAAACAGGAAACCAGAGGATAACGCATATGGAGAAATGTAGTTCCGTGGAGTATGTAGGAGTGTACGGTACTCCCGATCAGGATCGTGTACTGCACAGTCACATTTAAAAGGACACTTTAAAGACAAATTCTCTACAATACAGTTATATAAGGTTTTATGGCATTCTTCAAAAACCAACTCTTCAAAATGCTTAGGCATCCTCCTCTACACAGAGGCTCGGGGCAAAATTCCGGAAAACAAAGAGAGATCCCTCTAATTGTAGTGTATGTTCACTGACTGTAATCATATACATGTTTTAAAACCATACATAATACAACATTTTTGGGGACACCATTTGATCACCGTTCACAAGTCACGGTAGTAAGTTGTCTCAAGTAGAAAGGCTGTATTTTTTCAAAGTAATATTTGGATTTGTAATTTTGTTATCATCGCAATTTTGCAATACATTAGACCTCTCGGCCATTGGGACAGCCCTTTGAAAAGCTAAACGATTTTTAGATCGGACCTTTATAATGCTGGTGCCTAATTTGGGCAATTCACACTGATGAAATAAAAGGTTTTCAAAAATCTTTGCACCCTTGTGCTTTTGACGAAAGTAGCTTCGGCATTGGAAGGGTTAAATTTAATGAGGTATCCAAACACCCAAGTTTTTCCATGAAAACTTCCACCATTATGTACGTGTGTGCGTCTAGGTGCAACTCATTTCCATAGGATATTAAAATGTTTTTCCTCGCTTTATGTGACACATGGGTTTGTGCTATGGTCACGTGACAAGTAACCGTAACACACCTCTCTGTCGCGGAGTGACTGAATATACACATTGACGTCCACGCCAAGTCCGCATAATGTCAGGTAAGTAACTTCACATATATCATTATAACTCACTTTTCTTGAACACTAACCAAATATGGTATTTCAAAAGTACACACTACAGTGTAATATCATACGCATCATTTTGTTCAATGCACATTTCTATAGAGTGTGGGATTATGATAAAGTGAGATCTCATCATCTGGCCTAGTATGGCATTACTAGCCAGTAATGCTAGTATCTCACCTGGCCTAGTTAGTCTGTGCGCTGCATGGTGTGGCAGGACTATGTTGTGTCTAGGTGATGCGATGCAGGTAAATGATGTCAATGGCCAGCGGGGTTGTCGGGAGCATCATCCAGGTATAGGTATTTGGGACCTAATTAAGCCCAGGTGTGAACTTACCAGACCCTGATGAGCTATTAACCCATCAACACCTGGAGTGTGCACAAATGGTTTGATGCATATAAAATATATCATAATAAAGTGGTATTTTGAGAAATACTTGACAGAGAGTGAATGTCCCTGTTTGTTTGAAGAAGCCCATATCATATATTCTTTAAATACTACCATAATTAGTGTATTTCGCATAAACTCAGACACACACCAGGCGCAAGTTGGTCAATTAACGGCATATTTTCCTATTTGACCTATAACAATATTGGCACACATTGGGTAATTCATGGCACAGCTGTGCTTTGATGTGTAAAGTGAATCATTATCATACCTGGTACTATATTATCATCATGCGAAACATCACACTTCTATACACAGATACATAGCGTATTTACAGCATTATCTGTCTCTTACCATTGTTCATTAATACCTTTATTCAATTTTGGCTGTAAGTAGTTGAAATTAGCCAGTAGTTTGGGTAAGTCGATGGTTTTCACCAAATAATCTAGTTATGTCCCTTTAACGACTTGCACGACACAATTAAGTCATACTATGACAGGAAAAGTGATGGAAAACGAAATTCCTAAGTAGCGTTTCAGAGACTTGAGTAACAATCTTCAGTAAATTGAATTTAACCCCACCAATGCTCAAGCAGCCTGTTGATTCAGAAGGAGAAATGATACTAGTAATCAAAGCATTATCATCCACCCCCTTTCAGATACTTTTAAAAATCAGTTCATAAATCCAAAAGTATCATAGATCCAGACATTCATTACTAGAGGAATTCCTAAGCATGTATGGGTTAACACGTGTATCACTGCAGCAAATGTAAAATTATTGATAACATGTCTGTGACGAAAGCTTCCCTAGTTGATTGCTTGGAGGGAAAATGTTAAAATGAACTCAGTTTGCAACTATTCTGTAAGTATGTTGTGAATTCATGCTTCGACAAAGGTACCGAGGCGTCCGGGCGATCCTTTTCCGGGGAACACTGAATATGAATGGGTCAGACATCCAGGATACAGTTTGCTATGGGCTTATGTGTTCAAAACGGACACTTGTCCTTTTATTTCGACAGTTTCCGTTGAAAAGTATCGCCTGGATCAATGACAATTTTCATAATGAAGCAAACATTTTGGAATCATTTTAGGGAGAGTTATAGATCCAGTTATATTAAGAAAAAAATCTCCTTGAAGTATTTTCTATAATACCTTTGCGACACAATGGTCACCAAAATCGATGTAATATAGGATACTGCACAAGGGTAAGGAATGAATATCACCATACGCGCCCGCATACGCGTTAGCTTCTGTGCAATGTAATGTAACGTTTATTGACAAAACTGCAAAGTTTGAAACTACAGGTACATCGAGTAAAGTACAACATCACAAAAATTAGTATAGAAAGCGAAAAATACAATAACTATCATACAATACCCATTGCGCCAATCTATACACTGACTGGCTGAGCTTTCTGATATCTGAACTTATAATTAGCCCTCTCAGACGAATGCATATCTCGATAGTGTTCACACCTAGAGGTTTCGCCCTATTTAGAAATTGCTAAATGAAGACACTTTCTATGCCAGGCCAGTCGCTCTTGAGATTCTAGGCCATGGCCATTAACCGAGGACGCGAATTTGCTAAAAACTTCATACGCATCCATGACGACGCAAAACACCCTGGGAGAAAAACTTCATTTAACCCGGGTGATAAAAGTGAATTAGGAAAAGAGCCAGTAAGAAAGGTCTTATCCTTAAGGAAAAGAAGTTTTGTTTTCCATTAATCATGGTTGTACAAAAAGCTCGATGTATTCACATCTCCATGCATCTATGCACTATTACCAATGCAAGTGTATAAACAAAAAAGTTCTTGAAAAGGAGGATGTGCAATAAAGGTGTACTCAGGGTTCAAAATTGAGGAAAATAATATTCAAGCTACACGGGTAAAAATTGACGGGCCCGTACGGGCCCGTTATTTTGACGGGCCCGTTATGGGCTCTGAACCCGTTATAACTGGCCAGTAACATGCCCATTATAACAGGCCTATTATAACGGACCCGTTAATGGCCCGTTACGAGCCGGTCAAGGCCCGGTTATGACAGGCCCGTAAAAATAATGGGCCCGTTACAGGTTTTCAAGCCGTGAAATGTCGATATATTGAGGGATCGAAAACGGGCCCGTGTCCAAACTGGCCCGTGACGGGGCTGTGCGGGCCTGTCAATTTTTACCTGTGTAGATGAGAAATACCCATCAAATTAAATTGCATTCGTTATTTGATCCAAAGAGTATCTTATTGGTATCCTATCTATTTTCAGCATTCTTATTGAAGTGTTGTCTAAACACTACAGCGGCAATTTTGAAAATAACTTTGCAAAACGTCTAAAATGGTAGAATATTTGAGGGAGCGTTGATTGGTGTGACTTGATATACATTTGTCCTCCAAATATTTCCCACGAAGAAGTTTGAAGAAGTGGTTTGACGGGTCACCAGCTATTGAAGCCAATTCCTGGATAGATTTTAGACGTTACCCTAGAGATTGATGTGGTAGCCTGGTCTAGCACGTACGTAATTCTTTTCATCACACGTCATAGGTGAAGAAAAGAAAAATACCTTCCACGTTAGAACTCGACAGGACATCAGTTCAAGTAGCGTTATAGATACTTTCTGCAGAAAGGCAACTTATCAAATTGCAGCTTTAGTAATTATAAAGCAGAGTGAAACGAACGCCCCTGAACGCTAAGCATGTAGGTTATCGAAAAAAAACGCACATAGTAAACTTGACTCCGTCGTGTTATAATGGTAACACTATACGATTCAAGCGTGAGATTTCGGTTCGAGAACCCCTTGCTGAATCATCAAGGTAATGACCTGGTTGCAATATAAAGGTGCGGCGTGGTGAATGACTGTCTATTGTCTATGGTGCCCTTAAAAACTAAATGACTCCTTTGTACTGTTCTTAATAAGACGAAAATTGTGTCTTTTAGACTACGACCTGTTGGGAAAGCTATCCACTGCAAATATCTTTTGGAATGCACCATTAAATACTTCAAAAATGTCATTTATTTTCATATTAGTTCATATTGACCCTTACCGCCTATAATTGTGATAATCAAAATTAAAGAGCAATACAAAATTAACAATTCAAAAAGCCACTGAAAACCAAACTAACGTATGCATTGTTAAATGCGATATCATGCATAACTATCTTTGAAATCCAGCGAAGAGTTTTACCAGTATACATATATTGTGCATGACCATTTTGCAATGTGCTGGCCTAATGTATGTGTGTACGTACTTGGTTAACTCCAGCGTACGATCGAAGATAACATACACTAACTTAAGTAATAGATACAAAATAGAAAATACACATAAATGAACAAAAAGAAACCTGCATGGAGTGCTGGTTGTGTGATATTCTTGTATTCATAGTCTATATAGGTGTACTATAAGTGTAATGATAATGATACCAATGTTTTGCCCACATACTAGACAGGTGAGTCACTCGCCTTCAAGACAGGATGCGCTCCCAGTGAAAAGATCCTGCAGTGTGTATCGAAACTGAGGCCAGATGATGAACGTGATATCTTGTCTGTTTTTAGAAGATATTCGTCGCTTTTGTCAACTAAGGTCAAATGCTCTCTATAAAATGTCATGATTGGCCTTTCTGTCGCAAAGACGCCGTAGACGTGTCGTCATAACGCCTCACGATTTTGTAGAGGAATGGATTCTAGTCCACAGATTTTGACTTTATTGTCTTCAAGCTCTGACTGCACTTACACAACAAATTCTTCGAAGAAAATTACTATCTCACTACATTCTTACAACAATCATTTTCAACTTATTCCTTCAGTTTATTGTTGCCTTCTTTTGAAATGTCTCGCTCAGTTATGGGGAAAAAGTGCATATGGTATCAAAGGGGTGCATTATCATACTAAAACAGGCTTAAGAAATACCCTTGCAAAGTCCTCATGATACAACACAAGTATCAGTGTTTGAAACGTAATATTGGCCCGTATAACTCATTCTACAAACAAAAGGGGTTTGTTTAGGGCGCCAACTCTGTGTGTTCTGCACAATGATCCCTTATTGCCGGTGCACCTTTAGTAAACTCCACTGTCTGATATCCGTACGTCGACACACCAACTCCTATAAGGTACCAGGTACGAATTCGAATACAGGCTTGTTAGAAAGATGTCAGTGACTAAGGGTAAAACAGTGGTTATCACCGGTTACATCAGTTTTCTCAAACGTTAGTGACTGACTGGTCAGGATTCAGCCTTGATAGCCTTTGGTGACCACATTATTTATTATTATTCATTATTCTGGGCAAGTAGCTTACGACTTAAGTTCTAGATTTGTTGCGATATCTCGTTTGTTGATTTTGACGTCAGAATCAGTAGGTGTGTGTTACATATTATCAAGACATCATAACAAATGACTCAAATAAACGTGAACGAGTGTTGATCACTAAAATGTCCGAGAGTTGAGTATTGTAGTGTAGTGTATACCCATTGATTTCACAACATATTCCACAAAATAACGCATTGCACGTTTTCTTTTTAAAATTCTGTAAACAAAAAAATAATGAAAAGACCAGTGAACTAGATAACACAGTGACTAGAAAAACCTTAAATGGAACAGCAGCAGACTTGAGCAAGTCTTGCAATGTGGATTTGGCTTAAATGACCATGATATTAATATGAGATACAGCAGACTGGGGGACCAAAGTTGTTGCAAGTAATAACTATTTTAGAAAGTTTCCATATGACGTCTCTCCATGCACCTTCAAAGGGATACCTCCAGTCCTAGTTCATGTATGGAAATAGGTATCAGAAATCTGAAGCATTTCACAAACATTGAACTACCGTGCGTCCACAAACACCATAGAGAAGTGATGTTTACTTGAAGCTTATATCTGTCATGTGAGCGTCAAGGGATGGGTTTCTGTTTCAATAGTCTGTGCTCGGCTGAGATGCTGTTTGATTGAATGTCTGCATAGGTAAGATATCCCTTGGACGAAACATATACCTTGGCCGATGACCCCATACCTGAATGTATTCAAAGCCTATGTAAATATGCATTATATTATTCAAAAGCTTATACATATCTGACTTCCTGCATGGATGTACAGCATCCGCTCTGCATCTCGCGAACACTTACTCTAATTGACTTACTATAGTACAATTATGAAAATTCATTCAAACGACAGCTCTACTATGAATGAAAACGCCAAAATCAATTAAATACTTAAAGGTATCGGTAACCAACAATAACATCATCCGTAAAATTGCATATAACTGATAACTTGATTTTTTATTTATAAAGTTTATTTATCATTGATCTTTGTCTTTTCTAGAATAAGCAATCTTTCCCTCACTTGCTAAATCCTCCATTATCAGAATATCGCTAACTACGAACGATGCACACACAGATAGGTAGACTTTGTAATAGCCTAGCTTTCAATGCTGTCATATGTATTTTGTCAGGCTCATCTGTTACCAGGCACCAATGAGTCAAGATAGCCATGGTGGTCAATTTAGTTTACATTTATCTCACCAGGGGAGATGACTCTGTATGAGTATGAATCAGCTTGAGATGGGAGGAACATGTAGTGCCATCTATCTGTCATATCTGGTACTATATCACACGCAGCTTTGCGGCCAATTCAGAATGGTAACCTTTTCAAGTCTAGCTAAGTAATAAACAAACAGCGAATATAAGACACGCTTGTCATTCCTTTTCATACTAAGAACTGGGACAGTATTCCTTTTGTTTACTCTTGCAAAGCGTGTGAAGGTATAACGCATCGCTGAGAAGGAATGTAAGCAATGTGTAATGTAATGTGTAAACACAACCGCGAGACTTGCTCTTTGACATTTCAGTACTAAATCTAGGTCTGCTTAGGTGAGCAGTGGCGTTTTCATCAAAAGTCGGTTTTCTCATTGAGACTATCTGAGACTACTCTATATAGTATTTTGAGTAGCCTAGAGTTTTATGCCGGCATGTGTATTTTTGTGTCTTCAGGGTTTTCTGTTACCTGTCGAGGCGCCATAGTGGGCAAATTAGTTCACATTTATCCCTCCAGGTGAATAGAGGATTCAGTGTAAGTATGGCAAACCTCTACAGATACTTATATGAAGAAGGGTTTGGTAATCTAAGATAGATAGGAGGACCAGGTGGTGCCACCTATCTACTCTTACTGGTACTACACCACACTGCTTGCTCAACTCAGAAGAAAATGTAAACCTTTTAGGGACTAGGAGCCCAGTCTAAGTCTAGAGGTAGGAGGACCAGGTGATGCCATCTATCTACCCTTACTGGCACTACACCACAATGCTTTGTTAACTCAGAAGGGAATGCCAACTTTTTATGAACTAGGAGTGTGAGTTAATACTTATACATAGGGTCGATAGCTATCATGCTATTTGTTCAATGTTTACTATCAACATATGATGGGCACTCATATGCTCACCATGCTGACATCTTTTTATGTTCACCACAGATCGTGCGGTTCGCTCAATGATACCAGAGATGTTGATAATACAGCTCTCTGTTGATACTGCTTCATACCAATCACTATCAAAGGATTACATTTGTGTTTGCTATCATCATAATCAGGGCACTTGACGTTTACCTTAGTAGCATACCCAGGTAGCGATAAAGCCTATATCAAGTGCATACCTTTGATAAGGGCTGACTAGTGATGTAAACATGACCTGCCCATTCCACTTTTAGCATTTTTCAGCGTCTAGAATGGTTAACTTCAGAACAAAAAAGTCGAAATTGGGAATAATGAGATAAATTGTTCTTTCTTATTATTCTTAGCTATAAATGAATTAAATGTTGATTATCCGGCCTAGAATAGTAAATCGTCTATAGGCTTGCTTAAAAGCTTGGAGGCAGATCCACCCCTATCAAATCTGACGAATTTAGAATGAATCCACTATAGGCAGTCCATAATATGTATGCATTTGCTACCCCAAATTCGCGATTGAAAGGACCATATTTGGGCGAAGTTCACTATAGAAAAAAGCAACAAACTTTCCTGGTTGCTTAAAAGCCTAAGTCAGGTTCTCTGGAGAGTTGACACTGCATAGAAACAATAATCACTGATAAATCATGCTTAACGATAATTCTGTCCCTGGCTGACCAGACTAAAGCTTGTGTTTGTATAGATTAAATATAGCGCTTTGTGTGTATAGGTAGCTGGTTGTCCCATGCTTGACTTAAGGAATGTGCCTCCAAGCAGTTTGCATGTATTCAGTGGTCCATTCACCCAGTTAAGCCTCTCTACACTGGAGTAGGGTTAGTGCATGATTTTGACCTATTTACACTTACACACACCGTCGTTCGTCCATCAGGTGAGTAGAGAGCTGCCCGTAGATGTCAATATTTAGTAATTATGAATGTCAACATATTGCAATTGAAGCTTTTTATAGTAGTTTTGATGCATAGCATATAGTATGTGCATATTTAGGTATGCTATTATCTAAAGCGTTCATGTTATTGGCCCCTGCTGTACGGATGGGAAAGGGTGATGGGTTTTGTGGGTGTGTCGGGGTTTGGGATACAGGAGGGATTTACTGTATTATAAAAGACCCTATCATGTACTACTCTAGGTGAAATACATATAATAAGTTGTTATTATGTTCCTATAACAATGCTGACCTCTGGTAGGCATTCTGGGAACAGGTCCAGATAGTTTGATGTTGTATTTATTTATACATTCAGGTGATACAGGTGTGTTTAGATGTAAGGGGGTGGGTGGGGTAGGGTTAACAGATATGGGTGATGAGGGTTATTTACAATCGGACAACTATGCACAGTACCTGACTTCAATTTCGGGAGGCGATAACGTTCACTTGTATGAGGGGGATATCCCCGAACCACTAACCTTACCGTACCTGCCCTTGTTAGTGTTGTGATAGTTTACACACATCTTAATGTACTCATCCGTACCACTGCACTCATAGCGTGCATGCCCTTGAGTAACATGCATGCTCATCACTGTATTCGTGTTTATAGGATCATATGCAGGTAAAAGCTGGCTGGTATCACAATAGCCGGGCTGACTCATGATATAATAAGTGGTCCTTATAGACAGGGATATTTTCTTTATTGAAGGACATATATGATATTTTTTTCAACTAGGGTATGAAGCCATCAGTCCTTAGAAACAGCTGGTCTCTATTAACAGGTGGGCGATCAGAGAGGTAGATTGCATGGTCGCAGTGGATTCGTTATGAATTCGTTCGGGGGGGGGGGGGGGGGGAGTAACTGGGTTTCCGAATCTGCTGCCGCTACTCCCGGCCGCTAACGCTGCCGCTAAACAGGCAGATAGTTATAACATCAAAAGTTAAAGTGCGTGTTCCTGTGCATCCAATGTCGGTGTTTTGATAAAAGAAGGGGTGTTTTTTACTTGAAAAAGTCAGCTTTTTAAAAAAAAATAAGTGTGCTTTTTTGGTACAAAATCAGGGTTGTAGGGGTATTTTTTAATTTTGATAACGAGCGTATGCACCCCCCTGAATACCGAAGTCCCCCCCCCCCCTCTGGCCTAGAGTGTACCTTAGTATGTCCGTAACAGTGGTGATTAAACTGCCATGTCTTTTTGTGTATGTATGTATATTTATTGGCCACAAACTGCATTTGTGCATTTTGGTTATCAAAATTAAACTCCGGGTTCGCACAAGTAATACACTAAGCATCCTACCATCTGCACAGTAAACAGTTTCTTGCAGACAGTAGCCACTAGAAGCCTTTTGTTTTTGTCATCATCAACCGCCGATAACCTAATCGACTTATCGTCTGGAATCAGCACTAAACAAATGCATGGTGTTGATATTTTGATTAAAAAAATATGTCTGTTTGATCCCGGGATGCTCCTTTAACACTTTCACACCTCGAATTCTCACATGACCTCACAACCTCTGACCTAGCCTAGATCTCTAGGCTGTCGTATGTATTTTTCTGTCAAGTCGTTCTATTACCAGGCACCAAAAAGTGTGACAATAGTGGCCAATTCAGTTTACGTAGAGAACTCTGCTTCCGTCGCTAGAGGTTGGATGACCATATGGTGCCATCTATCTGTCATATCTGATACTACACATCACTCAGGTTAGTCAACTCGGAAGGATATGTTAGCTTTACAAGGACTACCCCGGAGATAGTAGTCTGTTGGCTGGCGAAAGACAGCGAGCAGTCGTTTGCTACACCTTAGACTGCCAATCGTATACCTTATGTAAGTCTAAAGAACGAAAGCCGCTGAGAATATGACAATTGGCGCCTTTCTCTGTAACTATGGTTACAGGGCGTTGTCGATGGAAAAGAAACGAGGCCTTCATATGAGACGTCACATAACTTGTTGCATATAGAGTTGCAATTCATTTTTCAAATTTTAAGCCAATTTCTTGTAGAACGAGAGTCACTCTTCCATCTGAAGTCGTAAAAAATTAAAAGCGAGTCCTTATTTGACAGATGTATGTGTGAACAAATCATACTCCTAAACGAAAAAAAGTATGGACGTATTGTCAATGGAATAAAACGGATGTCACTCGAAGCTCTTATGTAAAGAGTCCTTGACACGATAAGAGTACGCTATCCAATAGTGGGTTACGTGCTCAGAGCCTCTCAATTATTCCGCACTACGTCGCCTCAATGGGGGATAGCCATACGGTAAATGGAACACCAGACAGTGACAGGTGCAAAGTAACTATACTATTTCCGAGACTATAAATATACTATTGCTCACAGCTGAGCCGTCTAGCAGGAGATTGCCCACGGCTGAGCCGTCAAGCAGGGGAATGCCCATGGCTGAGCCGTCTAGCAGGGGATTGGCCACGGCTGGGCCGTCTAGCAGGGGATTGCCCACAGCTGAGCCGTCTAGCAGAGGATTGGCCACGGCTGGGCCGTCTAGCAGGGGATTGCCCACGGCTGAGCCGTCTAGCAGGGGATTGCCCACGGCTGGGCTGTCTAGCAGGGGATTGCCTGCAGCTGAGCCGTCTAGCAGGGGATTGCCCACGGCTGGGCTGTCTAGCAGGGGATTGCCTGCAGCTGAGCCGTCTAGCAGGGGATTGCCCACGGCTGGGCTGTCTAGCAGGGGATTGCCTGCAGCTGAGCCGTCTAGCAGGGGATTGCCCATGGCTGAGTCGTCTAGCAGGGGATTGCCCACGGCTGAGCCGTCTAGCAGGGGGGTGCCAACGGCTGAGCCGTCTAGCAGGGGGTTGCCCAGGGCTGAGCCGTCTAGCAGGGGGTTGCCCAGGGCTGAGCCGTCTAGCAGGGGATTGCCCACGGCTGAGCCGTCTAGCAGGGGATTGCCCTAGGCTGAACCGTCTAGCAGGGGGGTACCAACGGCTGAGCCGCCTAGCAGGGGGTTGCCCAGGGCTGAGCCGTCTAGCAGGGGATTGCCCACGGCTGAGCCGTCTAGCAGGGGATTGCCCACAGCTGAGTCGTCTAGCAGGGGATTGCCCACGGCTGAGCCGTCTAGCAGGGGATTGCCCACGGCTGAGCCGTCTAGCAGGGGATTGCCCACGACTGAGGCGCCTAGCAGGGGATTGCCCACGGCTGAGCCGTCTAGCGTTACGTTGTGATTTTAAATCTATAGTTTGAAATCGGTGCACACACTGGTGAGGAATACTACAGTAGATATTATTATACAAATATGACAACCCTGTGTGGTGTACAACTGGAATAACTCCCCCGAGAGAGGATTGTCGCCCTCGGGCGACAATTCTCTCGAGGGGGAGTTATTCCTGTTGTACACCACACAGGGATGTCATATTTGTTTTATTATACCGAACAACATACAAAACACAAAAGGGGAAAATGACAAAAAACAAGAAATTTTGGATAAAAACTCTTTTGTGAAAAATTTACAAATTATAATAACAGGGATGTCCAACTGTTGCATTGACGCATCAGAGTGCAACAGAAGCCCCAAACCGTACAACAGGAGAAAATGTTCAGTTTGACTCAGAAATTTTTCTGAAAACATGAATAAATGAGTCTAATCGATGTTTCGCTTCCTTTTTCAAATAAAATTTGTATCAGAAAACGTTTAAACTCCATTTATGGATACCACCTCTTAATCAATCTAGGTGCTCATTTATTAGCAAGACACTGAACTTTATTTGTTTGTTTGTACTTTTACTGTCTTTATTAGTTCGAGCAACTCTAACTGTGGTACCGGCCGTTGTTAAGTAAATGCTGTCTATTGGCCTCATCACAGTTACACTCTAACTTAGAGATCCGAGCATTTATAAAATAGCATCTGCGCCAAGAAAACTGGGCGCTCATATCTATTACTTGAAACACCCCCAAAAAACAGTCACGTTCGTACTATACCTTATTTGTTTGTATAATTCTATCTTTATTTAATAAAAATCCGTTGCCTGATAGGCACAATTTTAAAGTTGAGGCGGTCAGCCTAGTGAATTTCACGTAGGCGATGGCTGACGTTTAATATGCACGCATGCGCATCGAGCTCATTGACCGGTAGCGGTGATTATCACGTTAATTCATGAGCTGTTGCCGTGAATTAACGTGATAATTCATGAGCTGTTAAGGACAACAGCCTGTCACCAAGGAGTGAGGAAATCATGACGATTAATCCATGGCCCTTGACCAATCAGAATCAAGAATCTTCACGTGAGGTATAATAAAGTTAGATAACGCCATAGACATGATATTACAGAGGAATTATTCCTTCATAAAACAATGACAATACAATTAATAACTGCATCATTTTGACACATTTCATTAATATTCATAAAATGAATAACCCTATCGAAAAAATAACTACAAATGAACAAGCAAGAAATAAAAATACAAAACAACAAAACAACAGTGGCATTGAGGTATCAAGCTGTCACACAGCAAGCAAACTTAGTATCGTGTACTGTATAATTATGCAGCCTTTGCCGGCAGATGATTCGTTTTTGGCTTTTGGCCATATACACATATAGAAGTACTAAGCTACAGACTAGCAAAACATATTACACGGTTGGGTGGCATTTGGGTCATGCATTCTCGTTGTGGCCCAGTTACAGATACACCTGGCGAGACGAGCGTCTGTAGCAGGAGTAGAAGTTGTTTTTTAAATAGACGATAACCGTTTGGTCTCAAAAGGTCCTTGCAATGGCAACTCGTAGTAATCGCAGAAGACGCCACCCTTCGGGGGATGAGGATCTGCCAAAGAGGCTTCGTGAAGATGGAAATGGAGAAGGGTCTTCCTCAGGTAAATTTACCTTTACTCTCCTTCTTAAAGCCCTGATGACCTGTATCCACGTATGTCTGTATCTAAATAATAGTGGGGTTAAATAGAGTGCATATCTGTACAACCAGGGGCGGAATTTTGGATTTTGTTCTTACTCTGGTAACTTTACCTTCACCCTTCTTCTTAAAGCCCGCCTGGCCAGTATACATGTCAGTATCTCAGTAGTAGTGGGGTTAAACACAGCGCATTCTGTACAACCATGGACGGAATTTAGGATTTTGCTTTAGGCCGAGTTGATGGCATTATTGAGGCTTAATCGTCACCAGCCCATTGGAAACGAGAGTACCCGGGGAAAACCAGTGTCTAACCCAAGTTACTGGTAACTTTGTGCCTCGAGCTGAATGCGAATCCAGGAAGAGGTGAGAGACAACAAGACGATGATGGCAATGGCGACCAGCGAGGGAGATTGTATGAATTCAATATATCCAAAGGATATATTGTATAGTATAGTTTAATGTAAAGTATAGTTTAATGTAAAGGTAAAAGGTAAAGGTATTCGGTTTATAGTCTTGTATCCACCGAAGCACTCATACGACCTTACTCCCCTAGCAGGCCTGTACAAATGGAAACCATTTCAATCCCCCGGGGGATATTCCAGAGCAACTGGCAGCATATGGCGCACACGCTCTAAGCACTGCCTTATTTTTGCTATGTACCAACTTTACAGCTGGGTAGACTGAAATAATATGGAATAAACTGTCTTGTCCAATGACAGACCAAAGTGCCCCGGCCGGGAATCGAACCAGCGACCCTCTGATTACTAGTCCGACACCTAACCAACTGAGCTACTTTGTCCCTTTGTAATGTAGACTAGGCTCCTAGTCCCTGTACCGTTACCATTTCCTCCCGAGTTGACTAACCTGAGTGCTATGTAGTACCAGATATGACAGATAGAAGGCACCATATGGTCCCCCTATCTTTATCTGCCACATACTCACACTGAGCCCTCCGTTCACCTGGTGAGATAAATGTGAACTAATTTGGCCACTTAAGCGTTCCACAGCTTATGTGTTTACTGCCTTGTCTCTCTTTCATCCGGGCATTATCTTAATTATCCAGTGGGTAGGTTTCCTAGCAACAGCCATGCGGGTAGTTTTAGCGTATCTACACATCATTTCACTTGATAACTTGTGACTGTAAATCATATAGATATTTAGTCTGAATATGGTGCACTGTACATGTACATGTATATCATATCCCATCCAAATAAGATTAAATGATGTCTGGAGCAAACTTTTCAAAGATTTCCTTATGGATATTTTTTTACATTAAAATGTCAATATCTGGATGCAATAAAATCAACACAATCAAATAAAATATGTTTGATAGTCAAACGACAATCACAGGTCATACATTTTGTGGAGGATCTTCTTTTTTCAAAAGGAAGGATTGAGTCAAGTGAGTATGCCAAATTCTTATCCTTGCTAAAACACTCTCCTCATGCCTAATAATTCTAAAACTTTCAGACCCAGCTGAGGATGAATTTTATGTAATTTGTTGTTGACTGACTCGTCAACAGCCTGCCCATTATAAAGACATAGAGACATCAGACGTGTAATTAACCCATTCACACTCAGAGTTACCCTAGAAAGTATATCGTCTGCTTCTTTCATACTTTTAAAAATGACTTGAGGATAAAGCCAAAGTTCACAAAATATTTGAAGGAGAGTTGTTGTTTGACTTCTGTTGAAATTTTCTCCTTCAAATATTTTCCAAAAAATGCTTTTGTTAGAAAAATATTTCCAATATTGTCAGGCCTGTTTTGGCCGTTCTGAGTGTAAATGGGTTAAGCACCTGTGTATATTGAATACTTTTTCATTCCCAGAAAGCTGCTATCCCATCAGAAACGCACCTGCATGTATTGAGACTTTTTAAAGTTTTACCAGCTGCCACTATTATGTTATTGGCACACGTGGTGGAGGAGGTGAATAACCCTTTCGAAGAAAAGTTTAAAAAAACGCCATGAATAAACATGAAATAAGAAAAAAATGCACAAATGAAACAACAGTTGTGTTGGGATATTCACTTGTGGAACAAACAAAGTAGTAAGCAACGGTTAGATTTGGTTTTGGTAAATTAGGCAGCCTTTGCCGCCAGAAGAATATTTTTTTCGACAATATACGCTAGAAATACTTAACAATAGACTACATGTAACAAAAGCTTTTTCACGGTTGGGCATTTGGGTTACGAATTCGCGTTGTGTCCCTGTTACAGCTACCCCTGGCGAGACAAGCGTCTAATTACATGTAGTGGGGGTATAAGTTTTGTTGTATAGCCGATAACCGTTTGTTCGCACAAGGGCCTTGCAATGGCAGCACGTAGTCTAGCTGGGAATCGTAGAAGACGCCACCCTTTGGGGGGATGAAAATTTGCCGAAGAGGCTTCGTGAAGATAGGAATGTCGAATGGTTTTCCCCAGGTAAATCTACCTTTTCTTCTTGAACCTCCCTGAGACCTGTATACAAGTCTGTATCTAAGCAATAGTGGTGTCGACGAACGTCAGAGCGCATCCTATGCAGAAGGTATTCCAAATATCCAGTTTTCCATCAAAGCAACGTTTTTAAAGAAGGGTATCAATATCGATCAGCACTAATTTCACCTGATGGTTTCAGGAACCATGAAATGACAAAATCCAACTCTCAAATATATATCTTGAATCTCTTCTGAAATGGGCGGAAATAGTTCCTTTTAATATCCACGGTTTTTTTTCCACAAACACTACGGGAGAGAGTTTTAAAAACACCAGTTTCTTTAATGTGACCACCTGTGTATCCGACCACAAGTGGCCAACTTAGGGAGGTTCCCTTTACTATAAAACTGATTGGAAAAGTAATTTTCGGACTGACGAAATGTGGTCACTTTAGAGGGGTGGTCAAATTAAAGGGGTGGTCACTTCGAGGGGTTCCACTGTATTGTAAAAGATACATAGCACTCGACATATATAGGTTCATGTATGTACCGTAAGTAGGCAATGGGCGCCATACTTACTGTCAATGAACAGAGCGGCCACTGACCACAACACCAAGGGGTCACTTATAAATGGTAACGCCGTTCTGCCCATCGCCTATTATTATAAGGTACCAAAGTATCTCCCTCCCGGTCAGACCATGTGCGTCCCACGACCGATCGGTACACATTGAATACTAATACAGCGAAACGTGTCAGACTGAAATCCCCTGTAAATTGAGTGCGTGTGTATATAGACTAGCTATTAAGCTTTACTATATATATATATGGGTCATATCACAGTATCTGTTTTGGGTCTGGACAGGACATTTTGAAGAGAAAAACTTATTTTATCCAAAATGTGATAGAATTTCAAAAGTGGTTTTGAACCTGTGTGAATTTTTAGTCACAAATACATCTTTTACAAAAAAGTTTGTTTGAAAATATTTTAGTTTGACTGAAATAATAGCCAATTTAAAAAGGGTCTGGACAGGACATCATTCAGACATGGTTTTCTGGCACCAACACATAAGTAAAAAATCCTTCTAATCTGAAACTTTCTTCTTAAAACTCATAATGCAGTTATTGAGAGAAGGTTTTTAAGTCAACTTCAATACATTGAAAAAAATAAAATTCCTCAGCACTCATAGAATTTTGCCACATTTTGTAACTCTCTTTAGGGGTCTGGACAGGACATGAGGTCTGGATCTGGACAGGACATATTTGTCTGGAGCAGATAGTTATCTAATAACAGATGAAGAGATGCTTTTTTCCTAATAAAATTACTCTATTAAACATTCAACTTAGGTTAGTAGTACATATAAAGATAGAAATCTGCTATTACTGGAATAATCAAGTACTAAGAATACATGTTTTATTAGGCGATCATTTAAGTTAAGAAATATGCTTAGTCATTTCCTTTACCTAACATTTTTACACCTTTGCCTTCAAAATAATGCCTTCTAATTAACATATTTGAGATATATAATTTCAATGGAATACACATAAAAAATCTATATTTCATTGTCATTGGCAATTGACTTGTGACTTCACAAGGACTCTCAACATCTGAATCAAAATTAAACATAGTAGCTGGTTATGAGAGCTGAATATAATCTTACGGTAGTTTAAAGTGTAATGTACTAACTCACTACCATATCATTCAGCCCTCATGATCTGCTTTATGAGTGGTTCACATCAATTCACAGTAAAATATATTTAATGATTTGTAAGTTATACTCTGGTTAATCCTGCTGGAGTGCTGGTAGGAAATAATGATTTAAAACTCCCTATGGGAATTGAGTCAAGATAGGATACTGAAATACACACAACTTCCTAAAAGGAAGTATGTCAGGACAGGAAATACACTTCAGTCTAGACACTAGTCAACAGGATTAAAACTGCTATCAGAGGGAAATTTGTGAGTTATCAAGGGGTCTTTAACGCTCACCTATACAGGTGTTATGGTGGGGATAGGTCAGAGAGTACACTTGACTAATTGTATGTAGTTTTACATATTGATTCAAGTCCATAGCCTAAACCATCATCATGAAACTCCAGCTCTGTCTATTCACTGTCTCCCTGTCTGCTTGCTCATTCCATGTTCAGGTATTTATGTACCACATAGAGGATTGGTCAATTGTAATTAAACAGTATTCATGAAGGGTGGCACCCAATCAATTAGGATGGTCAATACATGTTACTCACATAGGAATGGTAGATTGCAATAATAGGTAATTGACAGATAATCATTTAGGGTGGTGACTGGTGAGCTCTAACTGCTAAAACCTCATAACAAAATAAACTAAAATTTAATGAACTATTTGTCTGATGCAAGGGGTTAAAATAGTTACTTTTCCTACTCTTCCCTATATCAGAGAGCTGTATTACTTAAATCAAAATATCTGCCTATATTAGCCGCCTTGATGATGATAAAATAAATGGCTTCTTGCAGGATGTTACCAGCCTATAAATAAGTTGAGTCAATGAATTTTAATAAGCACTTATTCCAATTTTGAAATAACAATATGAATCTGCATATTTAGATTGGATGTAACTGAATAACCTATCCCACCTGGCAGTTACTAGGGATTTGGTGTATGGAAAATCCAATTTCCTAAATTTCATTTAGCAACTTTTTTGGTGTGGTTTGTATCAGGTTATCTGCATACATTGTCAATTTTTTGTCATAATTCAAAGAATAAGATCACATTAATAGTACAACATATATGTTAATTCCATTCAGTAGTACTATGTTCCTGTGTCAATTATGGAAAAGGAATTTCTACATTTGTTATTTATTTCAAACATATATGCATATCGTTGTCCTGTCCAGACCCCATTTTTCCTGTCCGCACCCCAGCAGGGTCTGGACAGGACAAATGTCTAGGGGGGTAGTAGCACCCCCCATCATGGCCTTGGTCAAAATAATTCATGCCACATTAAAGATACTGGTATGGAGAGGGTACGTTGTGAAAATTATGATTTTATCATTTGAAATAAGAAAATTAATGAAAAAATAGCATCTCAAATGTAGGGAGACTGGATTTTTCCAATCAAAAATGAACAATACATCATTTATTTATGCTTATAGGACACACTCTAATAGATCAAATTTTACTACTGGTATACATATTTCTAATTTGTAGAAAAAAAGTTTAATTTTAATTACTAGATAAAAAATAGAGACATTTTTCTCATTGTCCTGTCCAGACCCCAGGTGATCATAAATTACAGGTAATTGGCTGGTCCCCGGGGGGTTGCCACGACAAAATGAAAAAAAAATCAAACTTTTTCACACATTTTGAAAGGTCTATTTCAGGATATATAAAGTTTTCTAGTTCAAATACAATATTTTTTTTTAAACTTCCATGTCCTGTAATATCCTGATATGACCATATATATATATACATATATATATATATATATATATATATATATATATATATATATATATATATATATATATATATATACTATATATATATATATATATATACATGTATATCTATATCTCTATCTTATCTATATATATCTCTATCTATATATCTATATCTATCTATCTATCTATCTATCTATCTATCTCTCTCTCTCTCTCTCTCTCTCTCTCTCTCTCTCTCTCTCTCTCTCTCTCTTCTCTCTCTCTCTCTCTCTCTCTCTATAATATATATATATATATATATATATATATATATATATATATATATATATATATATATATATTTACATATATCTTTTTTCCGCCCATTTCAGAAGAAAGTCAAGATATATATTTTAGAGTTGGATTTTTGTCATTTCATGGTTTTATATATATATATATATATATATATATATATATATATATATATATATATATATATATATATATATATATATATTATATATATATATATATATATACTATATATATATATATATATATATATGTCATCTGCCTCTAGGATACCTTAAAATTAATTTAGGGATAAAACGCATTACTTCCTTGCATATTTGAAGGAAAGTTGATGCCTACGTTCCAGATAAAATTCCTCTTTCAAATATTCCTAAGAATATCTAAGACGCAAGTGAGATCCAGTATTAGAATAAACACGTATCAATAATATGATTTTGCGACATATTTCAGGCCTCCACGAAAAGTGATTGTTCCGGATTATTTCGGAGCGGGAAGTAAGTAACAATACAGCAGTCCATGCCATGTGTGACATATATGAAGTCCAGTGGCAATCGCCCGCAGGGAAAATCTGTCAGTACTATGAACCAGAAAGGGTATATCTTCAAGAAAATCAGCGGTATGATTGTAGGGATGTCAAAA